>JANAVB010031417.1:2937507-3264124 GCA_029216955.1 Iris pallida | reverse complement strand
AGGGTACCTTGAGTGGAAAAACTGCTCTGTGGATGACGAGGGGCTGACTTCCGATGCTCCGTCCGTCGCGCACACAACTCCGTCGTGGTGAAACGAACTCGTAGTCAAAGAGGGTTTGTTCTGCTGCAATTTCGTTTTGGAAGTCTAGGGTTTTGAGTCTGTGGAGGAAGTTTATTTAAAACAAATTAGGTAAAAACCTAATCTAGTACTAATACTAATACCCAATGGCCCACTCACGAACAAAGTTGCGAGACTTGCTGCTGTACGCAGCAAGCATGGAGAGGGTGGGGCCGCCCCTTTAGGGGTGGGTTTGATTTTTTTTCTTCTTTTCTTTCTTTTCTTTTTTCTTTTTTTTTCTTTTTCTATCTTAAATCTTTTATATATAACTATATATATCCAAAAATCTATCTAAATCCAAATAACACTGTAATGTCACATATCCAAATTTAGTATATTTAAATTGATCTACATATATATATAAATTCCATTCACAATAAACCAACTCAACATATAATAATAATATATCTCTATAGAATAATCATCTTTATTAATCTTCGCAAAATAAATTTAATAATAATAAATTAGTAAAATCTTCCAATGGGTGAACTCTACCGCACACCCTTATTCGGGTCCAAAAATGTGTACAAATATTGCACGATATTATTTAATAATAAATACCAATAATAGTACAAATAATTAAAATAATTAGAATTGCACAAAAAATTCTAAAATAATTTAGAAAATATTTGTATATACATAAAATATGCCTACATGGCCACATTTGTGTTGGCCCATTCCACGGTCCCACACCCGATTTCGATAATCAACATATACTTTAGTCAATACACAAAATATAGAAAATGCTGCTAACTATTTCAGGATGCATGAAATCATATTCAACGGACGATGTACTGCATAAATTAAAGCGTCAAAGTCATCAAATCATTTTGAAGACTCTTTTCTACTTTTATTCTGTATTTTACATTTATTGAGTCTAGGAATTACTTTGTGAATCAATTATGGTCATACTGGCTTAGGGTTAAATTGTCCTCCTTTCTATACCTATTTTTACCCTTTCCTATTTTCGGTTACAAATATTTCAAAAATATTTCGAAAATATTCTTTTCAAATGATTTACATAAACCAAAAACCAGTTTGAAAACTGTTTTTACAAAAGATTTTTAAATATCTCCTGACAGAACTCCTAGCCGAGTTCGGCCCGAGTTCGGTCCGAACTCTGACCGAGTTCGGTCAGTTTGTATTCAAACTTAGTTGCCTCCAAATCTGCGAGCAACGTCTATTTTGCGAGATATTTGCACCCGAACTCTGTCCGAGTTCTGCCCGAGTCGGTTGGTGAAAAACTATAAATAGAGAAGAACTTTCACTTCATATCATCAATTCATTCTTCATCTTCTCTTCTCTACTATTCAAGTGTTTTCTAAACGATCTAAGATTTCAATCTCACCTACACATCTTAGCCAAAAGCCAGTACTATCAGAGTTGATTTAGAGTCTTTTGGTTACAAGAGTTGTAAGAGGCGTTCAAGTTTCAACACTTTTCTGTTGTGGAGCTGGTCGTGCGCTCGTCACCAAGCACGGTGTTGTGAAGGTCGTGCGCTTGTCACAAAGCACGGGTTGTAAGAGACTGCAAGCTCTCAGTTAAAGCTGTGCCATAGGGATTAAATCGAGCAAGAGTACTCGAGACTAGATAGTCCTCTCAAGGGAGACCAGTAATACGCTGTGTCACTGAGTTTGATTCTCCTATCTTTATTTACTGTCTCTTACATATCTGCCATAGTTTAATTTTTAATTGGTGATTATTCCGCTGCACACACCACTCTATTCACCCCCCTCTAGAGGTGCTCAACGGTCCTACATTGGTATCAGGACAGTTATATTCTTATATAACAAACCTTAGAGAGTATATATGGCAGCCGTGAAATCTATATTCAACGGTGAAGGGCAATCCACAAATAGACCTCCCCTATTGATGGAACAAATTACCTATTAGAAAACACGAATGACTTTCTTCTAAAATCTCTGGACTTTGATCTTTGGTCATAGTCATTGATGGATATAAGAAACCACCACCCACAGTGGTTGAAGGTATTCTTATGGAAAAGCCTCATGACAAGTACACCGATGCTGAAAAAGCAAAGGCTAGTCTTGATGCTCGAGCCATCAATGCACTATTCTGTGCAATTGATAAAAACCGAGTTCAACAGAGTTTCAACCTGCAAGACGTCTCACGAAATTTGGAAACTTCTTGAGGTAACCCATGAAGGGACTTCCCAAGTGAAAGAATCCAAAATTAGTAGACTGACTCAGGAATATGAATCTTTTAAGATGAAACCCGACGAGTCAATTACACAGATGTTTACTCGTTTCCTTGATATAACTAATCATCTGCAATCTCTTGGAAAGATTACAGCAATCACGAGAAGATTAGAAAGGTGCTGCGGGCTCTAACAAAGAATTGGAATCCAAAGGCCACAGCAATTATTGAAGGAAACGACCTCACCACAATGTCGTTGGAAACTTTGATGGGCAGTCATGACCTATGAACTCGACTTGCAAGATTTTGAAGAAGCAACACCAAAGGAGAAAACCATTGCCTTCAAAGCTCATGCAAGAAAGCCGACATACAATGAATCCGATGAAGAATCCTCAAGTGGTGATGAACAAGCCCTACTTGTGAAGAACTTCAGAAAGTACCTAAAGTTTACAAGCAAAAGAAGAAAGACGTCCAAGAAAGCAATGAAGATGAAACCATATGCTTTGGATGTAAGAAATCAGGGCACATGAAGAAGGACTGTCCAGCTACCAAGAAGAGCAGTCCATATGACAGATCAAAATCAAGCAGAAAAGCTACAACTGGTCGAAAGTATGCCAACACAAGTATCTGGCATGAAAGTGACGCCAGTGATTCTGAAGAAGAGGATAGACCCTGCGGAAATGCAAATGTCTGCTTATGGCATTTGACAAGGTATCTTCAAACCCTCTATATGATGATTTACTTTCGATGAGTTAGAAAATGCCTTTAGCGATTTACTTGAAGAACAAAATATGCTTGACAAGTATAGCAATCTCGAAAGAGATTAAGGCATACACAACCGAGTTAGCTAGACTGTCCAATCTTATTCAAGATATTAAAGAGCGTACTACGGTAAAACGGAAGAGATAGCCAAACTCAAGGTAGACTATCATGAGGCTATCCTCACTATTCAAAAGAAAGAAAGAGATTATGGTAAGATGCAAAAACTGTATGACACAGAGAAGAGGATGCACTTAGTAACAGAACAGAGACTCTCAGTATGACTGCTAATATGAAGAGTCTATTGCGATTTCTAAAAGTTAGAAATCAAGTTAGGCAAACAGGAAATGCCTGTGACACAGCCTAATTTAGTCCTATGCAAAGCATACACCTAAGAGGACTAAAAACAGAAAGCACAGAAGAAACACGATTATCATCATGCTTCACTTATAGGTTCTCCAAGAAACCAAACAAGCATGTGAACACAGTTTCAACCACATCTGGTTCTAAACTGACTTGCACTTATTGTGATACACACGGACACATATCACAGTATGTCTTGCAAGAAAGTTGTTGATAATCATACTTTAGTCTGGAGACCTAAAGCTAATCAGCATGGACCCTTCAGAAAATGGGTACCAAAGGATTCATCTACTTATTTTGTAGGGGACCCTCAACCCTCTCATGCTAGAAGCAAATGGATCCTCGATAGCGGATGTTCGCGACACATGACTGGTGATGCATCTTTATTCGCTACGCTATCGATGAGAAAGAAGGATACGTCTCCTTCAGAAATAACTTGAGAGGTGATATTATAGGTAATGGTACTGTAGGTATTTCTCTTTATCCAATAATAAAGGATGTTTGTCTAGTAACTGAATTGAAACATAACCTATTGAGCTAAGTCATTTGGCAGATAATGGTTATGGTATCAATTTTGTGAAAGATAAATGTACCATATATATATGTCATCTGGTGATCCCGTATATAAAGGGATTAGAGAAGACAATATTTATGTTTTCTTTTGGAGAATACTAATAATGCAGGAAGGTGCTAGTAGCCAATCAAGATGAAAGTGGCTATGGCACATGAGACTAGGACATGCAAACATGGATACTATCTCACGTCTGAACACAAAGAAGTTGGTAAAAGGACTCCCAGAAATTCCATTCAAGAGAGCATGGTATGTGCTGACTGTGAAAAGAACAAAGCACATAGATCTTCCTTTAAATCCATCAACGCTGTAAGTACTTCGAGACCTTTGCAGTTGATTCATATGGATTTATTTGGTCCAAGTAGAGTCGCTAGTCTTGGCGGTAAACTCTATGCTTTTGTCATTGTTGATGTTTCTCTCGTTTTACATGGGTTTACTTTTTATCAAACAAAAGTGATGCTATTTTTGAATTTTAGATATTTTGTAAAAAGGTACAAAACGAAAAAGGCTTCATGATTACTCGTATCCGAAAGTGATCATGGTGGCGAATTCGAAAATTCTGATTTTCAAAAAGTTTGTGATGATAGTGGATATTACCACGAATTTTCTTGTCCTAGAACTCCCCAACAGAATGGTGTTGTGGAGCGAAAGAACCGTACTCTAAGCGAAATGGCTAGAGTCATGCTTAATCAGCATAATCTTCCTAAAATTTTTGGGCAGAAGCTGTTAGTACAGCCTGTCATATTTAAATAGGGTGTTAATCGACCTATCTCGAAGAAAACACCATATGAGCTTTGGTTTGGAAGAATTCCAAACATTTCTTATTTAAAGTTTTTGGTTGTCGCTGTTTCATCCTGAACACAAGGATAACTTGGATAAGTTCGACTCCAAAGCAGATGACGGGATATTCTCGGATATGCTGCTAAGAGTAAGGGATATAGAATTTTTAATAAAGATCTTTGATTGTTGAAGAAAGTATTAATGTTACCTTTGATGAGTTGAATAGTATAGATATAGCGACAGTGATGATGAAGATGCACCTACAAAGACAAGAAGAGTTCTGAGAAAGATCCTACCAAAGAGGCAAGAACTGATAAAAGTTCCGAAGATGCAGGAACTGAGAAGAGCCTTGTGAAAGGTATGGCCCAAAGATTCGAATCATTGAGATTCAAACCAGATCATCCAGAAACTCTCATAATAGGTGATGTATCCAAAGGTGTAAGTACTCGTTCATCTCTTAGAGATTCTGAAGTAGCAGCTAATGTAGCATTTATTTCACAAATAGAACCTAAGAATGTGATGAGGCTTTTTCTGATGAATTTTGGATTTCTGCCATGCAAGAGGAACTTAATCAATTTGAGAGAAACCAAGTTTGGAAACTTGTTCCTAAACCTATTGGTCAATCGATAATTGGTACCAAATGGGTGTTCCGAAATAAACTTAGTGAAGATGGACAAGTTCTACGCAACAAAGTACGTCTAGTTGCACAAGGTTATAATCAAGAAGAAGGAATTGATTATGATGAGACCTATGCTCCTGTTGCTAGACTAGAAGCCATCCGTATGTTTTGCGCTTTTGCTTGTTTTAATGATTTCAAACTTTTTCAAATGGACGTGAAAAGGGCATTTTTAAATGGTTATTTGAAAGAAGAGGTTTTCGTGAAACAATCCCCTGGTTTTGAAGATTTTCAAAAACCTGATCATGTTTTCAAGCTTAAGAAAGCACTTTATGGACTCAAACAAGCACCTCGTGCTTGGTATGAACACCTAAGCGCCTTCTTACTTGAAAATGGTTTTTCAAAAGGCAAGATTGATACTACTCTTTTTATTAAATCCATGAATAATGATATACTTCTAGTGCAATTTTATGTAGATGACATTATCTTTGGTTCTACTAATGAACAACTCTATCAAGAATTTGCCAAGTGTATGCAGAGTGAATTTGAGATGAGCATGATGGGAGAGCTGAACTTCTTCCTAGGATTGCAAATCAAACAACACTCGAACGGAACATTCATCAACCAAGCCAAGTACACGAAGGACATACTGAAGAAGTACGACTTCGAGAATGTAAAGCCAATTGGGACTCCTATGGCTACATCTACAAAGCTTGATGCTGATGAAAGTGGCAAACCTGTTGATCAGCGTAAGTATCGAGGTATGATTGGTAGTTTATTATATTTAACTGCTAGTCGCCCTGATATTATGTTTAGTGTTTGCATATGTGCACGATATCAGGCAAACCCTAAGGAATCACATCTTAGTGCCGTTAAGCGTATCTTTCGATACCTTAAAGGAACTTCTACAGTTGGCTTATGGTATCCCAAAACCAAATCCTTTGACCTTATAGGTTACTCGGATGCGGATTTTGCTGGATGCAAAGTGGACCGTAAAAGTACCAGTGGCACATGTCATTTCTTAGAAAAGGCCTTAGTCTCTTGGTTTAGCAAGAAACAAAATTCAGTAGCATTATCAACAACTGAGGCTGAGTATATCGCCGCAGGACGTTGTTGTGCTCAAATTTTGTGGATGAAGCAAACCTTAGAGGACTACAATCTGCACTATACAAATGTTCCTATTTATTGTGATAACACTAGTGCAATTAATTTGACTAAGAACCCTATCTGTCATTCACGCACAAAGCACATAGAAGTTAGACATCATTTTTTACGTGATCATCAACAACACGGGGATATTTGCTTAGAATTTATTGATACTGAACATCAACTAGCTGATATTTTCACTAAACCATTGGCTGAAGACCGTTTTAACATCTTGAGGCGTGAGCTCGGCATTCTTGAATTCTCGGATTCTTAAAACATATGGTAATTAAAACTGCATTTATAACTTGACAATTTATTATTTAATGAAAATTATTTTTGGGGACAAACTTACAAAGGGTATGTCTGTCACCACGGCTACGGTCGAAGCGAAGCGGTACTTAAGAGTTCCCCGGTGAACCACCGTTAGCTGGGACAACCCCTATAGTTAACCCGAAAATAATAGCAGTTATTTAATAAACCAGTCAAATATTACTTTTTACAGTCTTTATTTACCTGACTGCTTTGACTGTCTCGGGAATGCAAGTGGCCGAACTCGGCCCGAACTCTGACCGAGTTCGGACCGAATTCGGACCGAGTTCGGTCGGCACTGTGATGGTTCCAGAACCGAACAGCCGGCCCTAGCACCTATTTATTTCATCCTTTTTTCCACTTTTTCTCCACACCAAAACGTGGAATACTTCCATCTCCTACTAGAAATCCTTCCTCCTCCTTCTTTGCAAGGAATCGACAAGTTCAAGTGGGCGATCTTCTTCCTCATGGCTCCGAAACGTCAACGAGGAAATTCTTCTCAAGGTGCTTCCTCCTCATCCGACTACACTCCGGCAAGTCTCTTCAGTCCAGCCAAACCTAGAGATCCCGAGGAATATGATAGCACTTTGTTTCCCGACAAAGACTTCTCCGATCTCTGGTTTGATTCTTTCTCTCTTCGTCGTATTTGTGCTGGAGCCTTCATCAATTTTATAACTTTCTTTGAATATGCTCCTGTTTTTGATCAACTTGGATTCCGTGACTTTTTCGAGGTCCAAGATAGCATTTATGACAATGCAGTCCGTATGTTTTACTGCAATTTGCAAGTAAAACAAAACGGGAATTTCTATTCCTGTATTGCTGGACAGGAATTAGAATTTAGCGCCACCGATATCAGTGAATATTTTCACATTCCTGATCTTGGTGATGCACTTGTTGACATCCACCATGTTCAATTCCCTGCCGATGTCACTTTAGCTTCCTTTAGGGAATTGATTTGTCACCCTACTCCTCCTCCTCGGAGAATCTTTTCTAGACATCTAAACCAAACTTTTTACGAGCTTCATCGTATGATTTTCTCGGCCCTTCTTCCGAAGAAAGGCTCTACCGATGAAGTTACATTTTTGGAACTTTATGCTCTTTATCATATTCATTTTGGAATTCCTTTCTCCGTTCCAAAAACCATGATGTCTTGGATGCTCAGCTGCAAGAATGCAGGTAGGAACTTAGTCTTTCCTATGCACCTTGCTAGTATTTTTCGACGTTTTGAGATTGTTCTTGAAACGTGTGTCATTTCTTCTCCACCTGTTGAGTTGACCCGCTCTCGTCGGTTTCCTCAACCTCCTGGTGCTGCTCCTGCTGTCCCAGCTGCTGATGCTGAGGCCCCTCCAGCTGATGCTCATTCTGCTCCGGCCCCTGCCCCAGGACTTGATCAGGCATTCTACCAGCGATTTGATGATTTCGTTGCCGTTTCCACGCAACGTTATCAGGACTCCGAGTTCCGGCACATTTCTCAGGCCCAGGTGCTGAGAAACAGTATTGCCGATCTCCACTACAGCCTGGTTCAGGATCCAGTCCGTCCACTCACTATCCTTCCACACCCGACTTTCCCTGGTCCTCGTTTTACTGATGAGGTCACTTTTCAGTATTTCGATCCGACCACTGCCTATTTCCCTCATGATCCTCCCGGTGCGGACGACCCAGCGTTGTGATATGGATTCAGCCATGGGATAGTGGATTTAGTTTTGATTTAGTTGATTGCAGTTTATGTAGTAGTTTTATTTTTATTTCCTGTCTAAACTGTTTCAGTTAGACTTTATCCGTTGTACTTTTTGGATCATTAGTGGAACCTCTATGATATTTCAGTTTATTATAGTTCATTTTATTCCAGTTGTCTATGCTGTAATTACTTCTTTCTTTTTACTTCACTTTGTCGTGTCTATTCTATTGTTGGCTTCATGATTTACGGGGGAGCCTATTCATTTTACTACTTGACAAAGGGGGAGAAAAAGAGTATACCAAACGAACAAAAATAATTCAATTTTTCAGGTATTTTTGTTATTTTGTTCTATTTGTTATAAATATATTTTGGTATAGACTCAAGTTTGTCAATTATCAAAATGGGGGAGATTGTTGGCCCATTCCACGGTCACACCCGATTTCGATAATCAACATATACTTTAGTCAATACACAAAATATAGAAAATGCTGCTAACTATTTCAGGATGCATGAAATCATATTCAACGGACGATGTACTGCATAAATCAAAGCGTCAAAGTCATCAAAATCTTCTGAAGACTCTTTTCTACTTTTATTCTGTATTTTACATTTTATTGAGTCTAGGAATTACTTTGTGAAATCAATTATGGTCATACTGGCTTAGGGTTAAAATTGTCCTCCTTTCTAGAATCCTATTTTTACCCTTTCCTATTTTCGGTTACAAATATTTCAAAAACATATTTCGAAAATATTCTTTTCAAATGATTTTACAAATAACCAAAAACCAGTTTGAAAACTGTTTTTACAAAAGATTTTTAAAATATCTCCTGACAGAACTCCTTGCCGAGTTCGGCCTGAGTTCGGTCCGAACTCTAACCGAGTTCGGTCAGTTTGTATTCAAACTTCAGTTGCCTCCAAATCTGCGAGCAACGTCTATTTTACGAGATATTTGCACCCGAACTCTGCCCGAGTTCTGCCCGAGTTCGGTTGGTGAAAACACCTATAAATAGAGAAGAACTTTTCACTTCATATCATCAATTCATTCTTCATCTTCTCTTCTCTACTATTCAAGTGTTTTCTAAACGATCTAAGATTTTCAAATCTCACCTACACATCTCTTAGCCAAAAGCCAGTACTATCAGAGTTGATTTAGAGTCTTTTGGTTACTCAAGAGTTGTAAGAGGTCGTTCAAGTTTCAACAACTTTTCTGTTGTGGAGCTGGTCGTGCGCTCGTTACCAAGCACGGTGTTGTGAAGCCGGTCGTGCGCTTGTCACCAAGCACGGTGTTGTAAGAGATTGCAAGCTCTCAGTTAAAGCTTGTGCCATAGTGGATTAACATCGAGCAAGAGTACTCGAGACTGGATTAGTCCTCTCAGAGGGATACCAGTATACATCGCTATGTCACTGAGTTTGATTCTCCTATCTTTATTTACTGTCTCTTACATATCTGCCATAGTTTAATTTTTTAATTGGTGATTATATTTCCGCTGCACACACGCACTCTATTCACCCCCCCTCTAGAGGTGCTCAACGATCCTACAATTTGGTCACACAACATGTTTACATGGACTTGGGTTCGGTCCGAGCCCAGTTCGGGCTGGTTTGGGCCAACCGGGTCATCTAAAAATCAATATATAAAATAATATTTAATTAAAATACTTTAAATGAGTCAATTCACAACTTGGCCTAGTTTTCCTAGTTTGTACATCACCATAGCTAGGCTTCCCCCGGCATGACTGGTACACTAGTCAAGGCACACTGCTACAACTTCCGTGCTAAAAGTCAGGGTCGTCTAGTGCTCCAAAACTCAACAATGGCTAAGGTCATTTTTAAAAAAAATAAATAAAACCATAAATTGTATAAATTTATTTTTAAGTAAAATAAAATAATAAAAATAAATTTAAAAAAAATAGGGGTTTTACATCCTACCCAACTTACAAGAATTTCGTCCTCGAAATTTAGGATTAATAGGGTAGATTGGGTTGAGGGATAGGAAGAGTTCGTCAATACCCAAATGCAATTAATTTTTTGTTTGGTGGAGGCGATAAAACGGCATTCAACACCACCATGCAAATAGAAAATTGTGGAGTCGATATATACAAAAATATATCGTGGTTATGGAATTGAATAAGGATCGCTAGTGAAGGTAACAAAATTTTGAACATCCAATTTTAGAGAACAGTAAGGAATTAAGTAGGCCAAAGAGAATAAATTAGACATTTAGGAGATGTGATTCCTTAAGGGAGAACTGGATACTAATCGTCTTGGTCGAGGGTTTGATTAAGTGATGATTAGAATCACTATCGTGCATTCAAGTGGGATTAGAAGGGCACAATAAAAATTTCTAGGATTGGGGAGAAGTGGAGTTTAAGGTGAGGATATAGCCACATGAGTTGGTCGGTGGCTATCTAAATTCGTGTTGAAATAACTGATAGGAAAACTAAAGGTGATATCTTACATCTATCTATCATGTACAGTGTCTGGTCTTTCTAATATAAGTGAAGTAAAAACAATAAAGAGTTCAAGGACGAGGCTATTGAGTACGAATACGGGGTTCATAGGCGACAAAAATAATTCAAATGAGAGTTGTCAATGCTGTCGCGGATGAGACTCTAAGGCAAGTTTAACTATATCTCCATCCATGTAGAATAATTCATGAAAAGCGAACTAAAGTGCAATAGGTTGATCAGACCATCATGCACCGGTTCTGATTAGACAATATGTTAGTGGGTGCACCCAATAATATATGTCATGATCAAGCTTGATAACGAAATAAGCTTGCAAAACTGAAGCTACATTAGCAGCATGAGATAGTCAAAATATGAGCAAGGGAGGTACTGATGAAGAAAATTTTAAATAGTCCAAGATCTTTTAAAATCAAGTCTTGCCCGAAGTGTGGGCCCTTACAGTTGTTCTAGTTTTCTTCATTTATGGCTTGGTCGCCTATATAAGTTTAGGGTCCCCTGAATTTCTAGTCTGAGTACACTCATCAACATTATTCATAAGAATAAAGGTTTTGTTAGGTTGTGAGATATTCTACCCAACTTACAAGAGTTCAACTAATAGTGTGATGGGACAATGGGTCACGCAATCAAGGTAAGCACAAATTTAGGCATTTAATGAATGCAGTAGAACACAATCACCTATCAGGTTGAAAGAAATGAGTCAACGTTGGACCTCTAATTCAAGTCCGAAAGTAACTGGTGTCATGGTAGAGGCTATAGCTTAGCCATTTGACTGGAAAGTCATATCAAGAAAATAGGGTACTAGGAGACGTGTTTTAGTGGGACATGATATATCTACATTAAGGTGGGCTCGTCTAAGTCTAACATATGAAGTTTGTTGGAAGGAAAAGTCTTGTGTTGTGCTCCAAATATTTAAGTCACGGTACGGGATGCCAAAATATCCAAAAATAGAAAATGGGAGTTCATGAGGTGAATAATAATACTCCAAAATAAAGGAGATCAAGTTAAAGCATGCAATAAAATAAATAAAAATCCAGCAAAATAATTTAGGATCACAGTTCTAGAGAGAAGATAGCATCTTAAATGAATACAGTCAATGAACAATTAAATCATTATTCAAATTGCAACTGGGTTAGAAGGTTACCATAAAAGATTGAGATTCGAGGGAAAAATCGAGTAACTAAAGATTTAGATACAGTATAGTTTGGTAGATGACTAGCAACACTTATGTATATACTACTATCGTGGTCATAAGTGACATGGCATTTAGTATGGAATACCCCTAACTCTTTAGGGGGCGTTTGGTATGCGGAATACTATATAGCCGGGAATTCTATATTCCCGGGAATCAAATTTCAAGGAATTAAATTCCCGGAAAAATTATATTCCCATGTTTGGTGACAATATAAATATTTCCGGGAAAAAAATAAAAAATAATAATAACGAAAAAAATGAACAAATATAAAAAACCGATAAAAGGACAAAACCGGTAAAAACGAAAAAAATCGTAAAAACGACAAAATAACAAAAAACGACAAAAATGATGAAAAACGACGAAAAATCGGTTAAAACGACAAAAATGACCAAAAAGCGACAAAAAATGTATAAACGACAAAAAATAACAAAAAAAGGGTAAAAACGACAAAAATAACCAAAACACGACAAAAACGACATAAAATCGGGTAAAAATCACAAAAAAAACCAAAATGCGGCAAAAACGACCAAAAAAAATCGGTTAAAACGACAAAAAATGACAAAAAATCGATTAAAACAAATAGTCGATAAAAACGACAAAAAAGAACACAAAATCGGTCAAAACGACAAAAAATCGGTTAAAACGACAAAAAATAACCAAAAAACGACAAAAACGACAAAAAACGGTAAAAGCGACAAAAATGATAAAAAAACGACATAAGATAAGTAAAATGACCAAAAAGCGAAAAAAAATGACAAAAACGACTAAAAATCGGTAAAAACAGCAAAAAAACTACAAAAACGACAAAAAAAAGCGACAAAAAGGACAAAAGTTGGATAAAAACGACAAAAAATAATCAAAAAGTGACAAAAAAAAGACAAAAAGGGTAAAAACGACAAAAAATTGCTTAAAACGACAAAAAATGGGTAAAAACGGCAAAAAATGACAAAAAACGATAAAAACGACAAAAAATAATCAAAAGTGACAAAAAAGACAAAAAATGAGTAAAAACGACAAAAATTGCTTAAAACGACAAAAAATTGGTAAAAACGACAAAAAATTGGTAAAAAAAACGAAAAAAATGACAAAAAAAGCGATAAAAACGACAAAAAATAATCAAAAAGTGACAAAAAAGTCCAAAAATGGGTAAAAAACGACAAAAAATTGCTTAAAACGACAAAAATGGGTAAAAACGACAAAAATGACAAAAAAAGCGATAAAAAAACGACAAAAAATAATCAAAAAGTGACAAAAACGACAAAAAATTGCTTAAAACGACAAAAAATTGCTTAAAAACGACAAAAATTTGGTAAAAACGAAAAAAAATGACAAAAAACTGATAAAAACGACAAAAAATAATCAAAAAGTGACAAAAAAGACAAAAAATGGGTAAAAAACGACAAAAAATCGCTTAAAACGACAAAAAATTGCTTAAAAAACGACAAAAAAAATGACAAAAAAAGCGATAAAAACGACAAAAAATAATCCAAAAGTGACAAAAAAGACAAAAAATAGGTAAAAACGACAAAAAATTGCTTAAAACGACATAAAATTGGTTAAAACGACAAAAAAATGACAAAAAAACGATAAAAATGACAAAAAAGAAAAAAAATGTTCAAAACTAATCAAAATTGATCAAAAAAGAAGAAAAAATTTAAACAATTTTTTTTTTGCCCGGACAAAAAAAAAAATACCCACCTATTCTCAAGGGATAGGATTCCCATGTTTTGTGGGTAAACTATTTACTCGGGTATTTATAATTTCCGGGAATAAATTTTTTATAAGCCAAACAAACGTGGTAATAGATTCTCATCTTAAATTTCTCCGGGAATAAAAAAAAATACCGCGTTCCAAAACGCCCCCTTAGGGTAATCTTGGTGGCCTAATATTAAAATTGAAAATTCAAGTTTCCTCCAAGAGTTCCTTAATAAATTTCTCTAAAATGAACTATCCAAATTTCGTATTCACTCCAAGCCGTCAAATTTAATCATGACCAAATCAAATTCCTTTCCAAGTAAACTTCCATCACGTTACTAGTAACCTTTCCAAAATTTAACATTTTTACTCCAACTTTTAAACTCAAGAAACTCATGAATCAAAATTTTTATATCATTTCATAACTTTAAAACTCCAAAAATTTCTCCAATAACCCTCAAGATAAACTTTTAACATATCATGAATAATCTAAAATTTACAGCTCAATATTTTAACGTACTCATCACATAACTTCTATTTCTAAGTCATTCAAACAAAATCACAACTTTTTAAATGGTAAATTTCTTTAATCAATCAAAATAACTTTTCACCACATCTTTAGTAACCTTTTCCAAAGATTGTAAGATTAGCAATCTAACTTTAAACTCAACATTCAATGATCTTATCAGTCATAAAAAAAAATTATTTTATTTTTTCTCCTCCAAAATTTCCAATCAATCTCGAATAAACCTTTATTGTGTCACAAGTCAAATCTATGTATTTTTCTTCTTCTATCATTAACCCAAATCTTAAACTCAAAATTTAAATAAGAGTTATCAATCGTAATTCATACAAGAGTTTAAAGTAGATCCTCAATTTGATTATATATCCTTCAAAATATTTTTAACCAAAATTCTTAATAACCTTACTCCAAACTTAAAATTCAAAATTTTATGAACTTATTAATTGGGAACCATACAACCCAATTTAAAACCAAGCCTTATCAACCGCCCTCATAATCTTACATCAGCATTTAAATTTCAAAAAATTCCTTTCAACTAACTTTATATCTATTCAAGGATGTATAGCTATAATTCACTGAATCATAAGTATTTTTCAAAGACCTTCAAAAATCAAAACTCAAAATCAATTCAATTTCCTTTCTCATTTGTATATAGATTCCTTTATCATTTTGTAGATAAAAATAAAGTTCTAAAATCCTTTGAAGTTATTAATGTTGCTACTACCCAACTTGGAATTAACTAATCCTTAAGTTCATACTTCTAGAAAAATATGGTTCCTCCTATCCTCATATCTTTATAACTCAAAGAGGATCTCAATGCATACTAGTTGTCAATGTAATCCTTCTAGCCATGGGGTTGACCAATGAGCATATACTAGTGTAGTCATCTTCCTAGTTGACACTAAGCACGAAAATAAGAATCAACAGTAGTAAGGAATCAAGCAAGATACAATTCAAGGTAGGTGAACGAGAGTTCGAAATTTGAAGTCAAGAGAGGATGTCAAGCATGTGGATGAGATTCCTAAATTCTAATCCTATATTGCAGGTTCACATCGGTACAGTTACGTAACCGAAATGACAAACTTGACCTGCATGGGCCACCACAAAAACATATAACGCCCCAGTCCCAAAATACTTGGGACTAGATACGTATCATGCCAACTGCATACATACGAAGCCTACTCCAATATATGAAAACTTGTATGTATACATAAGCTGTAAAATGCAATAATCTATAATACTAATCTCATCCACAATAAAAGAATCAATACAAAACAGGAATCAACACTGAATTGTAGTTTGTACAAAAGTTGGGCGGAGACAAAGTCCACTACCAACTATCTCAAATAAAATATACAAGAAGGAATAGATGGAATAACAAGACGAGCCAAGTGCAATCCTCTTCGAAAGGATGTAGAATGTCATGACCCGCACCCTGATTAGGGGCATGAGAACGTGGGTACGTCCAGCCTACGCCGCAGTGTCGGCGGTAGAACGCTGTATAGGTCATCTATAACATCTAACATCTAACAACAAGATATACAAACCTGTCATCTCCGCACGAAAGTATAACATAACAACTCAACTCTATATCTCAAACACAAGTCTAGGAAAGATAGAGCATGATATGGAATCAGACGAAAGAAAAAAACTGAATATATATAGAGTTACCACACCACACAAAGTAAATGTCCAACACAATAAGTAAAAGATCTGAAATATAACTAAGTCACAACTAACAATCGGAACAATCCGATACAAAATAAAAATTATAAACACTAGACTAGACTAGGCACCCTCTACTGAGCTAGATGCTCCTCAGGCTCCTGAAGGTCACCCTCATGTGTCCCATAGAAGGTAGGACAGTCACCATCATCATCTGTAATATTTTCAACAGGCCCAGTCAGGACAGGAACGAGCACAATACATCTCACGCAGTTCATATCATGTTGGGAAATGTAAAGCATGCATAGAGTAAGATACATGGACTTGAAAGAAATATATATAAAAATGAGAGAGATTTGATAACTGGAAATATCTATATATACGATAAGTAAGAACTGTAGGTAACCTGTGATTTAGAGCATGAGATGGTTATATAAACGGGTTTAGGACATATACAAGATTTTACAAGATTTCACAAGAATTTGTACAAGATGGGATTTTGATCACATAACCATTTCCTACTCACCCTCCCCAATTAATACACAAGGATCCAGTCAAGTTACGTTACCTTATACAAGAGGTTTTTATCATGTTTGCTCACGTGATCATGAGAGTACAAGATTGCACAAGAGTATACATGAAAGCGGTGTACATGAAATACAAGATGTTCGTGAAAAGCACATGACAACTGTATCTGATGCACCCCGAGGGAGATAACATCGCATGACAAGATCCATATAGTACTAATCCGTGATAATGACGTGACAGCATCATGTAAGGTATTCTAGAGTAAGAATATAAATCCTAACAAGTATAAAAACATCAGAGAATGTACTCGCCTGTCACCCTGTATGACTGATATGAATAGATGTCCGAACTGGTGTCACAGAGTCCTATTAAGAGTAAAACAGGTCACAATATATCCACAAGGGTAAAAATAGAGTATACAATGCATACTACATGATTCTAGGTCAATCTGGTCAAAAGTCAACTCTTGGTCAACTCTAACAGTCAAACTAGGTCAACTTAAGTCATACTAGGTCATAAGGAGTCAACTAAGTCAAACAAGGTTAAGCAAGTCAAGGTTAGTTAAATCTAGGTCAAACTTAGACTAACTAAGGTTTTGGTCAAACAAGGACTAGTCAGTAAGGTAATTAGGTTAAACAAAGACTAGTCAATAAGGTAATCAGGTCAAACATGGTCAGACTAGTTAAACTAGTCATTTTTAGGTCAATTAGGTCATGGTTTGACCAATAGTTGACTTTAGTCAACAATGGTCAACATTTTGGTCAACCTAGGTCTAGTAGTCCTAATGGTCTATCCTAACTCATTGGCCATAGGCCATAGGCTAATAACTAAGTTCCATAGGCTAATACCATATATGTATCTATATATATATACAATAGACACATACACTATCTACACCATATATATATATACATAGGCCATAATATATATATACATATCTACAATATATATATACAATATACATACCCACTATATATACCATATATAACCAAATATGTAAAATACTATATATATACTCACTATATATAACATATATATTTACATATAACAACCACATAGGCCTATAGCCTATGTAATACCCTAGGTATCTATGTATAGACACATTATATATAATGACACACTATATAAACTAATACAATATATATATATATATATATATATATATATATATATATATATATATATATATATATATATATATATATATGAAACATATATATACTACATATTTATAGAGAGAGAAGTAAGAGAGAGAATTAGAGAGAGGGAGAGAGGACAGTGAGAGAGAGGGACTGCTAGACACACACAGGGAAGGGGAGGGGGCTGTTCTCAGATTTCCTGAGAACAGGAAAACAGCCCCCCACTCACACACACAATACACACACACACCTAATATATACATACATGTATATACACATGTATATACATGTATACACCCTAAAAACACACATACACACACATATATACATATACATATGTATACAACACTGAAATATATATAAACATGTATAAATCATAATAAAAATCAAATCAAAACTCATTTTTGAAAACTGGAAAATAATCCCAAAATCTGGAAACTGTGGACTGTGCATAGGTAAATAGGGTAAACCCAAAAACACACATGTAACCGAGCTAAGGCTCGAATCCCAAGGTTGGTAACTGTGTCCCACAGTGTCCTCTAGTGTCTAGGGGGCCTGACACGACACCACGACACGGTTTGACGTGTCCAAAACTCAAAAGAACCCAATCGGGTAAACTGGGATACACACACACTATACAGCATCGTGCACGTGTTCACGTGTCTCGTGCTCACGACACAGGACACGTGAGTTGTCGTGCTCGTGTCCCTAGGTTCGCCTAGGGTCAGGCTACACACCTAGGACCCTGACACGCATCCACGTGTCGCCGTGTCCAAATGGAAAGCCCGTATCAGTCGTGAAATACGCGACTGATACGCGCGGTTACACTGCATCGTGCAGAGATGCACATGCCTTGCGGACACGACACGAGCCACGTGGGGCCTCGTGGTCATGCCCACGTGTAGCCCACGTGTAGGGCTACACACTCGTGCAAACACGAGGTGTCCAAGTGTCGTGTCCGTGCGACACGATACGCGCGAAGTTAGCCCCCGCGCGCGTGTGCGCTGACAGCGCGTGTCCAGTGCGAGTGAGATTTCTCACTCGACACGACACTACGCGACACCAAACTTTGGGGGCATGCACGCAGACATTGCCCCCGTGTCCGAGTCAAATATCTCGTGTCCTAGTGCTCTGTGCAGTGAGCACGAGGAGCGTGGTAGCAGGGCACGCACGCGAGCCTCGTGCAGCGGGTTCGAGTCCATTTTGGACACGGACACAGCACGAAAACGTGCTCAGTCCACTTGGGTTGTGTCCTACATGTCTAGGGCTACCCAAAAATATATTTTGTTTTACATTTTAACAAAAACAAATCCTTTGTGGTATTTCATCAAACAAGGTTTCCTAGCCTAGGATACGTGTCCGATACGGACACCAAACAAACTCAAATTTTCACCAAACTTGACCTACAGTTCCCTGGTACCTAGATGCATGCAAATATGAAGAGAAAACACAATATTAAGGGTATTTACCTATTTGTGTATTTCTAATGGAAATCAATGAGAGGGGGGGGGGGGGTTTCCTTCCACTTGGTGATGCCCAAAACCCCTCAATCCTTGATAGCAGGCCCTAGCTAGTACCCTCTAGTGTAGGGGAGTCAAATGCAAGAAACTAGAGGTGATTTAGATCAAAATTGATCAAGTTATGGGGGTTTGAAGGAAAGGGTATTTTCTAGGTTTTAATTCATGTAAATTAATAATGAATGAATGTGATGGGTTTATATAGGAAGGGGGGGGGGGTGTGGCCTGCCATGGGGGTAGGGGAGGGTGTCCTTGGCTTGCTTCACCTTGAAGGAAGTTTGAATTTCAAGGTAATGGTAGCTTAGATCTTTAGGTTTTCAAGAAATATCACAAAAGTAAATATCTAGATATTTTCTATACTTTAACTAACATATAAATCTCTAACCCCTTAGTTTCTAGGTTAGTAACTAACCTCTAGATTAGGGTAAACTAGGTTAGGGCTCTCATGACACTTAACAACAATTAAATAATAATAAAAACACATAAATACAAGTAATTCCAAATAAATCCTAGAAAATTACCAAAATATCCTTTAGGCTAAAAAGCCCTAATTTGATATTCTAAACCTATGGCTAGGCTCACATGATCATGGTTAGTCTCTAGGTTAAGAAAAACTAGGGTTACACTAAGGTTTTGCTAGTAAGTCACAAAGTCATAAGTCATGACTTAGAAAATGGGTTTAATTACACTAATAATCACCAAAAATCATATCATGACTAAAATACTATTAATTAATAACAAAAATAATAAATTTTCAAAAATACCCCAATTTCAGAAAACTGGGTGCTACAAGTCTACCCTCCTTAGAAAATTTCGTCCTCGAAATTAGAATGGTCATACTCCTTCTAGGTCAAACACCCCAACAATCACAGTCTCAAACACACAGTCCGATAATCATATGCGTCTGTCCAAAATCATGATATTCGGAATCTTCGTCATGCTAGTGAGCAAGGCTACGATATTCACAGAGTCCTCGACTAAGGTACATACCTCTAGAACCATGGTATTTAAAATTTTCGCATTGCCGCATGCCTGGCCGCGAAATCCTTAAATTCCTACATCCGAGAAATACGTCCAGAATCCGACTATATGTCCTCACTATGCCAGCTAACATGACTATAGAAGACTCTAGATCCCATGATCGAGACGACCTAGCCCATACGACTTATCTCAGAAGAAAATAATTCACAATGAAATATATGAACAAAATTTATCAACTATAAGGAACAGATAGAATCGAAATTCCAAGACAGTTATAAGGAGGCGAATGCGGAAATAGAATCGAAAAGGTTGGAACCTGCAATCAGCTCTCCCTCTGCCTGTGCATCATCGACTGCCATGGCGAAAGCTCGCCCCGGCTGGCCTCCCTTGGCCTGCTGCTGATGCTGGACAAACCTCTGCTGCTGAGTCTGCAACGGTGGTCCCGTCTGCTGCCCTGTCGGAGCCCTAGCTCCTGCTTCTGCCTGAGCCAATCGTGCCAAGCTCTTGGGACACTCCTTCAACTGATGCTCTGCTGAACCACAAAGCAAACACAGGCCCTGCCTCTTCCTGCAGTCATCCCATCCGTGACCTTGCTTCTTGCAGAAGTTATACATAGGGTACTGTTGCTGCCTGGGTGGCTGCTGGTGAAGTATATGTCCCTGACCCTGAAACGGCTGCTGAACTGGCCTCTGCTGTATGTGAGGGCGCTTGCCTGGCCCTGCACTAGAACTAGCCCCTAAGGTATCACTGTCCCTCTTCGGCTTGAGGCCGAAGTCCTCCTCTGCAATCTGTGCGTCCATCAATATCTGATCGAACGTCGCGTCACGACGTCCCGAGGTGTGGGTGCGCACTGCATGAATAAGTCCCCTACGGAACTTACGAGCCTTCTGCCCCTCATCCTGGATCATATCGGGAGCGAACCTGCTAAGGCGGAAGAACTCAGCTGCATACTCGTCCACCGACGAGTTCTCCTGCACTAGACCCACGAACTGGCCCTCCAATGCTGTAAGAGCCACGTCCGGGAAGAACTTTTCCTTGAAGAGCCTCCGGAAGTTCTCCCAAGTCAGCCCTCTCACTGACGCACGAGGATCCGTACGGTACCATGTCAGCGCAATATCGAAGAATCGGCTGGCTGCGGCCGAAACCCAAAACGCTCTAGGAAGCTCTGCCAGCTCCATGCTCCGCTGTACATCCTCTAGCCAGTCGTCTGCATAGAGGATGCCCTTCGTGCCTGTGAAGTCCCTGGAGCTCATCTTCCTGAAGTCCAATACTGTCCCCGGCTTGGACTGCTGCTGGAACGGCTGCTGGCCAGTAGGGCCCTGTACCTGTACCCGGTGCCATTCTCTCTACTGCTGCTAGGGCAAGCTGATGAGAGTTCTCCATACTCTGCCTCAGCATCTCGATCTGTCGGTGTAACTCCTCCGACTGGCGCTGCGACGCCTCTGCCTGGGCCCGATGTGTCTCCATCATCTGCTGAAGGAGAAGAAACATATGGTGCGTATCCGTCGGTACCGGTGGTGGTGGCGGCAGTATCTCCGGAACAACGGCCGTAACCCTCTGGGGTGGAGGTGGTAGACCTCCCTGTGCAACTGCCTGGGTCTCCAGAATAGTAGAATCACTGGGGGCAGTCTCGTGAACCTCCTCCTCTGCCTGATTAGATCTCTCAGGCAAGCTACTCGATCCAGTGGCCTGCGGGTGCGTCTTCGTCATCCTGGAAACGAATTGAAACAAAGAGATCAATATGGCACATGAGTAGATTATCAAAGAAGGACAGTTAATTTAATACAAGGGGAGAAATCATGAAAATCAAAGGATCGGAAATTTCCTAGGTGTGATTGAGAAACTCCTATCATGTCCTAGGTCCTACGTCCTAATTGCAGGCTCGTAATTAGTACTCTAAGTCGAGCACCATTACGAGATCGTACTAACTGCGACACAGACCTGTATGGGCCACCACAAAAACGTGTCACGACCCGCACCCTGATTAGGGGCACGAGAACGTGGGTACGTCCAGCCTACGCCGCAGTGTCGGCGGTAGAACGCTGTATAGGTCATCTATAACATCTAACATCTAACAACAAGATATACAAACCTGTCATCTCCGCACGGAGGTGTAACATAACAACTCAACTCTATATCTCAAACACAAGTCTAGGAAAGATAGAGCATGATATGGAATCAGAAGAAAGGAAGAAACTAAATATATATAGAGTTACCACACCACACAAAGTAGATGTCCAATAGAATAAGTACAAGATCTGAAATATGACTAAGTCACAACTAACAATCAGAACAATCCGATACAAAATGAAAACTATAAACACTAGACTAGACTAGGCACCCTCCACTGAGCTAGATGCTCCTCAGGCTCCTGAAGGTTACCCTCATGTGTTCCATAGAAGGTAGGACAGTCACCATCATCATCTGTAATATTTTTAACAGGCCCAGTCAGGACAGGAACGAGCACAATACATCTCACGCAGTTCATATCATGTTGGAAAATGTAAAGCATGCATAGAGTAAGATACATGGACTGTAAAGAAATATATATAAAAACGAGAGAGATTTGATAACTGGAAATATCTATATATACGATAAGTAAGAACTGTAGGTAACCTGTGATTTAGAGCATGAGATGGTTATATAAACGGGTTTAGGACATATACAAGATTTCACAAGATTTCACAAGATTTCACAAGAATTTGTACAAGATGGGATTTTGATCACATAACCATTTCCTACTCACCCTCCCCAATTAATACACAAGGATCCAGTCAAGTTACGTTACCTTATACAAAAGGTTTTTATCATGTTTGCTCACGTGATCATGAGAGTACAAGATTGTACAAGAGTATACATGAAAGCGGTGTACATGAAATACAAGATATTCGTGAAAAGCACATGACAACTGTATCTGATGCACCCCGAGGGAGATAACATCGCATGACAAGATCCATATAGTACCAATCCGTGATAATGACGTGACAACATCATGTAAGGTATTCTAGAGCAAGAATATAAATCCTAACAAGCATGAAAAGATCAGAGAATGTACTCGCCTGTCACCCTGTATGACTGATATGAATAGATATCCGAACTGGTGTCACAGAGTCCTATTTAGAGTAAAACAGGTCACAATATATCCACAAGGGTAAAAATAGAGTATACAATGCATACTACATAATTCTAGGTCAATCTGGTCAAAAGTCAACTCTTGGTCAACTCTAACAGTCAAACTAGGTCAACTTAAGTCATACTAGGTCATAAGGAGTCAACTAAGTCAAACAAGGTTAAGCAAGTCAAGGTTAGTTAAATCTAGGTCAAACTTAGACTAACTAAGGTTTTGGTCAAACAAGGACTAGTCAGTAAGGTAATTAGGTTAAACAAAGACTAGTCAATAAGGTAATCAGGTCAAACATGGTCAGACTAGTTAAACTAGTCATTTTTAGGTCAATTAGGTCATGGTTTGACCAATAGTTGACTTTGGTCAACAATGGTCAACATTTTGGTCAACCTAGGTCTAGTAGTCCTAATGGTCTATCCTAACTCATTGGCCATAGGCCATAGGCTAATAACTAAGTTCCATAGGCTAATACCATATAGGTATCTATATATATACAATAGACACATACACTATCTACACCATATATATATATACATAGGCCATAATATATACATACATATCTACAATATATATATACAATATACATACCCACTATATATACCATATATAACCAAATATGTAAAATACTATATATATACTCACTATATATAACATATATATATATATATACATATATATTTACATATAACAACCACATAGGCCTATAGCTTATGTAATACCCTAGGTATCTATGTATAGACACATTATATATAATGACACACTATATAAACTAATACAATATATATATATATATATATATATATATATATATATATATATATATATATATATATATATATAAATATATATATATATATATATATATATATATATATATATATATATATATATATATGAAACATATATATAGTACATATTTATAGAGAGAGAAGTAAGAGAGAGAATCAGAGAGAGGGAGAGAGGACAGTGAGAGAGAGGGACTGCTAGACACACACAGGGAAGGGGAGGGGGCTGTTCTCAGATTTCCTGAGAACAGGAAAACAGCCCCCCACTCACACACACAATACACACACACCCCTAATATATACATACATGTATATACACATGTATATACATGTATACACCCTAAAAACTCCCATACACACACATATATACATATACATATACATATGTATACAACACTGAAATATATATATACATGTATAAATCATAATAAAAATCAAATCAAAACTCATTTTTGAAAACTGGAAAATAATCCTAAAATCTGGAAACTGTGGACTGTGCATAGGTAAATAGGGTAAACCCAAAAACACACATGTAACCGAGCTAAGGCTCGAATCCCAAGGTTGGTAACTGTGTCCCACAGTGTCCTCTAGTGTTTAGGGGGCCTGACACGACACCACGACACGGTTTGACGTGTCCAAAACTCAATAGAACCCAATCGGGTAAACTGGGATACACACACACTATACAACATCGTGCACGTGTTCACGTGTCTCGTGCTCACGACACAGGACACATGAGTTGTCATGCTCGTGTCCCTAGGTTCGCCTAGGGTCAGGCTACACACCTAGGACCCTGACACGCACCCACGTGTCGCCGTGTCCAAATGGGAAGCTCGTATCAGTCGTGAAATACGCGACTGATACGCGTGGTTACACTGCATCGTGCAGAGATGCACACGCCTTGCGGACACGACACGAGCCACGTGGGGCCTCGTGGTCATGCCCACGTGTAGCCCACGTGTAGGGCTACACACTCGTGCAAACACGAGGTGTCCAAGTGTCGTGTCCGCACGACACGATACGCGTGAAGTTAGCCCCCGCGCGCGTGTGCGCTGACAGCGCGTGTCCAGTGAGAGTGAGATTTCTCACTCGACACGACACTACGCGACACCAAACTTTGGGGGCATGCACGCAGACATTGCCCCGGTATCCGAGTCAAATATCTCGTGTCCTAGTACTGTGTGCAGTGAGCACGAGGAGCGTGGTAGCAGGGCACGCACGCGAGCCTCATGCAGCGGGTTCGTGTCCATTTTGGACACGGACACAGCACGAAAATGTGCTCAGTCCACTTGGGTTGTGTCCTACATGTCTAGGGCTACCCAAAAATATATTTTGTTTTACATTTTAACAAAAACAAATCCTTTGTGGCATTTCATCAAACAAGGTTTTCTAGCCTAGGATACGTGTCCGATACGGACACCAAACCAACTCAAATTTTCACCAAACTTGACCTACAGTTCCCTGGTACCTAGATGCATGCAAATATGAAGAGAAAACACAATATTAACATGGTTTGAGGGTATTTACCTATTTGTGTATTTCCAATGGAAATCAATGAGAGGGGGGGGGTTTCCTTCCACTTGGTGATGCCCAAAACCCCTCAATCCTTGATAGCAGGCCCTAGCTAGTACCCTCTAGTGTAGAGGAGTCCAATGCAAGAAACTAAAGGTGATTTAGATCAAAATTGATCAAGTTATGGGGGTTTGAAGGAAAGGGTATTTTATAGGTTTTAATTCATGTAAATTAATAATGAATGAATGTGATGGGTTTATATAAGAAGGGGGGGGGGGGTGTGGCCTGCCATGGGGGTAGGGGAGGGTGTCCTTGGCTTGCTTCACCTTGAAGGAAGTTTGAATTTCAAGGTAATGGTAGCTTAGATCTTTAGGTTTTCAAGAAATATCACAAAAGTAAATATCTAGATATTTTCTATACTTTAACTAACATGTAAATATCTAACCCCTTAGTTTCTAGTTTAGTAACTAACCTCTAGATTAGGGTAAACTAGGTTAGGGCTCTCATGACACTTAACAACAATTAAATAATAATAAAAATACATAAATCCAAATAATTCCAAATAAATCCTAGAAAATTACCAAAATACCCCTTAGGCTAAAAAGCCCTAATTTGATGTTCTAAACCTATGGCTAGGCTCACATGATCATGGTTAGTCTCTAGGTTAAGAAAAACTAGGGTTACACTAAGGTTTTGCTAGTAAGTCACAAAGTCATAAGTTATGACTTAGAAAATGGGTTTAATTACACTAATAATCACCAAAAATCATATCATGACTAAAATACTATTAATTAATAATAGAAATAATAAATTTTCAAAAATACCCCAATTTCAGAAAACTGGGTGCTACAAGTCTACCCTCCTTAGAAAATTTTGTCCTCGAAATTAGAATGGTCATACTCCTTCTAGGTCAAACACCCCAACAGTCTCAAACACACAGTCCGATAATCATATGCGTCTGTCTAAAATCATGATATTCGGAATCTTCGTCATGCTAGTGAGCAAGGCTACGATACTCACAGAGTCCTCGACTAAGGTACATACCTCTAGAATCTTGGTATTTAAAATTTTCGTATTGCCGCATGCCTGGCCGCGAAAACCTTAAATTCTCACATCCGAAAAATACGTCCAGAATCCGACTATATGTCCTCACTATGCCAGCTAACATGACTATAGAAGACTCTAGATCCCAAGATCGAGACGACCTAGCCCATACGAATTATCTCAGAAGAAAATAATTTACAATAAAATATCCGAAAAAAATTTATCAACTATAAGGAGCAGATAGAATCGAAATTCCAAGACAGTTATAAGGAGGCGAATGCGGAAATAGAATCGAAAAGGTTGGAACCTGCAATCAGCTCTCCCTCTGCCTGTGCATCATCGACTGCCATGGCGAAAGCTCGCCCCGGCTGGCCTCCCTTGCCCTGCTGCTGATGCTGGACAAACCTCTGCTGCTGAGTCTGCAATGGTGGTCCCGTCTGCTGCCCTGTCGGAGCCCTAGCTCCTGCTGCTGCCTGAGCCAATCGTGCCAAGCTCTTGGGACACTCCTTCAACTGATGCTCTGCTGAACCACAAAGCAAACACAGGCCCTGCCTCTTCCTGCAGTCGTCCCATCCGTGACCTTGTTTCTTGCAGAAGTTACACATAGGGTGCTGTTGCTGCCTGGGTGCCTGCTGGTGAAGTATATGTCCCTGGCCCTGAAATGGCTGCTGAACTGGCTTCTGCTGTATGTGAGGGCGCTTGGCTGGCCCTGCACTAGAACTAGCCCCTAAGGTATCACTGCCCCTCTACGGCTTGAGGCCGAAGTCCTCCTCTGTAATCTGTGCGTCCATCAATATCTGATCGAACGTCGTGTCACGGCGTCCCGAGGTGCTGGTGCGTACTGCATGAATAAGTCCCCTACGGAATACGAAACTTATGAGCCTTCTGCCCCTCATCCTGGATCATATCGGAAGCGAACCTGCTAAGGCGGAAGAACTCAGCTGCATACTCGTCCACCGACGAGTTCCCCTGCACTAGACCCACGAACTGGCCCTCCAATGCTGTAAGAGCCACGTCCGGGAAGAACTTCTCCTTGAAGAGCCTCCGAAAGTTCTTCCAAGTCAGCCCTCTCACCGACGCACGAGGATCCGTGCGGTACCATGTCAGCACAATATCGAAGAATCGGCTGGCTGCGGCCGAAACCCAAAACGCTCTAGGAAGCTCTGCCAGCTCCATGCTCCGCTGTACATCCTCTAGCCAGTCGTCTGCATAGAGGATGCCCTCCGTGTCTGTGAAGTCCCTGGAGCTCATCTTCCTGAAGTCCAATACTGTCCCCGGCCTGTACTGCTGCTGGTACGGCTGCTGGCCAGTAGGGCCCTACACCGTACCCGGTGCCACTCTCTCTACTGCTGCTAGGGCAAGCTGATGCGAGTTCTCCATACTCTGCCTCAGCATCTCGATCTGTCGGTGTGACGCCTCCGACTGGCGCTGCGACGCCTCTGCCTGGGCCCGCTGTGTCTCCATCATCTGCTGAAGAAGAAGGAACATATGGTACGTATCCGTCGGTGCCGGTGGTGGTGGCGGCAGTATCTCTGGAACAACGGCCGTAACCCTCTGGGGTGGAGGTGGTAGACCTCCCTGTGCAACTGCCTGGCTCTCCAGAATAGTAGAATCACTGGGGGCAGTCTCGTGAACCTCCTCCTCTGCCTGATCAGATCTCTCAGGCAAGCTACTCGATCCAGTGGCCTGCGGGTGCGTCTTCGTCATCCTGGAAAGGAATTGAAACAAAGAGATCAATATGGCACATGAGTAGATTATCAAAGAAGGACAGTTAATTTAATACAAGGGGAGAAATCATGAAAATCAAAAGATCGAAAATTTCCTAGATGTGATTGAGAAACTCCTATCATGTCCTAGGTCCTACGTCCTAATTGCAGGCTCGTAATTAGTACTCTAAGTCGAGCACCATTACGAGATTGCACTAACTGCGACACAGACCTGCATGGGCCACCACAAAAATGTGTCACGACCCGCACCCTGATTAGGGGCACGAGAACGTGGGTACGTCCAGCCTACGCCGCAGTATCGACGGTAGAACGCTGTATAGGTCATCTATAACATCTAACATCTAACAACAAGATATACAAACCTGTCATCTCCGCACGGAGGTATAACATAACAACTCAACTCTATATCTCAAACACAAGTCTAGGAAAGATAGAGCATGATATGGAATCAGACGAAAGGAAGAAACTGAATATATATAGAGTTACCACACCACACAAAGTAGATGTCCAACACAATAAGTACAAGATCTGAAATATAACTAAGTCACAACTAACAATCGGAACAATCCGATACAAAATGAAAACTATAGACACTAGACTAGACTAGGCACCCTCGACTGAGCTAGATGCTCCTCAGGCTCCTGAAGGTCACCCTCATGTGTCCCATAGAAGGTAGGACAGTCACCATCATCATCTCTAATATTTTCAACAGGCCTAGTCAGGAAAGGAACGAGCACAATACATCTCACGCAGTTCATATCATGTTGGGAAATGTAAAGCATGCATAGAGTAAGATACATGGACTGTAAAGAAATATATATAAAAACGAGAGAGATTTGATAACTGGAAATATCTATATATACGATAAGTAAGAACTGTAGGTAACCTGTGATTTAGAGCATGAGATGGTTATATAAACGGGTTTAGGACATATACAAGATTTCACAAGATTTTACAAGAATTTATACAAGATGGGATTTTGATCACATAACCATTTCCTACTCACCCTCCCCAATTAATACACAAGGATCCAGTCAAGTTACGTTACCTTATACAAGAGGTTTTTATCATGTTTGCTCACGTGATCATGAGAGTACAAGATTGCACAAGAGTATACATGAAAGCGGTGTACATGAAATACAAGATGTTCGTGAAAAGCACATGACAACTGTATCTGATGCACCCCGAGGGAGATAACATCGCATGACAAGATCCATATAGTACCAATCCGTGATAATGACGTGACAACATCATGTAAGGTATTCTAGAGCAAGAATATAAATCCTAACAAGTATGAAAAGATCAGAGAATGTACTCGCCTGTCACCCTGTATGACTGATATAAATAGATGTCCGAACTGGTGTCACAGAATCTTATTTAGAGTAAAACAGTTCACAATATATCCACAAGGGTAAAAATAGAGTATACAATGCATACTACATGATTCTAGGTCAATCTGGTCAAAAGTCAACTCTTGGTCAACTCTAACAGTCAAACTAGGTCAACTTAAGTCATACTAGGTCATAAGGAGTCAACTAAGTCAAACAAGGTTAAGCAAGTCAAGGTTAGTTAAATCTAGGTCAAACTTAGACAAACTAAGGTTTTGGTCAAACAAGGACTAGTCAGTAAGGTAATTAGGTTAAACAAAGACTAGTCAATAAGGTAATCAGGTCAAACATGGTCAGACTAGTTAAACTAGTCATTTTTAGGTCAATTAGGTCATGGTTTGACCAATAGTTGACTTTGGTCAACAATGGTCAACATTTTGGTCAACCTAGGTCTAGTAGTCCTAATGGTCTATCCTAACTCATTGGCCATAGGCCATAGGCTAATAACTAAGTTCCATAGGCTAATACCATATAGGTATCTATATATATATACAATAGACACATACACTATCTCCACCATATATATATATATACATAGGCCATAATATATATATACATATCTACAATATATATATACAATATACATACCCACTTTATATACCAAATATAACCAAATATGTAAAATACTATATATATACTCACTATATATAACATATATATATATATATATATATATATATATATATATATATATATATATATATATATATATATATATATATATATATATACATATAACAACCACATAGGCCTATAGCCTATGTAATACCCTAGGTATCTATGTATAGACACATTATATATAATGACACACTATATAAACTAATACAATATATATATATATATATATATATATATATATATATATATATATATATATATATATATATATATATATATATATATGAAACATATATATACTACATATTTATAGAGAGAGAAGTAAGAGAGAGAATTAGAGAGAGAGAGAGAGGACAGTGAGAGAGAGGGACTGCTAGACACACACAGGGAAGGGGAGGGGGCTGTTCTCAGATTTCCTGAGAACAGGAAAACAGCCCCCCATTCACACACACAATACACACACACACCTAATATATACATACATGTATATACACATGTATATACATGTATACACCCTAAAAACTCACATACACACACATATATACATATACATATGTATACAACACTGAAATATATATATATACATGTATAAATCATAATAAAAATCAAATCAAAACTCATTTTTGAAAACTGGAAAATAATCCCAAAATCTGGAAACTGTGGACTGTGCATAGGTAAATAGGATAAACCCAAAAACACACATATAACCGAGCTAAGGCTCGAATCCCAAGGTTGGTAACTGTGTCCCACAGTGTCCTCTAGTGTCTAAGGGGCCTGACACGACACCCCGACATGGTTTGACGTGTCCAAAACTCAAAAGAACCCAATCGGGTAAACTGGGATACACACACACTATACAGCGTCGTGCACGTGTTTACGTGTCTCGTGCTCACGACACAGGACACGTGAGTTGTCGTGCTCGTGGCCCTCAGTTCGCCTAGGGTCAGGCTACACACCTAGGACCCTGACACGCACCCACGTGTCGCCGTGTCCAAATGGGAAGCCCGTATCAGTCGTGAAATACGCGACTGATACGCGCGGTTATACTGCATCGTGCAGAGATGCACACGCCTTGCGGACACGACACGAGCCACGTGGGGCCTCGTGGTTATGCCCACGTGTAGCCCATGTGTAGGGCTACACACTCGTGCAAATACGAGGTGTCCAAGTGTCGTGTCCGTGCGACACGATACGCGCGAAGTTAGCCCCCGCGTGCGTGTGCGCTGACAGCGCGTGTCCAGTGCGAGTGAGATTTCTAACTCGACACGACACTACCCGACACCAAACTTTGGGGGCATGCACGCAGACATTGCCCCCGTGTCCGAGTCAAATATCTCGTGTCCTAGTGCTGTGTGCAGTGAGCACGAGGAGCGTGGTAGCAGGGCACGCACGCGAGCCTTGTACAGCGGGTTCGTGTCCATTTTGGACACGAATACAGCACGAAAATGTGCTCAGTCCACTTGGGTTGTGTCCTACATGTCTAGGGCTACCCAAAAATATATTTTGTTTTACATTTTAACAAAAACAAATCCTTTGTGGCATTTCATCAAACAAGGTTTCCTAGCCTAGCATACGTGTCCGATACGGACACCAAACCAACTCAAATTTTCACCAAACTTGACCTACAGTTCCCTGGTACCTAGATGCATGCAAATATGAAGAGAAAATACAATATTAACATGGTTTGAGGGTATTTACCTATTTGTGTATTTCTAACGGAAATCAATGAGAAGGGGGGGGGGGGGGGGGTTTCCTTCCACTTGGTGATGCCCAAAACCCCTCAATCCTTGATAGCAGGCCCTAGCTAGTACCCTCTAGTGTAGGGGAGTCCAATGCAAGAAACTAGAGGTAATTTAGATCAAAATTGATCAAGTTATGGGGGTTTGAAGGAAAGGGTATTTTCTAGGTTTTAATTCATGTAAATTAATAATGAATGAATGTGATGGGTTTATATAGGAAGGGGGGGGGGGTGTGTGGCCTGCCATGGGGGTAGGGGAGGGTGTCCTTGGCTTGCTTCACCTTGAAGGAAGTTTGAATTTCAAGGTAATGGTAGCTTAGATCTTTAGGTTTTCAAGAAATATCACAAAAGTAAATATCTAGATATTTTCTGTACTTTAACTAACATGTAAATATCTAACCCCTTAGTTTCTAGGTTAGTAACTAACCTCTAGATTAGGGTAAACTAGGTTAGGGCTCTCATGACACTTAACAACAATTAAATAATAATAAAAACACATAAATACAAATAATTCCAAATAAATCATAGAAAATTATCAAAATACCCTTTAGGCTAAAAAGCCCTAATTTGATGTTCTAAACCTATGGCTAGGCTCACATGATCATGGTTAGTCTCTAGGTTAAGAAAAACTAGGGTTACACTAAGGTTTTGCTAGTAAGTCACAAAGTCATAAGTTACGACTTAGAAAATGGGTTTAATTACACTAATAATCACCAAAAATTATATCATGACTAAAATACTATTAATTAATAATAAAAATAATAAATTTTCAAAAATACCCCAATTTTAGAAAACTGGTTGCTACAGAGAAGGTCACGGGCTCGGTGGGAACACCTGCAAATATCACAGAAACACACACCTGGAGAGATAACCAGGTCCTCAGAGGGACGTAACAAGATACAGGAAGAACATGCCATGTAACTGCATAAGTAAAAAATAATATAAACTACAACACAACAGGGTACCTAACCATCTACGTGATATACACTTTGAGGACAACGTTCTACGCAGGGGCTGTAACAGATTCACGCAAACAAGTAATAAAGAGCGGCCGACAAGTAGCGCTCATCCGAGACACTATCGGCCCTGGGCAGAAGGTAGTGCTCATAAGAGTCACCATCGGCCCAAAATGTGTGTAAAAATAAATGTAGCCCCTACGCTAATAGCTGTCCCTTCCCTCCAATGATACTGTACATGCATCGTAACCACGATACACCAACACATGTCGCTTCCACAACACTGTTTTATAATAGATAACTGTCAAGTCTTCTAACATGCATCTATTGACATTTATTCCTACGCATGCGCACGGGTGATCAGCCAACACGCAAGTGACCTCTATATGATACTCACAACTCTCACACACAACTCGTGTACAATCGTGATAAGTTAATGAGACACACTAAACTTGACGGTAGTCCCTTAGCTCTAGGTCCACATGCAAGAAAATAAATAACTAAAAATAAAGTACAAAAAATATACAATAATAGCATAAAAGTAACTATTGAAAACAGTAAAGGTGGCAAGGTATCTTGCCTGAGGTTATGTGCAAAAGAGAATAATCCAGTAGCTCGAACCGACAAATAAACAAAGCAAGAAAAGCAAAATCCCGCAGATGACTCCGGATGCTGCAACAAACATGACGAACGAGTTTGGAATATAAGATATGCCTAGAAAACGCTTGTCCAAAAGTTAAATTCAGGAAAAGGGACAAAATCATAATTTTGGGTCAAATCGATGTCCGCCGTTGGATCCGCTTTCCACCGAAATGCGCGCCAGAATCTACGGTCTCTAAAGTCTTCAAACTATTTGTCTACAATTTGTTTTGATGAGACGAACCCAACGGTATGTCCAATTTTGGATTCTGGTGGGCCGTGCACAAAATCGCCCGTTAAGTGTGATTGTGGGCCCGCCAAAATAGCGTCCCGATCAACTGTCTCAGAATCGGACCAAACTTGGCTCACAAGACCAGAAAAATATTTCGAGTCCAATGGCGCATGTTTCGTCGCGATTTGATGAGTGTGCACAAAGTTGTGACTTAATTTGCAAAGGGTCGATACAGGGTATCTCGACGGATACGCACTGATTTCGTCGCGCACATGCAACGAAATCGGGTTTCGTCAGTTCCCACACGTCGACAACATCCATCCGCGCCTTTCGATACGTATAGTGCGCGACCACGTCGCCCGGTTTGTCGGGGCGCACGCCGTATCGGGTGTTTTTCCACTTTTCGAAAACAGAAATTACAATTTTTCGTAAAACTTTAACAACGTGTAACTTTTTACACACTCGATGAAAAATGAATCCAGAAGGTGCGTTACAATCTTGGTTATGTTGTTATTCTCTGCCTTCAATTAGTTTTTACAAAATCCTATTGTACAGAAAGAAAAGTGGCCGACAAGTTGGTATTTTAAAACAGTTTTTAATATTTCAGAAAAGTAGTTTTTCTCCAACTTCGCCTCGATTTTTCGAGCAAGTTGGATGGCCATGTCGAAATCCACCTGGAGGATCTCAAGAGGGTCAAGTCTACTTTCCAGAAAATCATACGGATCGAAAATCGGTGTTACGAGTAAAGGGAAGTAGGGTACCTTGAGTGGGAAAACTGCTCTGTGGATGACGAGGGGCTGACTTCCGATGCTCCGTTCGTCGTGCACATAACTTCGTCGCTGGTGAAACGAACTCGTAGTCGAAGAGGGTATGTTCTGCTGCAATTTTCGTTTTGGAAGTCTATGGTTTTGAGGTCTGTGGAGGAAGTTATATTTAAAACAAATTAGATAAAAACCTAATACTACTATTACTAATACTAATACCCAATGGCCCACTCACGAACAAAGTTGCGAGGCTTGCTGCTGTACGCAGTAAGCATGGAGAGGGTGGGGCCGCCCCTTTAAGGGGTGGGTTTGATTTTTTTTTTCTTTTTTTTCTTTTCTTTTTCTTTTCTTTTTCTTTTTCTTATCTTTAAATCTTTTATATATATAACTATATATATCCAAAAATCTATCTAAATCCAAATAACACTTTAAATGTCACATAACCAATATTTAAATATAACTACATATATATATAAATTCCATTCACAATAAACCAACTCAACATATTAATAATAATAATATCTCTATAGAATAATCATGTTTATTAAATCTTCGCAAAATAAATTTTAATAATAATAAATTAGTAAAATCTTTCCAGTGGGTGAACTTCTACCGCATACCCTTATCCGGGTCCAAAAATGTGTACAAATATTGCACGATATTATTTAATAATAAAATACCAATAATAGTACGAATAATTAAATAATTAGAAATTGCACATAAAATTATAAAATAATTTAGAAAATATTTGTATATACATAAAATATGCCTACATGGCCACATTTGGTCACACTACATGCTTACATGGACTTGGGTTCGGTCCGGGCCCAGTTCGGGCTGGTTTGGGCCAACCGGGTCATCTAAAAATCAATATATAAAATAATATTTAATTAAAATATTTTAAATGAGTCAATTCACAACTTGGCCTAGTTTTCCTAGTTTGGATATCACCATAGCTAGGCTTCCCCCGGCATGACTGGTACACTAGTCAAGGCACACTGCTACAACTTCCGTGCTAAAAGTCAGGGTCATCTAGTGCTCCAAAACTCAACAATGGCTAAGGTCATTTTTTTAAAAAAATAAATAAAACCATAAATTGTATAAATTTATTTTTAAGTAAAATAAAATAATAAAAATAAATTTAAAAAAAATAGGGATTTTACACGTGTTCATGTAAGTGCACCACGATGGGTTACTATCATGTAAAACAAAGAAAGACATGTTCAAGAGTGCACCACAACGGATCACTATCATATAAAACAAAGAAAGACATGTTCAAGAGTGCACCACAACGGATCGCTATCATGTAAAGCAAAGAAAGACATAAATCATGAGTGCACCACAACGGGTCACTATAAAGAAATTCTAAACATGGTCTAGATTGTAAAGTACAATAAATCCAGAAAAAGCATGGAAACACATATCATATCACATAAGAAATACTCGAAAGGAAAGACATATCCTGACATGTGAGAAGGGATAAGTAAAAGTAACTAATTGGCATAAAACAATAATTGAATCTGTGCTAGTGTTAGGTGTACAAATGGTGTATAATCATTTTCTAACTGTACAAAGTCATCTAATCATGATAAGAATTTATTACAATCGAAGGAAACCTCAAAAACGTCAAGTACAGAAAACATGCCAAAAAGATCAAAACTATGATTGAAATTATAGCATATAAACTCTGATTAAAGTGAAACAAGAATGTGTCTTGAAGGCAAGATAAAGATCTACAACTTTTATGTTTTGAATTTTTCAAGATTTTAGCTACAAAACAGCTCAAAGAGGTAAAAACAGTCATTTGGAGTGACCTGCGCGCAAGTTGCGCGAGCAAAATCGCCCACGTCGCACGTTGCGCGGCACCCCTTGCTACCCACCCCACCCCACCACACCAACTCCCCGACGCTGCCTCTGGCCGCCCCCCTCTGGCTGCCTCCCGTTCCGGCCGCCCCCTCCCCTCGAGGTTGCCAACCGTCTCCAGCTGCTCCACCCCCACCCCCCTCCGCCTGGGACCCTGCCCCCCATCGCTGCTGTCCCGCTCCTCCCGTCGCTACACCACCGTCCCCCACGGCAACCCCCCTCTCTCTGCATGCATCGGCGACGGCGAGAACGCTCACGCGCGCGAAGAGAGAGGGAGGACCGGGGGGGGGGGGGGGGGAGGGGCCGGTGGGATTGCAGTCGGGTGCGGACGGGTGGGTGGCAACCGCGACGGGAGGGTCAGCCGGAACAAGAGGCAACCGGAGGGAGGGGGCAACCGAGGAAGAGGGGGATGGAGGAGGGGTGGGGGGTGTTGGAGAGGAAAGGGTAGTTTTTTTTTTTTTTTTTTTTTTTTTAGGATATTATGTTGATGCATACCAAAATTTAGGATATCAAGTTCATAAAGTGGAATCGTTGAAGGTATCAAATTATAGTTAAGCCAAAAATATATTAAATAAATATTTGTTGCTACCAACTAAGTTATTTTGAAAGTATCTTGTTTTTTAACTTCTTGTTTTTTGCCAAGTTGGTTGGATTAGTTGTGTATAGCTATAGTGATTTAATCTCGAACGGAAAAGTCTTGACAGGAGTTGCATCATTGTGAGAAGTTTATTATAGAAGAGCATGCATCATCCCACATCGAATCCGTTGGTGAATGTTTCTGTTAACAAAGTAACGCTTTTATTCTATACCAAAAAAACTTTTAATTAAAAAAAAGAAAAAAACTAGATAGTTTTGGGGCTTTACTATCAGAGTGTTGCTAGATAAAGGAATGATCTCTCCTGCATTTTTTTGGTTCTCATCTACGATAAATGAAATTTGGCTAGGATTTCCATGATCCCTTCTTCACAAAAAACCAAAAAAATAAAAGTAAATTATTGTTTGCTAATTTTGTTTCCATTTGAAATAGCAAAAATTTCATCTTAGATGATATTTCCATTTTTATATGGTGAAAATGGTAAATATTGAGAAGCAAACCTTCTTTTTTTTTTTTTTTTTTTTTTTTTTTTTTTTTTTTTTTTTTTTTTTTTGATCATGTTGTGAAAAGGGCAAACATTCACTTCCAGACGTTAACTAAACTATTTGATTTTTCTTTGTTGAAGAACAAAATTTTGTTGGAACGAAATTTTAGGCTTGTGGAAATCGACTTGCTACTCTAATAGAGCTTCAAATTTCATAGTGATCTTAGTGGTGATACATCATCAAGTAGTTCAAGACTATGGTCCGATTTGGAATTGATCATTATTTGGTACTTCTGTTTTTTTTTTCCTCAATATTTTTAGGAAGTGGTCCAAAAATGTTAGATAATAACAGCTAATAATTTATTTATTTTTAAAAATTTGGACAATTTCGGACAACAATTTCTACATGCTGCCAAAAACTGTTTCTAAAATAACAACTACTCTGAAACAAGCCTAAGAACTATGAGAGAAGTGCTTTGTCAATGCAGAGAAAGATTAGACATTTTCAACTTCAAAAAAGCTAGTGTTAGGATTATACTGGTCATGACTAGGAATCATTCATACTCCAAAAGTTTTTTTTTTTCTTTCGTTTCCTCTTGTGTCGGACACTCGAGCTTGAAATAATAGAACTGGGCTTGTTTTCTTCTTAAGCTCGCAATAGCAATAGCTAATCACTGTACATACAAATACAAGAAGAAGAAGAAAAAGGTCCATTGGGCCAGTATCGAGCTTCAAGCTCAGCTCTTTATGGAAAAAAAAATAAGCTCATTAATTTTTGTAATCATTGTCACATCATTGATGTCGAGTCGAGTCTAAGCGCAGCCAAAGTTTTATAAATACTGACCTGTCAGTTTATATCAGCACAACGAACAACACTGATGTGTTAGAATACAAATGGATTCCAGGGAACAAGTAAAAGGTAAAGCATGTAGAAAATTATAAGATTTTCCTTTTTGAGTTTCCACCTTAGAAATGGGCTTGATCTAGATTTATATACCAATATATAATTTTTCCACCTATACTTTTATACCTGTAAATTGAGGTGCAGCATTAGTAAGAGGCTGTTTGGCTCGTGGTATGTGGGCTGCAAGTGGTTTATTTGGGAACTTACGGCTGCAACTGAGAAGACTTTTTGAAGAGTTACACCATTTGGTTGGCTAGAGCTTGTGTGCTGCAAGTGGAGAATCTCTGACCCCAACAGAGTTTTATCTCCTCCAAACTTGATTTCTCACCTACGTCCAAAAAGTGGAGTAACTCCACAGAAGCTCGATGAGCTGTGGTCACTTGCAACCCATTTCTTCTTCTCTTCAGATCTGGTCACGTCTTTCCTCCCGCCATCTTCAGCTTTCCTACAGGTAATTTTTGTTTCTTTGTTGTAAACTTGCAAATCACTTTCTTCCGAGCAGATATGCAATATTTGTTAGGATTTGTGGTTTTTTTTAATTTCCTCAATATATATATATATATATATATATATATATATATATATATATATATATATATATATATATTTCAATATATATATATATATATATATATATATATATATTGTTAATTTATGTTTCTATACACTCGATCTTTTTTTTTTTTTGCCAACGAACTAAGTAATTATTCGAGATCTAGATCCTTCATGAAAATTCGAGAACTATATCCTTCATGAAATATCGAGATCTAGATCCTTCGTGGAAATTAATTTTTCCAAGGAATTATTAGAGATCTAGATCAAAAAGTAATCAAATTAATTTTTGTTTGGATTTTATATTAGTAGATCTGTAAAAAATTTGTTCCTACTAACGAGATCTAGATCTAGAAAATTTATATTTGTAGATCTATGAATTTTTCATGAGATTTAGTTTCGGTTTCCATTCCAAGGATAAAGGCGCTTGTTATTTCAAGTGCCAAGATTTTGATGAGGCAATGAGCTACTTCCGTTCGAAGGATAAGGATGGACGAAGTGAAGTTAAGGAGAAACCGATAGTTAATGGGCCTTGAAGGGGCATTATTGTTTCTCTTGGTTGTCTATGCTACTTGCATCGGTCATTGTCTGGGCCTATATTATGTAAATTCTACGAAGAAGAAAAAATTTGTAAACTGAAATGTGGCCAAATAGGGTACCACAAAAAACTATTTGTGCATGTAATCACAATGCTTTTGTACTATTTTTTTGCAGGGGTTGACTTTAATGAAGATTACAAGGGTGTTATCGCAATTAGAAGCTAAAGTTGATGGTCGCCCCCACCAATTTGGTGATGGATGGAGGTACCCAACTTCTAGCTAAATTTTGGACTATGATGAGGAAGGTGCAACCTTTGAGTCTAAATTTTGGACTCTCAATTATTGTCTAGGTAAAGTTGATGGCCTCCCCCACCAATTTGGTGATGGATGGAGGTAGCCAACTTTAACCTAAATTTTAGACTACGATTTTGACAAAGATGAGTAGGATGAATACTCTGAGTCGAAATCAAACATATGTCCATGATGACTAAGTAGGGTGACTCCTTTGAGACTTTTGTTCTTTCGTCCCTTCATGTCACGTCCCAGAACCAGAATACTGGAGAGCGGGAGAATGACTCAGCCAGCTACGTATTACGGGTAGATGAATACCGTATAATACGATCAATGCTGTCTCAAAGACGAGGGGGTGCATACTACATGAAAGTCTCAAATAGAGAACATGTAAGATAAAGCAGTAATGCATCCCAAACGCTCAGTCAAAATGTTCTCGATATCTGGCTTTACAAAATATAGCCAGATGATGTAGCAAAGTATACACAATTGTTATCAGCTGCAGTCTGACTACAATTATGTAAAAGTAAGTACAAGATAATCCGACTAACATGTAGGTGCCAAACGGCAAGGTATTAAGTAAATAACAAAACGAGTGGGAAAGTAAGGAACCCACTCGAGTCCTCCTGCGATCATTCCTCTAGTATTGACCATCTTGGAGGTGGAAGTAAGCTGAGTCCTCGGGAACCGGCTCTAGATCTGGCCATGCAAAACCAGAGAGGTTAGACCTCAAATAGCAAGTACCGCAAGGAAGCACGATATGAGAAATTAAACCAGTAAATAAGAGAATATAATAATAGATCCCTGCTTGCTACTGGGATTCACATAACATCACGACACTTCGAACCAACCTTCCAACCAAACAAGGACAGAAGTTGGCCCGTCATGTCTTGACACTCTGATCATCTCAGTTAGTCAACAGAGTAGGTACAGTACACAACCAAATCAATTTAAACGGCCATACAACTACTACAGCTTGCTATTGTGGGTTCCAAGTTATCTTAGAATTATGCAATGAAGGATTCCTCAGTTCTTACTATGTGCAAGCAAGGCTAGTCTACCCAGTCAATCAATTGCGCCAATCATGAATTAGACGAGTCCCAGCTGTGAGACCCGTCTCACTGTATCGATATTTTATACGGATACGTGTTTATTTGAGCCGTATTTCGTAATTATTGATTTACGTGATATTTTAGAATTTTCCTAAAGTGTAGGATTTTCATGACTTAGTTTAACTTGAATTTGGTTTTATTTGGTTCGGTTACACTTTGACTTGGTTTGGTTTAGTTTGGTTCTTTATGAGATGAGGTGTATGGATTAGGTTGAAGTGGAGAGGAATGAATGGTGGAGATTGCTTGGGCTTGATATATAAGCTACTCTTTTCTCTCCCTTCTCATTCACCCCCATTCATTTCTATTCCTCCAAACCCTAGCCATTGGAGAGAGGCAAGTACACCTTGCCGAATGTTGAACGATTTCAATTTCGTTTGTTCCATTCTCTTTATTGTTAAACCTTAGGATTGACTGATGGCTTGTAGAGTAACCCCCATGTCTTGACAGCTTATATATGATTTCAGAGTATTAACGTACTTTGGGATTGCGTAGCTGGCTATGTCTGCTCCCGCTCTCCGGTATTCTGGTTCTGGGGCGTGACATGGTTTTAGTGGTGGCCCATGCAGGTCTCGATTTTCAGATTTGTGGGGGTTACCATATTTAGATATCTCAATCACGATTATCCTTATTGATCTCCTTCGGATTATTCTCTATCTCTGATACTTGGCTTGATATCTGTTTTGATCATTGATCATTCATGTTCCCATAATTTGATCTTGTGTCCTTCAACTTTCAAGGGCACTGTTCTTGATCCTTCAGATTATTTTGTTCGTGTTTTGCCGAGGGCAGCTCAGCATTCTTCAGCCAGGCCAGTTATGGAGATCAGTCTCAGCATGCAGGCAGAGATATCAGTCCATCCCGATCATTCAGTCACTTCTGTCTTCGTATCTTGAGACAGGTGATAAAGTTCATGCATCTGTTTCAACTACGATGATACGTCCTGGGTAGAGTCATGTCTTGAACTAAGTCATTGGTACGGACTTACCTTGAGGCTTGACTTTTATCCATTTTTGGGAGTCAGCTTAGGCCAGAGAGGACGTTGGTTTCTACACAACTGTACCAGGAGACATATTGATCCATATGCCTTCAGCCCTTCTTGATCATGATTGTATTTGTTCTTGTGCATTTATTTACCGCTTACGCATTTATTTATATCACTGATTGTTTTACTTTACTTATATGTCGTGCTTGATTTATTGAGATTGTTGAGTTTCCTGGAGCTTTTGTTTTGTTATCTTACTCGACTAGCCTCAGGAAATTTTGAGGACGGAATTTTTCTAAGGTGTGGAGAGTTGTGAGACCCGTCTCACTGTATCGGTATTTTATACGGATACGTGTTTATTTGAGCCGTATTTCGTATTTATCGATTTGCGTGATATTTTAGAATTTTCCTAAAGTGTAGGATTTTCATGGCTTGGTTTAACTTGGATTTGATTTTATTTGGTTCGGTTACACTTTGACTTGGTTTGGTTTAGTTTGGTTCTTTATGAGATGAGGTGTATGGATTAGATTGAAGTGGAGAGGAATGAATGGTGGAGATTGCTTGGGCTTGATATATAAGCTACTCTTTTCTCTCCCTTCTCATTCACCCCCATTCATTTCTATTCCACCAAACCCTAGCCATTGGAGAGAGGCAAGTACACCTTGCCGAATGTTGAACGATTTCAATTTCGTTTGTTCTATTCTCTTTATTGTTAAACCTTAGGATTGACTGATGGCTTGTAGAGTAACCCCCATCTCTTGACAGCTTATACGTGATTTTAGAGTATTAACGTACTTTGGGATTGCGTAGCTGGCTATGTCTGCCCCCGCTCTCCGGTATTCTGGTTCTGGGGCGTGACACCAGCGGAACGCCCGTCATCAATATACAATAAATAATATAAGCAGATACCGCTCCCTGCCCGTGTGACAGATTTACAGTATCTGTGGGAACCAGCCGGCCTGTCGGGCACTAATAGTCCCAAAGAGGGCTTCCATGTAAGAACTTGGGAATCCATTCTCTCAATGCAATCATTATTTTATTTAACTTAGTAGCCTCTATGTTAAGTGAAATCCCATGCCGTGGATCATGGTCATTCAGAATGAGTACTTCCGTATAAAGTACGATATGCCCAACTCTACAACGATACCTGTGCGGTGGGGTTGTAGGTCTTACATAGCGTAATACAACAATTAAAACTAACCACAGAATAAATCATGCCTTGACCATAAAGTACACATGCTGCTTTTGTAGAAAAATAAATAAATTGAAGCCTGCATATGCCTGTATGCCAATATTCGGGATCGGCCAATCGATTGCAATAGTTCATAATTAATATGAACGTGTCTCATTCATTCAATTCAATAAGACGACTAGCCAGTCTCTTTGTTCCAACTAGGAACGCATGATCAATTATTAGTCAAGGTCACAATCAATATTAATCAATGTTAATTCGGGACAAGAATCAGTCAAAGGCATCATGGGCTAGAGTTCATGCGGCCGGGAAATTATAGAAGTTTATGCGGCTGAGAATGCATATGTGGTCAGGATCTCATGCGGCCAGAAAGTGTCATGCGGCCATGAAAAATAGCAGTCAACAACATACGATCACGGAAAACAGCATGTGCCAGGAAACAGCATGCTCCATCAAACAGCATGCGTCAGGAAACAGCATACGCCAGCAAACAGCATGCGCCAGCAAACAGCTTGGCAACAGCTTTCTGCCAGCAAACAGCATGCGCCAGGAAACAGCATACGCCAGAAAAATAACATGTGCCAGCAAACAGCATGACAACAGTGTTTTGCCAGCAAACAGCATGCGCCAGGAAACAACATGCACCATGACAGCATGCGCCAGCAAACAGCATGGCAACAGCTTTCTGCCAACAAACAACATACGCCAGGAAACAGCATACGCCAGAAAACAGCATGCGCCAGCAAACAGCATGGCAACAGTGTTTTGTCAGCAAACAGCATGCACTATTCATCCTCTCCAATCAGCCTCTAATGGCCATGAAAATCCATGAACCAAAAAGACCATAAATTACTCAAAATAAGTCGAAATCAGGACTTCCAATAGTCTAAATTGGGTAGAATCAAATTTCCTACAATATGGAACAATCAAAACTCGAAAAATAACAAAGTTACTAGATCAAAACCTAAAAATTCCGAAAATATATTAAACTTAGATCTACATAAAATGAGCTACGGGAATTGAAAATGCTAAGTCCTAAAGTATCTAAGAATCTTGAGAGGAAGACAATGGAACAACAAAAATGAAAATCCATCAAGAAGCAAGTTGGCACTTGCCTAGCCCTCTTAGGTTGGTGGAGTAGTTATGAGGAAGAAGAAGAGTAATGAGAAGAAGTAATGAAGAGAGAGAGAAAGGATTTTGGGGTTTTAAATAGGGGTGGTGGTAGGTGGGGGTTTGTTTCGGTTCATTTTGAACCATCAAGGCCAAAAAATAAACCAACTCGGGCCGAACCCAAAAGCAAAGCAGAAAGTAAAATTCTGAAAGTAAAATGCAGAAAAAATAATTAGCAAAAAATTAAAAGAATTTAAATACAGAACAATACATGATAAATATTAAATAAATACATTCTAGCAGTACATGTATTTAGAATACGTATTCCGGGAACGGGAAGTGACATCTCTATCCTCCTTAGAAAAATTTCGTCCTCGGAATTTCAAATCCAAGCATGATAGAAACATCGGATATAAACTAATCTAAGTATAAGCAATTTGAGTAAGCAATCATTCTACAATACCAATAGCAAGTAACATATCTATGTTTAACTATTGACGACACCAAGCAATTCTACTCATAAGGTGACAAGCATGAGGAGTTAAGACAATCAAGGTATATAGAAAGAGATATACCTTGTGAGTCAAACAGGTGCGGATACCGTGATCGGATATCATCCTCACGTTCCCATGTTGACTCCCCTAAAGAGTGATGACCTCAAGCAACCCAGACAAGGCTAATTGTTCGGTTCTTGAGTATCTTCTCTCTTCGGTCCAAAATAGACACAAGCTGTTCCTCGTAAGACAGGTTGGTACCAACAACCAGCTCAGAATGATCAAGGATATGGCTTGGATCTGATACATACCTACGTAACTGAGATATATGGAACACGTCATGCACCTCTCGTAACGAAGATGGAAGAGATAAACGATAAGCAACATCGCCTATCCGATCAAGGGTAACAAACGGGCCCACGTACCGCGGACTCAACTTTCCGTGAACGCCAAATCTAATGACCCCACGGGTAGGTGAGATCCGTAAGAACACGTGGTCTCCAACGAAAAACTCTAGCAGCCTACGATGCTGGTCCGCCCAATGACGATGCCGATCCTGCGCAACTCGAAGTCGCTCTCTAATTCCTTTGACCACTTCAACTGTCTGGACAATCATTTCCGGGCCTAACATCTTTTTTTCCCCGATATCATCCCATGCCAGTGGCGACCTACACTTCTTACCATATATTGCTTCAAATGGCGCCATCTGGATACTGGCTTGATAACTGTTGTTGTATGAGAATTCGACTAAGTACAGGTGGCTCTTCCAAGATCCTCCAAAATCCAGAGTGCAAGCTCGTAACATATCCTCCAAAGTCTGAATTGTTCTTTCTGATTGCCCGTCCGTCTGTGGATGGTAAGCCGTGCTAAATCTTAACTTGGTATCCAGACTATGATGTAAGCGCTTCCAGAAATGTAATATAAAACGGGTATCTCTATCTGACACAATACTGACAAGGACTCCATGCTGCCTGACTATCTGTTGCATATATAACTCTGCCAACTTTTCTATAGATTGTCCTACTCTGAAAGGAAGAAAGTGTACCACCTTCGTAAGTCGATCTACTATCACCCAAATAGCATCTTTACCACTTGGTGATCTCGGTAAACCGATCACAAAGTCCATTATAATATGTTTGTATTTCCATTCCGGAATGGGAAACGGTTACAATAATCCAGCTGGCCTCTGCTGCTCTGCCTTCACTTGCTAACATATCAAGCAACAGGAAATGAATCTAGCTATCTCTCTCTTCATTCCGTTCCACCAGAAGTGTTGTTTGATATCTTGGTACATCTTGGTCCCGCCAGGGTGTACAGAATACTGGGAACTGTGAGCTTCTGCCATAACCTCCTGTCTGATATCTCCACTAGGCACACATAAACGTGACCCAAACCTAAGTGTACCATCTTCATAAATTCTCATCTCCTTCCTGAGTCCTGACTCACATTCTGCCCTAAGCTTCTGAATCCTTGGGTCCTGTGCCTGAGCTGCCTTGATCCTGTCTACCAAGTCGGATTGAACTTGTAGACTTGTTAGAACTCCTACATCACTAGGAAGTATAACTTCGATGCCCATCTCCTGAAGGTTTTCTAAGATATGCCTCTGTGTTGTCAACATAAATGTGCCGTCTCTCTTGCTGAGAGCGTCCGCTACCACATTAGCCTTGCCTGGATGATACTGAAGCTCCACGTCATAATCCTTGATCATCTCTGACCATCTTCTCTGCCTCATGTTCAGCTCCTTCTGAGTAAAGATGTACTTCAGACTTTTATGGTCTGTGTACATGTCCACTCGATCACCATATAAGTAATGCCTCCATAGCTTCAAAGCAAACACTATTGCTGCCAACTCCAAGTCATGAGTTGGGTAATTCTTCTCGTGGTCTCGAAGTTGCCTAGATGCATATGCTATCACCTTCCCATGTTGCATGAGGACACGTCCAAGTCCTTTACCTGACGCATCACAATATACATTAAAACCTCCTAATCCAACTGGCAATGTAAGAATAGGCGCTGATATCAACTTCTGCTTCAAGTTCTCAAATGATGCCTGGCATTCTGTCGACCAGACGAATGGTACATCCTTCAGTGTCAAGCGGGTCATGGGTGCTGAAAGCCTTGCAAAGTCTGATACGAATCTTCTATAATATCCTGCCAATCCCAAGAAACTTCGTACATCAGTTACGGTCTTGGGTACTGGCCAACTCTCTACTATTTCTACCTTCTTGGCCAACTCTCACACTTGCTGAGCTTGGCATACAACTGGTTCTCTCTCAGAACCTGTAACACTTTTCGGAGGTGGTCCTCATGTTCCTCCTTACTAGCAGAGTAGACGAGAATGTCATCAAGAAACACAACGACAAATTGATCTAAGTATGGCATAAAGATGCGGTTCATCAAATCCATAAATATTGCTGGAGCATTGGTCAAGCCAAACGATATTACTAAGAATTCATAATGCCCATACTTCGACCTAAATGCTGTCTTGGGAATATCCTCCTTCCGAACCCTCACTTGATGATACCCTGAACGAAGATCTATCTTGGAAAAAACTCTAGCTCTGCTCAACTGACCAAACAAGTCGTCGATCCTTGGTAGTGGGTACTTGTTCTTTTCTGTTGCCCGCGTTAAGCTTCCTGTAATCGATGCACAATCTGGATGACCCATCCTTCTTCCCCACAAGTACCACTGGTGCTGCCCATGGTGATATGCTAGCTTGGATGAACTTTTTCTCCTTCAGTTCCTCTATGTGCTGATATACCTTGGCCTGCTCTGAATCCGCCATTCTGTAAACTCGATCTGATATCGGTTTAGTTCTAGGTACCAATTCTATGCTGAACTCAATATCCCTAACCGGTGGTAGACCTGGAAGTTCTTCGAGAAATACGTCCAGAAACTCTTTAACTACCTTCGGGACTTGAACTTCTTCCATTGCCGTTACTACTCCCTACTCTTGTTGAGTTGCCACTGATCTGACTAAGGTGAACCGCTTCATGCCTGGAATATCAAAAGATACACTCCCTCTACGACAATCTATTGTCGCATGACTGTCTTTCAGCCAGTCCATGCCCAAGATAACGTCGAAATTTCCAACAAGAAATTCTATCAACCGGGCGGGTAAAGAATGCCCGCAAACTACAACGCTATATGCTAGAATAACTCTACTAACTCCTACGAGCCCATTACCAGTGAGTATATTCAACCTCCCTGGCAATGCCTCGAACTCCATTCCTACCCGTGTCACAAATTGTGCAGATATAAATGAGTGTGATGCTCCTGAATCAAACAATGCTACTGCGGGATATGAGGCAACGAGAATGTTACCTGCCACAACATCTCCCGATGCTAATGCCTCCTCCAAGGACAGAGTGAATGTCTGCCCTCGACCTCCTTGTTGGTTCCCATGTTACGGCCTAGTCTGGTGCTGCTGCTGGCCCCTGCCTTGGTGATGTTGGGGTGGTCTATGCTGGTGCTGTTGCATCGGCGGTCCCTGCTGCCAAAACATCTGAGCCTGTGTCATGAATGGGCACTGTGCCAACGGTCTCACTACTACCGCTGGTCCTCGATACTGTCCTGTCCCTGGTGCTGGCAGAGCAGTAAATTGTTGCACTGGTCCTCCTGACCTCGAATTCATGGGACAGGTGGTAACCCGATGATCTGGACTTCCACATATCAAACACAATCCGTTCAATATCTGACACACATCTCTAGTGTGCCCTACTTTCCCACAATAAGTGCAGCCCACCGGGGGTTGCTGGTTCTTCCTCTGTTGTTGTTGCTGCTGTTTTGGTGGTGCTGGCCCTCGCATTGCCACATCGTAAATGCGAATGCCAAGGGATGGTGCTGTTGTTCGGGGCGCTACCCCCCTCCTACTTCAATCTGACCGTGGGATCTCTTTTGGCCCCCAGTCCTTGCCGTGATCCTCTGAATGGTGATCTCATGCCTTCGGGTTGCCGTCAATACTCCGTCGGAAGTCTGGTAATTGTGCCCCTCTATCAATTGTAAGAGCTCAAGATGAAACCCTTGCTAGAACCTCATAGCCCTCTGGCTCTCTGTTGCTACCATCTCTGGGGCGAACCTACTCAATCTGCAGAACTCCGCTGCATAAGCATCTACCGTCTTGTCGGCCTGCTTGAGGTTGATAAACTTCTGTTGCAGCTCAAACTGTGCCACAACTCTATAGTACTTCGTCTTGAATCTTGTGGTAAAATCGTCCCAAGTAACAGGACGTCTGATGCCTACTTCTTCTGATTCCCACCAATCACGTATGAGATCCTGAAGTAACAACTTCACCTGATCCACACGTTCTTCTACCGGCACCTTAGCGGCTGTCAAAATAGCCTCAATATCCTTAAGCTACGCATCTGCTGAGATGGCATCTTCCGTGGCCTCGAAACGGCGGGGGTTGTACTTACAAAACCTGGTTGATGCTCCTGAATCTGTCCTCGCCCCTCTTTCTAAAGCCGTCTGTAATCCTTGGTTGAGGAGTACATTCTGCTCTTGTAACTGAGCGTGCATGCGCTGCTGGGCTAACATCTGGTGTTGCTGAGTAGCCATCATCCCTCTCATGATCTCCAGAAGGGCTGGTGTGTCCACTTCCATAGGGGTCGGTAGAACTATTGGTGGCGTTGGAACCTCCGGATACTGCGGTCCAGCTGCTGGTTCCACTATCACTTCTTCTTGGATAGTCTCTTGAGGTAGTTCTGGCCCTTGTAGCTGATCAACATGGTCAGGTTGCCCATGTTGCCCTTGTTGTTGCTGTCCAGTTCTGACAGGTGCGGACGAGGTGCCCCTAAGGAAAGGAACAAGAGAACAATCAAACGACCGGACATGAAAGATCAATGAAGCCGAAGGATACGGAAATGTCAAGCTAGGGTTGAGAATAACGAATCATGAGATCAAGGGGGAACATGTGTGATTGAGACATCCTATAAATCCAAACACCCCACAAGTCTGAAATCAGACCTACATGGGCCACCACTAAAACCTTGTCACGCTCCGGAACCAGAATACTGGAGAGCGGGGGAATGACTCAGCCAGCTACTGTAGAAGCATGGAATTTCACAACCAGAAAGCCCATGCGCCAGACACTACATGCGCCAGAACTCAGACGAAGAACTTCACAGCAAAGTCAATAAGTATAGACATTTGAAGAAGGACTTTTTATTTATATATAAAAGTCTATTACATGTCTAGAAAAGGTTGTACAAAGGAGAATTTCTACAAAGGAAAGAGCCTAAGTCTACAGCCAGCGGCCACCATGCGCCTTCAGATAAGCGCAGCGGCCACCATGCGTCTCCAGATAGGCGCAGCATCACTACGCGCCACCAGTGAGGCGCAGCAGATATCATGCGCCTCCATCCAGGCGCATCCCATCATCTCTTCAGCAGCTCAGTTATGTGCATCCCTTCAGCCAAATTCTTCCAGCCAGGCTCACCTGGCCGAGCAGAGCCCAGTTATGTGCCGCTCTTCCAACCAGGCTCGCCCGATAAATGCTTCGACACAAAGCATTTAACCCTCTGGCTGGAACCAAGGAAGAGAAGAGCACCGCAAATGCTGTGGCCAGGGGAGGCTTCGAAAGAGCCTCCAAAGCCGAAGGAAGACCGTGATCGAAACCACGGCTAAAGGAGCAGCTTTCGACACGATCAAAGTGGGGAAACCCCACTTTGCAGGAAGAGAGAGCCTTGTACCGCCATTCCGATCTACGGCTCTTCCGGAATAACGGAGACGAGGCTCGAGCATCCCTATCTTTGGATGCTACAGGCACCTTCCGCCTGCCTCAGAAGCCCTCGACTCCGTCTTTTGGATGTAACAGTCACCTTCAAGTGCATTAAAGACAACACAGCGTCTCATCTTCACCCTCGGGAGCACTTCGTCAGCAGAATGCACCTGTATGTTCAAGTTCATATGGGAAGTACGTAAGGGAATGAGAAGCAAATCTTCTCTCCATGCCACTATTTATAGGCCGGGCAGATCAAACCCACGCGCCAAGTGGATGGCCCTCCGAGTTCCGTGCAATGAATTTACATTTAATGGATGAACCGGACGCCTCGAATTCAGCCAAACGGCTATTTATAGCACTCGAAGAGCGAGACAGCCGCATCATTAAAAGACATGTCCGATGCGCCAGCCAGACAGCGCATCATACGGACGCGCCCTTCGGCGTCAGGCGCATCATACAGACGCGCCCTACAGTACTCGACGCATTATAGAGGATGCGCCCCCACACATCTCCATACCGAGTGGAACGCCAACCGACGCGCCCACTCAGCGGTCCATCGAACGTCACTAACATTTAATGCTGAACTGACAGAGTTGGCAGCACGCCTCCCAAAGTCTGAACAGTTGACAGCTTTATTCAGAAAACGAAGCGTCGGCAACGTCAGCATCATCATGACTCTATTCCGACAGCTACTGCCACGTGGCCACCCGCATGCGCCTCTACGACCATACGTCCACACCCGCATGCGCCTCTACGGCCATGCGTCCAAACCAGCATGCGCCTCAAAAGCCATGCGCCTCAGACCCTTCACTGATATACAGAGAAGAGTCTCCAGTTGAAGTTTTGCATGCGCCTCAAAAGCCATGCGCCTCAGACTGCTCTCTGATCCCGAAAGACAGAAGGAAAGTCGCCTGCATGCGTCTCAAAAGCCATGCGCCCCAAATGGTTTGTAACTCCTAAAGGTTATGAGCCGCAGCCTCCTCCTGCGCCCAATCCAAGGCGCAGCTCACCAGATCACGTCTCTCCACCAAATCCGAGATCTTCGAACCATGAGTCGACGACACGTGTCTTTTGACTCAACTCATCCAAGATTTCAGCAACGGAAAGATCTTCTCCCTGCTACGTGCCGGCTCACAACAGCAGTACGAAGAGTTCTTCCCCTCGATCAGGGCGCAGCATCCATGCGCCTCCATCAGCAGCCTCCACGTGGCGTTCCCACACCGGCGCATCCTATATGCGCGCATAAGCAGCCAGCCTGCAAAACTATAAATAGAAGGATCATCTCCTTCACACACACAGAGACTCAGAACATAAGACTCACAGAGAATCCACAACAGAGAATCACCGGAGAGGCAGTTCTAGACACTCAACGTCTTCCTCCTCTCGGCAAGCTCCAGCACCCAGAGTAATCAACACCTTCAGAGAACCGATTACCGCCGTCAGCCGGTCAATGGAGTCAACGCATTACCACTCGCTCCATTGGCACTAAGGACCCAGCTTAAACAAAAGTGTACTCCTAGGACTACATCTAAGTCCTATATTGTATCACTGTTCTGTTTGTATTAAGATTTCAATCAAAAAAATTTTAATGGCAAACAAGCTGGCGACTCGGCTGGGGACCTCTTTCTCCTCTACCGAGAAAGTCGTGTCACAGGCCGACGACGTGAAGGTGGGCTCCTCCCACAAGACGCTGGTAGTGCGCCTCAATCAACAGGCGTACGAGGAGTTCATTTCTGAAGGAAGTGCGAGTCCTTCGAAGCGGCTGTCGAAGCCGAAGAAGACCCGCGCAGTCTGGGTGCGCAAAGTCGACGCCTCGGGCACCACCGTTGAAGGGGATGCGCCCGTCCAGCCTTTCCTTCCTGCTGACGTCCTCAGCAGTCAAGGTGCGCCCGCTGATGCAGCGCATCTCTCGGGGAAGCGTGCGGCTGACCACGTTCCCCAGCCATCTTCCTCTCAGGCGAGGAAGATACGTCGACGGAGCAGGGGCGCAGCCAATGCCCCGCGCATTATTTCTGATGCGCCACAAAGAGCCTCTGTCTTTGACAGACTCACTCGCTGTAACGGCGAGGAGAATTTGGATGCTGAGTACTTTGCACCCCAGCGGGCTGGTACGAAGAAATCCAAGGCGGCACGGGCCATGCGCCACAAACGTGCTATGCCAGCAGCCGGCCAGAGGCACGCGCTTACAATCACGCGCGCTGCCGATGGCAAGCTGTACAAGGTTGACTCAGGTGCTCCTGCACTGACAACGAGTCGACCTTCAAAGTCCTCATCTCGCTTGGGCGCATTCACTGCGTGCACAACCAAGCCGAGAGAGGCAAACTCTGTGGTCTTGAACTCCCGCGCCTCCTCTGGTTGTGTGTTCGAGGTCCGTTCAAGTCACTTCAAATGCTGTGGTTCCCCCACTACTGATCGTGATGCCTGCTTGGTATTAGATCAGGGGACGCAGCACTCACCCGACCACCCCGGCGCTTGGCCCTGCCATGCGCCTGAGAGGGGTGTGAGGGTAGCACTCTCCTCCAACGACTTGCGCAACGTGATCACTCACAAGCGCCGGTCAGGAGAGTTGACCAACAAGCACGATGTGCCTCTCACGGGGCACACTTGTGCAGTGGTCACCATCAACTGCTGTTGCAAGACAACAGTACCGCCAAAGCAGTCGGTCTTCCAACGGCTACAATCATCGACACCCCTCCGACATCGCCTTGGGACGAAGGTGTCAGCAGAAGAGGAACTAAAGATTGCGTCATGCAACGTGATCTCCAATTCCTTATCTGTCCGGAAGACGACTGCCAATTCCTCGTCTTCATCCAAAAGCCAGCCGAGGAAAACCAAGGCAGCTGTCACGACCTCTGGAGTGTTCGAAGGCACTCGGTCGAGGAAGAAGTCCTTGGAGGAAGCTGGGGGTAACCAGACCCTTGTCGAGCCTCCTTCTGAAGACGAAGATGTCCAAAGCACAGCTGCGGCGGATCTTCATCAAGGTGAAGATGGCCTCCCTGAAGCCCCTCAAAAGGACGATGTCCTCCAGGACACCGCCGGGGGTAGTGCTGAAAACGAAGAGGCCCTTCAAGACAGAGCTGAGGGCAGTCAGGCCCTTGCAGATGCGCCTGTCGAAGACGAACTCCAGAATGTGGCTGGGGGTGGCCAAACACCAGGAGAAGTCACTCCCCCACATGAGAGCGAGGCTGAGAGCGAAGCCTCAACTAATCCATCCACTTCCGGCCGTGTCATGACAGTATACATGACCGGGGGTGATCTTGAGACTGATACGCCGCCACAAGACATTGTCCAGCGCATAGACTCGCTAGAGGGAGGACTCAAAACCCTCTCTGCCTCAATGCAAGCACTGACTCAAGCAGTGTTTGAGATGCGGTCGGCCTTGATCAGGACACCTTCAAATGGTCCCGACCCAGGAGCCAATGGAGAGTCGAGTGTGCCCCTCCAGCGGACACCCTCAGACACAGAAGCACCCCGGACATCGGAGCCCTCAAACGCTCCACTCCAGGTAGTACCTCCTTTCCCGACTCCTAGCTCCACGGAGGACGTGGTCGAAATGATCAAAGATCTGCGGGAGCGCTTCGAGTCCAAGAACAGGCAGGAGGAGCGCCAGAAGATGGGCATTCCCCAGCCTTATCCCCTTGAGTGGAACAAGGTGGTTTATCCCCCAAAGTATAAACCACAAACACTCACGCCGTATGACGGGAAGGACTCTCCACGACGGTACCTGACGTACTTCCAGTCGCAGACAGGGCATCTTCCAAAGGAGGATGCGCTCCTCACCAGCATCTTTGTTGGGGCCCTGAAAGGGGTGGCGTATGACTGGTACTGCAGCCTCCCCGATCATTCCATATCGTCCTTCGACGACCTGACACGCCTCTTCCTCGACCGCTTCTACGACGGTGGAAAGGACATGACGATGGCGTCTCTCATTGAGATACGCCAGAAAGACAAGGAAACGGTTCGGGCATTCATCGAACGCTTCCGTCAGGCCTGCTTCAGGCTACCTCCAGGCATGCCAGAACATGCGCTTCTCTCCGCTTGCAGTATGAACATGCTGCCTGCAGTAAAGCTCTGGCTTAACTCTACTCCCCCTCCCGACTGGAGCTCCCTAATCATTGAAGCTGAAGCTGCAGAGAAGAAGGCGGCCAATGCACGTCTTCTGGGTGTTAGCTTCCCCGCCTTTGACGATAAGGGGAAAAAGTCCGCAACCAACAACTCCGAACGAGAAACAAAGGGGAAACAGACATTGACTGTTAATGCCACGAAGGGCGCATCTGCGCCTACTCAAAAGCCTCCACTGGCACCAAGACCCAAGGAGGTTTATTCATTCAATGATGACGACACCCTGCAACTCTTTGAGATACTGAAGCAGGGTGACAAGATCAAGCTTCCGGACCCGAAGCGGCCTGATGAAGTCGGGAAAGTGGACAACCCGAGGTACTGTCACTACCATCGGTTTGTCGGACACCCGACTAAGGACTGCTACGTCCTCAAAAATTACATCCAGCGCATGATCAATGCGGATGTAATCTCCGTCGACTACGAAGAGAAGACGGTGTCAGCTAATGTGGTGTCACTTCAGTTCGGCACCTTGCCGCCGACTACCACACAAGATGGCGTCGTCCCCATCCCTAAGGCGACAATGGAGGTGGTGAATTTGCCACCCACCCGTGACAATGTGAGTGGACTTGTCCCACTCACCACATCTCGAGGAGAGGTCCTCTGGGTTCACCCCGACCTCGTCTCCGAGGTAACTCAACCGGAGGTACGCCCTACCTCCAAAGCAAAAGGCAGGAAGATCAAGTCTTGCCGCACGGTCTCTTCTTCAACGGAAGAGGCGCTTCCTGTGCAGACGCGTGCACAACAGAACTCCCAGCCCGGTGAAGCTGCCGCCGAAGTGGTGCCTCCTGGCACCATCCCTGAGGAGGGTTCATCCAAGCCCTCAGCAGCCAATAAACAAAAGCAAGTGGAGGCCCGTTTCGACAGACCTCTGCGAAAAGAAAATGCTTCGGGGCTAGCCAAGCCCCACAATTTTGACATTCTGGCACAACTGGCCAGTACTCCTGCACGCTTGTCTTTGTTCGAGCTCCTGCGTCTCTCCAAGGACTCCCGAGAAGCTCTCTGCGAAGCTCTGAAGGATGCCGAATCCTTTCTCAGTCAGGTCAAGCAACCTGAAGACCTACCAACTACTTGTGCACACTGTCATTGTGCGGATGAAGTTATCCCAAACATAACCTTCACCCAACAAGACATGCTGCTCAAGCATCACCGACATAACCGACCGTTGTATTACACAGGGTACATCGGTTCGGTAAAGGTGAGCAGGATTCAGATCGATCCGGGGTCTTCCCTAAGCATCATTCCAAAGGCGCTGCTATCAAAGCTGGGGATCCCAATGTACCGGCTAGCGCCCTCCAATACGACCATCAGCGGCTTCAACGCCAGCAAGAGCGAGCCACTGGGCAAGATCCGGCTGAAGTGTCACATCGGCAGCCTCAAAACTGAGGTGACTTGTTATGTGGTGGATGCCGAGGTCAACTACGACATCTTACTCGGACGACCATGGTTACATGAGTACATGGTGGTGCCCTCCACGCTCCACCAATGCATGAAATATGTATCCACCAACGGCGTCATCCGGACGGAGTTTGCAGATATCGATCCCTTCAAAGGGATTGAGGCCTACTTCACCGATTTCGACTTGTACAAGCCACTTGACGAGGAGGAAGCCAACGACGCCGATGATGAAGCAGAGACGGCAACAGAGCCGGACTTGGAGCCCGAAGCGACTCCTGACGCCCCCTTGAAAATCCGTCTGAAAGGAAGACCACCCCAGAAGGCGCCTCCAATGAGCATCAAGCTATCAGGAAAAGCGCCAGCTCGCGAAGCTCCCCTGAAGATACGCCTCAAGGGGAAGCCACCACAAACAGCGGCTCCCCTGGTGGTAAAATTACAAGGGAAGGCGCCACTCATCGAAGGCGCAACCGAGGCACCCCTCAAGGTGCGTCTTAAAGGCAAGCCGCCGCAGTCATCCAAGATGCCGGAGAGGGCTCACATAACCCTTTCAGACCCCAAAGTCAGAGCGGTGGAGGACTCTCCTGATCCGGCCCCAGTGCTTACAGATGAGGAGCTTGGCGAATATGTCTCTGCTGATGTAGACGCACCCTCCTTCGACAATGTAATCCCACGGGATAAAATCTCGTACTTTATCAATAATAGAGTGTCTTTCAATTATTCTTGTCTTCCACATTGGAATGCCATGTATACATTAGACAACGCTCTACGGTCGTTGCAAACACAAGTAACGACCGTCTACCATAATCAAATAGTCCCGTCTCAAGGAGTCTTCATAGTCCCTCCACGAAGCCGAGACGAAGGCACCATCATCTCGGGCAAAATCGAGCGTCGTCGGAACCACCTGTCGATCGAGCCCGAACCTGATACCGGCAGAGTACAAGTCTATCGATACACGGATGCGGCTAAGCACATCATCCAAAAGATGGGCTACGACCTGAAAAGCAATAAAGGCCTAAACTACGGCAAGGGTCGGCATCTCCCTGTCCAGCTTTCGATGTCCAATGGAAAGCCACAGGATTACTATAATCAGACTCGACGGGGGTTAGGCTATGTCACGCCGCCATCAACTCCAGAGAGTTCAGACGCAGAAGACATAGAACATTCCCACTCATCAGAAGCATCGACGTGGGACTCCGATACCAGTATCGGATTAGTCTTCAGGAAAGTGCTGTCAGCTAACATGACATCGGCGCAACCTCAGAAAGATAAAGGCGAAGACCAACCGCCGGAACCCTTCGAAGAGGAACCCTGGGCTCAACGCCTAGGAGAACAATGGGAGTCTCGTTTTGAGTTACGAGAACCTCCCACCGAAGACGAAGTCGAGCAAATCGACCTCGGGGATGGGTCTTCTTCTAAACCCATCTTTATCAGCAAAAGCTTGGAAGGAGAAGACCGAGAATCTTTAGTCCAACTCGCTAAGGAGTATATCGACGTCTTCGCCTGGAGCTACGAAGACATGCCGGGTCTCGATCCACAGATCGCGATGCATAGGTTGAACATCTTACCAGATGCCAAACCTATCAAACAACAACAGCGACGCTTCCGCCCGGACATCATGAACGCCATCGATCAGGAGGTGGACAAACTCTTGACCAGTGGCTTCATCCGTGAGGAACAACACCCGGACTGGCTAGCCAACGTCGTCCCGGTCACCAAGAAGAACGGGAAGATACGAGTCTGTATCGACTTCAGGGATCTCAACTCTGCTTGCCCGAAGGATGAATTCCCGCTTCCAATCACCGATGTAATGATCGACAACACATGTGGCTTTGAACGCATGTCCTTCATGGACGGATATTCAGGCTACAATCAAATCAAGATGTTCCCCGATGACGCAAAATACACGTCATTCAGGACTCCAAAGGCTGTTTTCTGCTACACAGTAATGCCCTTCGGCTTGAAGAACACCGGTACAACGTACTAGCGAGCTATGAGTACCATCTTCCGTCAACATCTTCGCAAGACAGTTGAGTGCTATGTTGACGACATCGCAGTCAAGAGCCGCCTCGAAAGAGATCACCTACAGGACCTAAAGACGGTCTTCGATCTCATGCGGGCACATCAACTCAAAATGAACCCCGCTAAATCCTTCCTGGGGGTTTCTAGCGGCAAATTCTTGGGCTTTGTCATCACGGCAAAAGGCATTCATGTCGATCCCGAGAAGACTAAAGCCATCCTTAACATGGACCCTCCGAAGAACCTTCGAGAACTTTGGGGCTTACAGAGACGTTTGGCATACATCCGGAGGTTCATAGCAAACCTCTCCGGTAAATGTCAACCCTTTACTCAGCTCATGAAGAAGGGAGTCTCTTATGTCTGGACAGAGGAGTGCCAAAAGGCTTTCGACGACATCAAGGCTTACTTAACAAGCCCGCCAGTCTTAGTGGCACCTGTCGCCGGCAAACCATTCCTCCTCTACGTCCGTGCCATGGATCATTTCCTCGGCGCTTTGCTGGCTCAAAACAGCGATGCAGGCTACGAGCAAGCAATCTACTACCTTAGTCGAACACTCATCGGGGCCGAACACCGGTACAACCCCGTTGAAAAGGAGTGCTTGGCTTTGGTGTTTGCCATTCAGAAGACTCGTCATTACGTCTCGGGCCAGACAATTCACGTCATCTCCCGTCAATCCGCTCAGAGTTCTCATGACGAAGCCAGGGTCATTAAACTCCCGGCTGGCTACATGGGCGATCCTATTAACACCATACAACATGGTGTTTGTCCCGCAGAAGGCAGTCAAGGGTCAAGCTCTGGCTGACTTTTTAGCTGCACACCCCATCCCAGAATCTTCAAAACTCTATGAAGACATCCCGGATGAAGTCCAAGAATCAAACGTCACTGAAGGAAGCCCCGTTTGGCGGATGTTCTTCGATGGCGCTTCAAGAACGGGCCCCAATGGCCAAATTATCGCAGGAGTGGGGGTAGTCTTAGTCTCCCCCGATCAGCTGGTCATCCAGCGCGCATACTCCCTTTCGAAGCCGTGCTCCAACAATGTTGCTGAGTACAATGCACTCGTCATGGGACTCCAGCTAGCACAACAGCTGGGGGTGGATCATCTGGAAGCCTACGGCGACTCGAAACTCGTCGTAAACCGGATTCGGGGGCAATACGAGGTTCGCCATGAAGATTTGATCCCTTACCATGAAGTTGCATTGAACATCATTTCAACCTTCACTGGGTTCTTCATCGAACATGTACCCCGCCTACAAAACTTGGAGGCTAACGCTCTAGCTGGCCTCGCAGCCTCATTGGTCGCGCCCCTTGGGACTCAACACTATGTCACGGTAACTGGCCGAGACTTGATTTGTCCCAGAAATAACCTATGTTTACAAATAGCTTACGCCATGCCGACAAATACTGGGGTTAATGTCCGAGACTGGAGGTTCCCGTTCATCGACTTCGCTGTCTACGGAATCCTTCCAGAGGACCCGAAGGAAGCCGTCTCAGTCAGGAGACGCTCTCTTCGATTCTACTACGATACAGCCACTAAAACGCTGTACCGACGCTCCTTCGACGGGCTTCTCCTTCGATGCCTGTCTAACGAAGAAGCGGCCGAAGCTCTTCGAGAAGCTCATGACGGAACTTGCGGTGCTCACCAACCAGGGCCTAAGTTGCAAGATCGACTGCGACGTATGGGCTACTACTGGCCAACCATGGTTGCCGACGCAGTGGAATATGCTAAGAAGTGCCATGCATGCCAACTTCATGCAGACTTCATACATACACCATCTGAACCTCTACATCCTACAGTCGCCTCCTGGCCATTCGAAGCCTGGGGCATGGACATTGTAGGGCCAATCACCCCTCCTTCATCGAGAGAACACCGCTTCATCCTGGCCATCACCGATTACTTCTCCAAATGGGCGGAAGCAGTCCCACTAGCAGAAGTAAAAAGCTCCAGGGTGGTCAGCTTTATCAAACACCATGTCATTTACTGTTTCGGGGTACCCCGGCGAATCATCCATGACAATGGTCCTCAGTTTATCAGCCACATTTTCAGCAGGTTCTGTGACAAGAATCGTATTCAAAACGTGGCCTCAACCGCCTACAATCCGGCAGCAAACGGATTGGCCGAGGCATTCAACAAAACTATCGTCAGGCTACTCAAAAAGGTCGTGTCATCCAACAAACGCGACTGGGACGAAAAGCTTGGCGAATGCCTTTGGGCCTACCGCACAACGGTACGGACCCCAACAGGCAACACTCCATTCTCTCTGGTCTACGGGAGCGAAGCAGTACTGCCTCTCGAGATACAGATACCTTCGCTCCGCGTGGCAATCACAAACGATCTCACAGAAGAAGACAATCAACGTCGTCGTCTGCGGGAACTGGAGGCACTTGACGAAAAGCGTCTCCTAGCTCAACAACGCATCGAACTTTACCAAGCCCGTATATCACAGGCTTTCAACAAGAAGGTCAAGCAAAGAACTTTCCAAGTTGGCGACCTGGTTTTAGCAGTCAGAAGGCCAATGGTGTTAACTCACAAGACACCAGGGAAGTTCGAGCCCAAATGGGAAGGACCCTTCATCATTGAGACGGTATACTCAAACGGTGCTTACCGGCTCGCCAAACCCAATGGGGACTTGTTCATGATGCCCATCAACGGCAAGTTCCTAAAGAAGTACTACTCTTGACATCCTCCAAGACATGTATTTCCCCAAACAACCTCTTTTCACAAAATCAATCGCTTCCGGAACCCAGCTGTTCCGTGGCATCCTTCCGTAGAAAGATAACCACGTCCACATTACCTCTGAGTTGTCTCTCTACATCCTACAAAGCGGAATCTTACACTTCGTGAGCTTACGCTATCCTTCATGTTTACCACGTCCACATTACCTCTGAGTAAACATCCCGTACAAACAACTCCTACGTTGTCGTACATTGATCGTAGAACTTCCACGTCCACATTACCTCTGAGTTGTTCAGCGTATCCCCCAGGATCATTCCTACCACGTCCATAAACACCTCTGAGTAGGAAGATTCTATCATTTGAACCTAATGATTGCCATGTCCACATTACCTCTGAGCAAACATGTTGGTTCCTTTATACTTATTATCTGTACCTAAAAACCAAGGTGCGCAAAAGATAATAGGTCCACATAAATCATCAAGTTCATGAAATCAAAAATGAACACATCAAAGAGATAGTGTATTTCTTTATTTTTTAAAAAGGAGTACAGAAATACGCTATTTCCCCAGCAAGAGTTGCAAAAAAAAAACACATAAAAAAGAAGAGAAGCTACAATCCCCGATCCTCCCCAGGGTGGGATGAGAGTTCTCTGACTCGACATCTCAGGTCGGCAGTGCGAGTTTCCACAGTCGCCTGGACTCGCAGCTCGACTTCTTGACGCATTAACCCGACAGCCTCAGCAGAAGTTTTACTCTCATACTTCTCATCAAGCTGTCGTCGCTGCTGAGCCAAAGCAAGGGTCCGCTGAGTAAGAGTCGTTTCCTCCTGCTTGAATGCCACGTGTTCAGCCAGGACACGCTCAGCCTCTAGTTGAAGTTGGGCCCGCTGGTCTTCAAGACGGCGCATCTGAGCATCAACCTCTGCGATGTTAGCATCCACCGCAGCCCGCTTCTCCGTCGTCTTCTTCATAGATTGAGACAGCTGCTCCGCCGCAGCCTCAGTCCCAGCCACTTCACGCTCCCAACTGCTCACCTCGGCTCGATGGGAAGCCTCGATCTCAGCCATCGACTTTCCTATCTCTGCATCTATCAAGACCGAGAGGTCATTTCGTTGGATGCGCTGCAGTTCCGCGAGCCGCTCGTCCAGCTCCATCACTGAAACCTCCAGAATTTCGGCCATATGGTCATGACCCTGGTGAATGCGGATCAGCTCGATACAAGGCATTGCCAAAGCTTTTGCCGCCGCAAAGCTCCCCTTGGCATCTACCACTGCAGATACACCTTTCTCCAGCATTTTGTACACTCCCTCGACGAGGAATTTCACATACCCGTCGGCTTCCGCCAGCACCTGCGGCGTCATAGCAGGAGTTGAGGGAGCTACTACAGTTTGCGGACCGAAGGAAGATCCGCCGACCTCGATCTGAGAGGTTTGAATCTCGGCAGCAATAGGCTCTTCATCAACAGGGCTCAGACTGCTAGCACGAGGAGCCGAAGGAACAGGAGCAGCCGGCGCATGCGTCGTGATAGTACCCCAAGTAGAAGGAGCAACGGAGGGTTCCACACCCTTACCCTTCTCAAGCCCGGAGAAATCACCGACGTCAACGGCTACTTCTACCCCCGACATTCTATCAGCATCAGCTACCTCCCCCGGCAAAACGGGGAGATCGACATCTATCTCTTGGCCAGCCCCAGGAGACAAGACCGGCAGAAGGGTCTCACTCTTCTCAAATCCCTCTACAGGGACAGAATCTGTCGCTACCGCCTGATCGGTAGCCATCTCTATGTCCATGGTTGAAGCCAAGGAAGGATCCGACAATGATTCAGCCGACCTCCCTTCATCATGACCAGGAGGGGAATCAACCCTCTCCTCTATCCCCACTGCTTCTGCTGCCCCCGCAACAGACTCCTGCAGCTCCGGAGCGGTGTCATCGGAAGATGATGAACTCCATTTCTCTTCATCACCAGGAAGCTGCGCACTTGCTAAACCTTCGATATGTGAAGCCTCCGCTGTGGCCTTCGCCACCTCGGAAGCTGCTGCACCCTCAGGTTCCCTCATGACCGGAACCTCCACGATAACAGTATCCTCCGGATCTTCCTCCATGAGAGACATCATTGTCGGCGAGATACGCACTCCAGACGAGCTCGCCATCTCTTCTCGCCTACTCCCACCCGACTTTGGAGTACGAGGTTTTCTTTTTAGCGGCTCCTACAAAAGAAGATGGGATCTCGTAAGTGGCGGAACCAAAATCAGATTTAGTAGGATGTCCTTACCTCTTCGGACGCCGAATTCGATGACACCGTCTGTAACGATGCCTTCTTCTGCTTCTTCGACACAAGAGATTCAGCCCCTGTATCTGCACATCGTTTTGGTCGATCGCCCGAGGGTTCTGCTTGTGATACGGAGGGGGCATCCGTTGACCCACCCCTGACGGACGATGCGGCCGAGCCTTCCCTGGCGTATCCCCAGTCGCTGCTAACTGGGTGCCTGCAATAAGGCTGGTCTTCCTGTCATATCCGGAGGGCGGGGCAGCCATAACACAGTAAAATTTGGCGGCCGAGTAAAGAATGGGCGGCCGCGGATCGGGGACGGGCAACGTAAAACGAGCTCCGGTACATCCGGCATTATAGTAATGCCAAGCTCGTGCACCGTCCAACAAACTTCCAACATACCCCAGGGTATTGCTGGGGTTATCCAACATCATCTGAGCATAACCAAATTGCCGCACAAAACGGCTCGGCAAGTACGGTTCCAGGTAGCACTGATTCCGGTTCCGGTACACCAGATGGGACGGCCGGATATTTTGCAACCAGCGGAATCCCCATTGAGGCAGAGTGGTAGTACCTTCGCCCAGGTCCCGTAAATCCTCGTTGGCCTCAAAACCCAAATAGATGGGACCAACTTTGGTGATCTCCCAACCCTGAAGACGGGATAAAACCTTTCTACAAACCGGGACACCAGTATGCGACCAGCTCCTCCGATGGAAACGACGAAGGAATGCATCTCCAGCCTTATAATCTCCTTCCGAGCCTGGGCTCATCACACTGGGATGATGCAGAATCAGCCATCCCATCAAATAGTGAAATGGCAGTTCGGCGCGCGGGAAGTTATTGTTTCGGCCTCTGTCATGAATCACATTTCCAGCAAACTCTCTCAAACCTCGCTGCAGGTTACATACCATTACGGGGAGAAGAGCCAAACGCCGACCGAAAACCAGCTTCACGGCTGGCAGGATTAAGTTTCGGGTTACCCTCTCTACGGCACCGGATCCGCCCGCAAATACGCAATCCCGGAGCCATATCATCAGGTAGGATGCCAACACCGCCTTGGGTGACATCCGATAAGCAAGATGCCAGAAGCAGCTGTAGGAGCGTGCATCTGACTGCTGGTCCTCATTTCCTCGGGGATTTTTCTCCCCTAACCTGCTCATTTCGGACAACACTTCGCTACGAGAGAGCGCCGGTGGAGTGGAAAATTGTGAGGGATCCTCCTTGTCTTGTCTAAAGACATGATCTCTCCAAGCGGTCACATGAGGCTGCGTCCCGTTCCTATCCCGTCTCTGCATATAGTAATCATGACTCGCCACTTCCTTGAAGACGGCCGTCATCTCCTCAGCCCTGTCCCCCAGGATTTGAAGTTCCTCGTTGGTGGGAAAGTACTCTTCATAAGGTTCCGACCCCCAAGGGAGTTTTGACACCTCGTACATCTCATGAAGTGCGAACCCTAATTCCTCCACCGGGGTAAAGAAGGTCCTGGTATGGATATCAAACATCTCCAGGAGTGCGAGGAACATGTGCCTATTAAGGTCAACACCTGCCTGGGTAGCACGGATTGCGGCAGTCAACCCGATCTCTCGGAGCTCAGTCTGAAACCGCGACAAGATCCAGAGCGTCAGTTTATCCCATTTGGAGACGTAATGGCACCAACCCTCCACCCGAAACTCTCCTGTCGGGTAGGAACGTTCCATCAAAAACATACGATGTGTAAAAGTCGAAGCACTATAAGCAAACGTATCAATGGGTACATAGGCTCCCAGGACGTAAAGTTCGCCAAGTGTAAGAAGACCCAGACCGTACAACGGTCAAAGCATCCCTTTGGTCGGAAGTAGAATCAATTTGAATGACACCAGTCATCGCCCCCCCTGAGAAGGGGTAAGCTCCCAAGACATTCTCCTCTGGGAAACAAGGCGACAAAAGGACGTCAAAGGCCACTGACGTTCAAGTTGCTTAACAGTCATATGCACTCCATTCGCAGTAAAGAACCAGTCCTCCTTGACCTTCAGTACTGACGAATCAGTAGAAGTGAGATGGTCTCCAAACAGGAACTCAGGCTTCAGGAAGGTCACTTTATCAGATGTGGAGGGTTTAATGACTCCACGCTCCGTCATCCGTTTGAGGAACCAATACTGCTGTTCACGGATTAGGGTCATTCTCTCAGGAGGCTGATCCAGCATAAGAGCATCTTGAGCAGGGTTTATCACTTCCTCGTTATGCTCTACTCCCATTTGGTTGAAGGCAGCCTCCAAGAAAATTTCACTCAAAGGCGGGATTGCCATCGACACTAGTAAAAAATTAGAAAAAAGTCAGAAGAGAACACACAAATGTGTCTAAAGGAGAAAACTGCGGCGCATCACCAGGGTTTAAACCCATGTGTGTCAGCAGTATAGCCTCGGCGCATCATCAGGGTTTGAACCCATGCGCGTCAGCAGTATAGCCTCAGCGCATCACCAGGGTTTAAACCCATGCGCGTCGGCGGGCAAAGACCGCGGCACATCATTAAAGACTCAAGGCCTATGTGCGTTGGCGTACGGACAATGAGACTTACCAACCACCTCCGGCCGAACTTCGACAGGCCGACGAGGAACGATAGCCGCCGCAACTTCCGCGGGCTCCTTCGCTTTCTCCTTCCACTTGCCGGCAGCGCCGCGAGGAGTCTTGGGAGCCATTCTCTCGAAGAAGGAGAAGTTAGGGTTTTGAAGAAGAAACTCTAAAAAAGCAGAGGCACAGAGAAGAAGAACTCTTTCTCTCTCCGACTCTTACCTATTTATAGGGCATGGTCGCACGCGTGAACAGATGACGTGTGATCTCTGCCGTCGCCTCGGGTTCTATGCAAGGATAGCAGCAAATAAAACCAAAAGATCATCATTAATCTTTTCGGTTACCGAGGCACCATCATCATCAACTGAGAAGAGCATGCGCCCGAACAGGCATGCGCCCAGAAATCATGCGCCCTGACCTCCATGCTTCTTATTCAAAGTGTTCCAAAACTTATTCAAAAGTTTTGAAAACTTTGAAGGGGGTCTTGTAGAAGCATGGAATTTCACAACCAGAAAGCCCATGCGCCAGACACTACATGCGCCAAAACTCAGACGAAGAACTTCACAGCAAAGTCAATAAGTATAGACATTTGAAGAAGGACTTTTTATTTATATATAAAAGTCTATTACATGTCTAGAAAAGGTTGTACAAAGAAGAATTTCTATAAAGGAAAGAGCCTAAGTCTACAGCCAGCGGCCACCATGCGCCTTCAGATAAGCGCAGCGGCCACCATGCGTCTCCAGATAGGCACAGCATCACTATGCGCCACCAGTGAGGCACAGCAGATATCATGCGCCTCCATCCAGGCGCATCCCATCATCTCTTCAGCAGCTCAGTTATGTGCATCCCTTCAGCCAAATTCTTCCAGCCAGGCTCACCTGGCCGAGCAGAGCCCAGTTATGTGCCGCTCTTCCAACCAGGCTCGCCCGATAAATGCTTCGACACAAAGCATTTAACCCTCTGGCTGGAACCAAGGAAGAGAAGAGCACCGCAAATGCTGTGGCCAGGGGAGGCTTCGAAAGAGCCTCCAAAGCCGAAGGAAGACCGTGATCGAAACCACGGCTAAAGGAGCAGCTTTCGACACGATCAAAGTGGGGAAACCCCACTTTGCAGAAAGAGAGAGCCTTGCACCGCCATTCCGATCTACGGCTCTTCCGGAATAACGGAGACGAGGCTCGAGCATCCCTATCTTTGGATGCAATAGGCACCTTCCGCCTGCCTCAGAAGCCCTCGACTCCGTCTTTTGGATGTAACAGTCACCTTCAAGTGCATTAAAGACAACACAGCGTCTCATCTTCACCCTCGGGAGCACTTCGTCAGCAGAATGCACCCGTATGTTCAAGTTCATATGGGAAGTACGTGAGGGAATAAGAAGCAAATCTTCTCTCCATGCCACTATTTATAGACCGGGCAGATCAAACCCACGTGCCAAGTGGATGGCCCTCCGAGTTCCGTGCAATGAATTTACATTAAATGGATGAACCGGACGCCTCGAATTCAGCCAAACGGCTATTTATAGCACTCGAAGAGCGAGACAGCCGCATCATTAAAAGACATGTCCGATGCGCCAGCCAGACAGCGTATCACACGGACGCGCCCTTCGGCGTCAGGCGCATCATACAGACGTGCCCTACAGTACTCGGCACATTATAGAGGATGCGCCCCCACACATCTCCATACCGAGTGGAACGCCAACCGACGCGCCCACTCAGCTGTCCATCGAACGTCACCAACATTTAATGCTGAACTGACATAGTTGGCAGCACGCCTCCCAAAGTCTGAACAGTTGATAGCTTTATTCAGAAAACGAAGCGTCGGCAACGTCAGCATCATCATGACTCTATTCCGACAGCTACTGCCACGTGGCCACCCGCATGCGCCTCTACGACCATACGTCCACACCCGCATGCGCCTCTACGGCCATGCGTCCAAACCAGCATGCGCCTCAAAAGCCATGCGCCTCAGACCCTTCACTGATATACAGAGAAGAGTCTCCAGTTGAAGTTTTGCATGTGCCTCAAAAGCCATGCGTCTCAGACTGCTCTCTGATCCCGAAAGACAGAAGGAAAGTCGCCTGCATGCGCCTCAAAAGCCATGCGCCCCAAATGGTTTGTAACTCCTAAAGGTTATGAGCCGCAGCCTCCTCCTGCGCCCAATCCAAGGCGCAGCTCACCAGATCACGTCTCTCCACCAAATCCGAGATCTTCGAACCATGAGTCGACGACACGTGTCTTTTGACTCAACTCATCCAAGATTTCAGCAACGGAAAGATCTTCTTCCTGCTACGTGTCGGCTCACAACAGCAGTACGAAGAGTTCTTCCCCTCGATCAGGGCGCAGCATCCATGCGCCTCCATCAGCAACCTCCACGTGGCGTTCCCACACCGGCGCATCCTACATGCGCGCATAAGCAGCCAGCCTGCAAAACTATAAATAGAAGGATCATCTCCTTCACACACACAGAGACTCAGAACATAAGACTCACAGAGAATCCACAACAGAGAATCACCGGAGAGGCAGTTCTAGACACTCAACGTCTTCCTCCTCTCGGCAAGCTCCAGCACCCAGAGTAATCAACACCTTCAGAGAACCGATAACTGCCGTCAGCCGGTCAACGGAGTCAACGCATTACCACTCGCTCCATTGGCACTAAGGACCCAGCTTAAACAAAAGTGTACTCCTAGGACTACATCTAAGTCCTATATTGTATCACTGTTCTGTTTGTATTAAGATTTCAATCAAAACAATTTTAATGGCAAACAGCTACGTATTACGGGTAGATGAATACCATATAATACGATCAGTGCTGTTTAAAAGACGAGCGGGTACATACTACATGAAAGTCTCACTATGGTCACTTCACATCTATTGTCTCAATCATTCAAATAAGAAACAGAAATAGAGAATATGTAAGATAAAGCAGTAAGGCGTCCCAAATGCTCAGTCAAAATGTTCTCGATATCTGGCTTTACAAAACATAGCCAGATGATGTAACAAAGTATACACAATTGTTATCAGCTGCAGTCTGACTTAATTACAATTATGTAAAAGTAAGTACAAGACAATCTGACTAATATGTTGGTGCCAAACGGCAAGGTATTAAGTAAATAACAAAACAAATGGGGAAGTAAGGAACCCACTCAAGTCCTCCTGCGATCATTCCTCTAGTATTGACCATCTTGGAGGTGGAAGTAAGCTGAGTCCTCAGGAAATGGCTCTTGATCTGGCCATGTAAAACCAGAGAGGTTAGACCTCTAATAGTAAGTACCTCAAGGAAGCACGATATGAGGAATTAAACAAGTAAATAAGAGAATATAATAATAGATCCCTACTTGCTACTGGGATTCACATGACATCACGATACTTTGAACCAACCTTCCAACCAAACAAGGACAGAAGTTGGCCCGTCATGTCTTGACACTCTGATCATCTCAGTTAGTCAACAAAGTAGGTACAGTACACAACCAAATCAATTTAAACGGCCATGCAACTACTACGGTTTGCTATTGTGGGTTCCAAGTTATCTTGGAATTATGCGATGAAAGATTCCTCAGTTCTTACTATGTGCAAGCAAGGCTAGTCTACCAGTCAATCAATTGCGCCAATCATAAATTAGACGAGTCCCAGCGGGACGCCCGTCATCGATATACAATAAATAATATAAGCAGATATCGCTCCCTGCCCGTGTGACAGATTTGCAGTATCTGTAGGAATCAGCCGGCCTGTCGAGCACTAATCGTCCCAAAGAGGGCTGCCATGTAAGAACTCGGGAATCCATTCTCTCCATGCAATTATTATTTTATTTAACTTAGTAGCCTCTATGTTAAGTGAAATTCCATGCCGTGGATCATGGTCATTCAGAATGAGTACTTCCGTACAAAGTACGATATGCCCAACTCTACAACGATACCTGTACGGTGGGGTTGTAGGTCTTACATAGCGTAATGTAACAATTAAAACTAACCACAGAATAAATTATGCCTTTACCATAAAATACACATGCTGCTTTTGTAGAAAAATAAATAAATTAAAGCCTGCATATACCTGTATGCCAATATTCGGGATCGGCCAATCGATTACAATAGTTCATAATTAATATGAACGTGTCTCATTCGTTCAATTCAATAAGACGACTAGCCAGTCTCTTAGTTCCAACTAGGAACACATGATCAATAATTAGTCAAGGTCACAATCAATATTAATTAATGTTAATTCGGGACAAGAATCAGTCAAAGGTATCATGGGCCAGAAAATAGCATACGCCAGCAAACAGCATGGCAACAGTATTTTGCCAACAAACAACATGCACTGCTCATCTTCTCCAATCAGCCTCTAAAGGCCATAAAAACCCATGAACCAAAAAGATCATAAATCACTCAAAATAAGTCAAAATTAGGACTTCCAATAGTCTAAATTGGGTAGAATCAAATTTCCTACAACAAGGAACCATCAAAACTCGAAAAATAACAAAGTTACTAGATCAAAACCTAAAAATTCTGAAAATATATTAAACTTAGATCTACATAAAATAAGCTAGGGGAATTGAAAATGCTAAGTCCTAAAGTATCTAAGAATCTTGAGAGAAAGACAATGGAACAACAAAAATAGAAATCCATCAAGAAGCAAGTTGACACTTGCCTAGCCCTCTTAGGTTGGTGGGGAAGTTATGAGGAAGAAGAAGAGTAATGAGAAGAAGTAATGAAGAGAGAGAGAGAGAAAGGGTTTTGGGGTTTTAAATGTGGGTGGTGGTAGGTGGAGGTTTGTTTCGGTTCATGTTGAACCATCAAGGCCGAAAAATAAACCAACTCGGGCCGAACCCAAAAGCAAAGCAGAAAGTAAAATGCTGAAAGTAAAATACAGAAAAAATAATTAGCAGGAAATTAAAAAATTTTAAATACAGAACAATACATGATAAATATTAAATAAATATATTCTAGCAGTACATGTATTTAGAATACGTATTCCGGGAACGGAAAGTGACACTTCACACCCAACCGTGTCCAATATGTTTTACATGAAGACTGGGTTTTTTGATTATCAGAGTTTTAAGAGAAGTTTGTTGGGTATCATGTGCAAGTTTTTTTTTGAGTATTATGGGTGGTTTAAAAATAATAGTTTTTTTAGTATCTTGAGTATCCTGTGCAATTTCTTGAATATCATAGTATCTTGTGCATTTTATTGAATATATATCATAGTATCCTGTGCAGTTTATTGAGTATCATGTGCAATTTTTTGAGTATCATGGGTTGCCTAATTTTGTGAGTATCAATTATGTGGGTATTAGTGGCTATGATGAGTATCACTTGGCTATGGTGAGGAATGGTTGCCTAATTTTGCTTTGGCAAGAGGCATTTGATAAATTTTTAATATTGACAATGATGTTGGCTTTGAGGATACTTTGACTATTACCTTCTCTTTGAGTATTATTGGATTTGGTACAATTGGGATTGTAAATATCTATTTGGTACAATTGGGATTAAAAATATCTATTGAAGAAGCCAAAGTAATAAATTATGAGCCACATTTCTTTATATTTTGTTTTATGATTACTTTGAGTATCACTGGCTTTTTTTTGTTATGTACTACAATATATTCCTATACTAGGAATATATATATGTTGTGGCCTCTCTATGCTTCCTCCTTTTGTTTTATTTCTTTTTAACTTTTTTCCCTACAATTTTAAATTTGGTACTCATAATGCTGGCTTTTATTTCCAAATTTGTTACATATCACTGGATGGCTCGTATCTGTCTACCCAAGTTTTTGATACTCATAAAGCTTTGTTGTAGGTTGATGGCTTGTATCGGTTATATGTGTTTTTTCATAATATAAGTTTTTGCTATGGGCAATGATGAGGAAACAACCCTAGCCTAAATTTGCTTTGGCAATAGGCATTTGATCAATATTAGATTTACAGTATTACATGCTGTGTCACTCCCCGTTCCCAGAATGCGTATTTTAATACGTGTACGGCTTGAATATATTTATTTAATATTTATCATGAATTTGTTCTGTATTTAATTCCTTTAATTTTATGCTAATTATTTTTCTGTATTTTATTTTCTGTTTTAGTTTTGCTCTTGGGTTCAGCTTGGGTTGGTTTGTTTCCAAAATTTTGATGGTCCATCATGAACCGAACCCAACTCCCCTACCTAACGTCATCTCCATTTAAAGCCCAATCCTTTCTCTCTCTTCATTACTTCTTTTCTCATTTACTCTTCTTCTTCCTCATAACTCTCTCCACCTACCAAGAGCATAGGCAAGTGCATCTTGCTTCCACATGAGAACCCATTTTTAGGGTTCATTTATCTTCCTCTCATGATTCTAAGATATTTTAGAACTTGCCATTTTCTATTTCGAAAGTTTTATTTTTGTAGATCTAGAAATTTGCTATTTTCGGATTTTTAATGGTTTTGATCTCTCAAACTTTATTATTTCCAAATTTTGAGCATTCCAGGTTGTTGAGATTTGTATTATACCCCATTTTGATCCATGGAAGTCATTCTTTGGCTTCGATTGAAGGTTTCATGGAATTGGAGTTCGAGAGGTCCTATACGTCCACGTTTTACGTATCCGCGTAATATCAAGCTCTACGCCCACGTTTTACGTGTCCGCGTAATACCAAGCTCTACGTCCACGATCATTCGTGTCAGCGTGAATCTGGAATACGCAAGTCTACTCTGGCTTGGCGTACTTCCTTTACGCGTACAATGTTTTACGCGTAACATTTTCCTTTACGCATATTCATTTACGCGTAATATTTTTCTTTACGCGTACAATATTTCATGCGTAACGTTATTCTTTATGCGTACAATAGCTCACGCGTAATGTTATTTTTACGCGTACTTTCTTTACGCGTGCAATACTATTCTTTACGTGTATTTATTTATGCGTAAAATTTAACTCTTTACGCGTACAAGCTTTACGCATAACTCGACCCTTTACGCATGCAAGTTTCATGCGTAATTCTATTTTTTTACGCATACTCCACTGGCTTGGCGTAAGACGAGTTTTACGCGTATTTCATTGAGCGTACTCCTTTACGCGTAAGCTTATTCTTTCATACGTAAAGTTCCCTCACACGTAAAGTTTCTTTACGCGTACTTAATTAAGCGTATTTCTTTGGCATACATGGCACCCTTATAATATCCTTACGCCTTTTGACATGAACTTGATTTAATCATGATATGTTAATATCTTTTTAATACATATTGTTGTGTGAAATGTGTCCTGTGTCTTGATTGATTTATGGATACCCGAAATGACTGGAACTTAACCCTGAGAGTTATAGACTCGACCATACCAAATGCTAGTTGACTTTCGTGCCTTATCACGAATTGACATTGATTGTTACCTTGATTGAAAAATTGATCATGCGTTTCTAGTTGGAACTAAGAGACTGGCTAGTCGTCTTATTGAAATTGAATGAGACACGTTCATATTAACTATGAACCATTGCAATCGACTAGTCGATCCCGAACATTGGCATATGGACACGTGCAGGCTTCAACTAATTTTTTATAAAAGCAGCATGTGTACTTTATAGTCAAGGCATAATTATTCCGTGGCTAGGTTTGATTGTTGCATTACGCTATGTAAGACCTACAACCTAACCGTACGGGCATCGTTGTAGAGTTATGCATATCGTACTCTGTACGAAAGTACTCATTCTGAATGACCATGATCCACGGCATGGGATTTCAATTAACATAGGGACTACTAAGTTAAATAAAATAACGATTGCATGGAGAGAATGGATTTCCGAGTTCTTACATGACAGCCATCCTTAGGACAATTAGTGCCCCGACATGTCGGCTGGTTCCCACAGATACTGCAAATCTACCACACGGGCAGGGAGCGGTATCTGCTTATATTTATTTACTGTATACTGATGACGGGCGTCCCGCTGGGACTCGTCTAATTTATGATTGGCGCAAGTGATTATTGGGAAGACTAGCCTTGCTTGTACATAGTAAGAACTGAGGAATCCTTATTGTATATTTCCTAGATAACTTAGAACTTACAGTTAGCAAACCGTAGTAGTTGTATTGTCGTTTAAATTGATTTGTTTGTGTACTGTACCTACTCCGTTAACTACTGAGATGATCAGAATGTCAGGACATGATGGGTCGACTTCTGTCCTTGTTTGGTTGGAAAGTTGGTTCGAAGTGTCGTGATGTTGTGTGAATCCCTGTAGCAAGCGGAGACTTATTTATCATATTCTTAACTCTTACCACTGGTTTTAATTCTCATGTCGTGCTTCCTTGTGGTACTTGCTATTAGAGGTCTAAGCTCTCTGGTTTTGTATGGCCAGATTTAGAGCCAGTTTCCGAGGACTCAACTTACTTCTACCTCCAAGATGGTCAATACTAGAGGGATGATCGCAGGAGGACACGAGTGGGTTCTTTACTTCCCTGCTTGTTTTGCTACTTACTTTATATTTTTTCATTTGGTACCGACATGTTAGTCGGATTGTCTTATACTTATTTTACATAATTGTAACTAAGTCAGACTGCAGCTGATAACGATTGTGTATACCTTGTTATATCCTCTGGCTATGTTTTGTAAAGCCAGATCTCAAGAATATTTTGACTGAGCGTTTGGGATGCCTTACCGCTTTATCTTACATGTTCTCTATTTACTGTTTCTTGTTTGAATGATTGAGACAATAGATGTTGAGTAACCCTAGTAAGACTTTCATGTAGTATACACCCTCTCGTCTTTTAAGACAGCATTGATCGTATTATACGGTATTTATCTACCCGTAATACGTAGCTAGCTGAGTCATTCTCCCGCTCTCCGGTATTCTGGTTCTGGAGCGTGACAAGGTTTTAGTGGTGGCCCATGCAGGTCTGATTTCAGACTTGTGGGGTATTTTAATTTATAGGATGTCTCAATCACACATGTTTTTTCTTGATCTCATGATTCGTTACTCTCGACTCGAGCTTGACATTCCGGTATCCTTTGACTTCATTGATCTTTTCTGTCCGATCGTTTGATTGCTCTCTTGTCCCTTTTCTTAGGGGCATCTCGTCCGCATCTGTCAGAGCTGGACAACAACAATAAGGACAACAAGGGCAACATGAACCGCGAGATCCCGTTGATCAACAACAAGGGCCAGTACTACCTCAAGAGAACATCCAAGAGAAGGTGATAGTGGAACCAGCAGCTAGACTGCTGTATCCGAAGGTTCCAACGCTACCAACAGTTCCACCTACCCCTATGACGGTAGACACACCAGCCCTTTTAAAAATCATAAGGGGAGATGATGGCTACTTAGCAACATCAGATGTTGGCTCAACAACACATGCACACTCAGCTACAAGAGTAGAATGTATTGCTCAACCAAGGATTGCAAACGGCTTTAAAAAGAGGGGTGAGGACAGATTCAGGGGCATCGACCAGATTTTGCAAGTACAATCCCGTCATTTCGAGGGCACGGAGGATGCCATTTCAGCAGATGCATGGCTTAAGGATATTGAGGCTATTCTGACAGCAGCTAAGGTACTGACGGAGGAACGTGTGGATCAAGTGAAGCTGTTACTTCAGGACCTCGCACGTGATTGGTGGGAATCAGAAGAAGTGGGCATTAGACGTCCTATAGCTTGGGATGATTTTACTGCGAGATTCAAGACGAAATACTATGGAGTTGTGGCACAGTTCGAGCTATAACAGAAGTTTATCAACCTCAAGCAGGCCGACAAGACAGTAGATGCTTATGCAGCAGAGTTCTGCAGATTGAGTAGGTTTACCCCGGAGATGATAGCAACGGAGAGCCAGAGGGCTATGAGATTTCAGCAAGGGTTCCATCTTGAACTCTTGCAATTGATAGAGGGGCACAACTACCAAACCTTTGATGAGGTTTTGACGGCAACCCAGAGACATGAGATCACAATCCAGAGGATCACATCAAGGACTGGAGGTCAGAATAGATCTCACAATCAGATTGAAGGAGGAGGGGGAGTAGCGCCCCGAATAACAACACCATCTCCTGGCGTTCGCATTCGCGATGTGGCAATGCGAGGGTGAGCACCACCAGTCAGGCAGCAGCAGCAGCAGCAGAGGAAGAACCAGCAACCCCCAACGGGCTGCACCTATTGTGGGAAGGCAAGGCATACTAGAGGTGTGTGTCGGGCATTGAAGGGATAGTGTTTGGTATGTGGAAGTCCAGATCATCGGGTTTCCACCTGTCCCATAAGCACGAGGTCAGGAGACCCAGTACAACAGTATCCGGCTCTGCCAGCACCAGGGTCAGGCCAGTATCAAGGACCAGCGGTAGCAGTGAGGCCGTTGGCACGACGCCCGTTCATGTCACAGGCTCAGATATTTTGACAGCAGGGACCGCCGATGCAGCAACAACAACAAAGACCACCCCAGCATCACCAAGGCAGGGGCCAGCAGCAATACCAAACTAAACCGCAACATGGGAACCAACAAGCAGGCCGAGGGAAGGCATTCAATCTGTCCTTGGAAAAGGCATTGGCATCGGGAGATGTTGTGGCAGGTAATATTTTCGTCGCCTCATATCCCGCAGTAGCATTGTTTGATTCGGAAGCATCACACTCATTTATATCTGCACAATTTATGACACGACTAGGAATGGAATTCGAGGCATTACCACGGAGGTTGAATATACTCACTGGTAATGGGCTCGTATGAGTTAGTAGAGTTATTCTAGCATGTAGAGTTGTAGTTTGCGGGCGTTCCTTACCCGCTAGATTAATAGAATTTCCTGTTGGAAATTTTAACGTTATCTTAGACATGGACTGGCTGAAAGATAGTCATACGACAAAAGATTGTCGTAGAGGGAGTGTATCTTTTAATATTTCGGGCATGGAGTGGTTCACCTTAGTCAGATCTGTGGCAACTCAACAAGAAGAAGGAGTAGTAGCGGCAATGGAAGAAGTTCAAGTCCCGAAGGTAGTTGAAGAGTTTCTTGATGTATTTTCCGAAGAACTTTCAGGTCTACCCCCGGTTAGGGATATTGAATTCAGTATAAAATTGGCACCTGAAACTAAACCGATATCAGATCGAGTTTACAGAATGGCGGATTCAGAGCAGGCCAAGGTGTATCAGCACATAGAGGAACTGAAGGTGAAGAAGTTTATTAAGGTTAGCAAATCACCATGAACAGCACCAGTGGTACTTATAGGGAAGAAGGATGGGTCATCAAGATTGTGCATTGACTACAGAAAGCTCAACACGGCAACAGTAAAGAACAAGTACCCATTACCAAGGATCGACGACTTGTTTGATCAATTGAGTAGAGCAAGGATTTTCTCCAACACTACCAAAATACACTCATTTAGCGACGGAATTTTTTCGTCGGTATTAGCGACGGTTTCGTGGCCGTTCAGCGACTGATTTTCGACTACAAGCGTTTGCCATTTTTATTTTAATTTTAGGGGGAGGAAAGGTCGCACATCCGTCGCTAGACTATCGGTGTTATAGCGACGGATTTACCTTCGTCGCTACACAGTCGATTATTTGGCGGGAATTGTGTAGAAAATTGGCGGAACATTTTTGTGACGACTTAGCGACGGAACTTCAGTCGGCACTTATCAAAAAAGGCGACTGATGGGCGACGGCTTATTACCTGTCGCTCGTCCGTCGCTATATGAACGTTCCAGACTTTAAATGGAACGGCGGGGGGAACTTTTCGCATTCTTCCCAAATTCATTCTCTCTCCTCTCTCTCTTTCTCTCTCTCTCGCCGGTGTCGGCTTCGGTGATCGGCGTCGGTGTCGTCGTCGGTGTCGACGTCCTCTCCTCTCTCTCTCCCGAAGGTAACCCCCTCTCTCTCTCTCGATCTCTCTCTCTCTCTCTCTCCTCTCTCTCTCTCGATCTCTCTCTCTCTCTCGCGGTGTCGTATAGAGGCTGGGCGGCGCGCTTGGGGCTGGGCCGTCCGGGGCTTGGCGGCTGGCTTGGGTCGGGGGCTGGGCGGTGGGCTTGGGGCGGAGGCGTCGGAGGCTGGGCGGCGTGCTTGGGGCTGGGGCGTCGGGGGCTGGGCGGCGGGCTTGGGGCTGGGGCGTCGGGGGCTGGGCGGCTGGCTTGGGTCGGGGTCTGGGCGGTGGGCTTGGGACGGGGGCGTCGGGGTCTGGGAGGCGGGCTTGGGGTTGGGGCGTCGGGGGCTGGGCGGGGGCGTCGGGGTCTGGGAGGCGGGCTTGGGGTTGGGGCGTCGGGGGCTGGGCGGCTGGCTTGGGTCGGGGTCTGGGCGGTGGGCTTGGGGCGGGGGCGTCGGGGTCTGGGAGGCGGGCTTAGGGTTGGGGCATCGGGGGCTGGGCGGCTTGCTTGGGTCGGGGTCTGGGCGGTGGGCTTGGGGCGGGGGCGTCGGGGTCTGGGCGGTGGGCTTGGGGCGGCGGCGTCGGGGGCTGGGCGGCTGGCTTGGGTCGGGGGCTGGGCGGTGGGCTTGGGGCGGCGGCGTCGGGGGCTGGGCGGCTGGCTTGGGGCGGGGGCGTCGGGGGCTGGGCGGCTGGCTTGGGTTGGGGGCTGGGCGGTGGGCTTGGGGCAGCGGCGTCAGGCACTGGGCGGCTGGCTTGGGGCGGGTGCGTCGGGGCTATTTGCAACCGACGCACACCCATAAGCACTCTTCATATATATATGCAACCGAACTACTGGGCGGCGGGCTTGGGGCGGCGGGCTTTGGTCGGGGGCGGCGGGTGGCTTTGCTTCTCAAATTCATCTGAGTTTATATATTGGCTAAATAATATGTTATCCATATTGGGTGTTCCATTAGTTTGGTGGTGTTTGGATGAGTAAATGTGAATATATACGGGGTTTGGATTCATGGTATATATGTTCTCTGTCTCAAGGACAGTGCGAGTTCTATCAGTTGTGTGCTTCTGTATAGATGTATATATCTATACATCTAGCTGTGATATACATATGTGTATGTGACAATCTCAGTTAGCGACGGACTAGTTACCGGTTAGCGACGGATATTTCCAGCTCCATTAATTGCATTAATCTACGGTACGACATGGTGACGGATATTCCCTGCAGCCATTCGACTGGCGAGGCAGAAACTATGTTACCGTAGATAAAGTTGCCTGTCCTCCGACCCTCATCCCTCGGCAATGATGATACGACAACCTATCACTATATCTTATATAGTAGTAGATGATGTCTTAGTATTACATTAGTGAGTTCATCTTGATTCTGTTACGTACGTCCTTCAGATACTAGATACGATAAGGTTAACATATACTACACGATATGTATACAGAATATAGATGATTCACACTAATGTATGCTAGAATGAATCTTGGGTTGTGTTCTGAGCCATCCGTTCTCACACTTAAAACACATAGGAATTAGTAGTGTGAGAGCGCCGGAGAGAGTGAGAGCGCCGGAGGGGGGGAGGAGAGAGAGAGAGTAAAATGGTACGACATGGTGAAGTAGTACTGTATTTTGGCTCCAGTTCCAGCTCCATTTGAACTACGGTACGACATGGTGATCCGGACATAGTACCTGCAGCCATTCGACTGGCGAGGCAGAAACTATGTAGCCGTAGATAAAGTTGACTGTCTTCCGACCCTCATCCCTCGGCAATGATGGTACGACAACCTATCACTATATCTTATATAGAAGTAGATGATGTCTTAGTATTACATTATGTGAGTTCATCTTGATTCTGTTACATTCTTCAGATACTAGATACGATAAGAACATATACTACACCATATGTACAGAACATAGATGATTCACACTAATGTATGCTTGAATGAATCTTGGGTTGTCTTCTGAGCCATCCGTTCTCACACTTGACAAAAAATCAAATTTTTTATACTTTATCGACTTTCGAAAATGTACTCAAATTACATGATGGTTCCTTTAGTTAGCTTGCTTATGTTACAATTATATTATTTGTGACTATCGATCTTACCAGATGGCACCCATGACCCGAGGAGCGGCACGTCGTTTGAGGAAAACAGTGAATGCTGAGGTGGCTCCTCCTACAGTTAAGGAGGAAGTGGCACCAGTTGCTAGTGAGACCGGGAGTTCTATTCATCCAGCACCGGTAGCTAGTGAGACCGATAGGACTCTTCATGCAATCCTTGCAATGGACGACAGCTCTCCTCGCGCCAAAAATCTCGCTTTTTCGAGGTGGTTGCGTGAACGTATCACTGAGCGTTTGCGTGAGCAGCGTGGTTCTCATTAGCTATTAGTACTTATTTGTATTGGATAATTTGTATTGGGTTGTTTTTGTATTAGACTATTTGTATTGGACTACATATTGAGTTGTTTTTGTATTAGACTATTTGTACTGTCCTCCGACCCTCATCCCTCGGCAATGATGATACGACAACCAACAAGAGAGAATACTAGATCCATCTCAGTATGACGTATACTCTGAGAGATCACAATTACAAGAATGATATCAGTAGTGGGATTGAGTGCTGGAGGAGATATTATCAGAGTATACGTCCTACTCAGATGGGTCTCCCACCGTTACTAATTTTTTCTGACAGCATGGTGGATGTGCTCCTTCAACAGAATCTTGCTCCGAGCCAAAATTTTGCCCCGGAGCTCAAGTAGACATCCTTCGTGTAGAGCTCGAGTGAGAGGTTCCTGACAGCATGGTGGTCTTATTTGTCAAAGTATTCGTGCTCATCCCACATTGGTTGTGGGACGAGCACGGATACTTTGACAAAGGAGACCACCATGCTGTCAGGAACCTCTCACTCGAGCTCTACACGAAGGATGTCCACTTGAGCTCCGGGGAAAAGTTTTGGCTCGGAGCCAGATTCTGTTGACGGGGCACATCCACCATGCTGTCAGAAAAAAATAGTAACGGTGAGAGACCCATCTGAGTAGGACGTATACTCTGATAATATCCCCTCCAGCACTCAATCCCACTACTGATATCATTCTTGTAAAGGTGATCTCTCAGAGTATACGTCCTACTCAGATGGATCTCTCAGAGTATCCTCTCCGGTTGGTTGTGTTCTGAGCCATCCGTCTCAGGGATTTGATTCTGTATTTTGGCTCCAGCTCTATTTGCATTTGATCTACGGTACGACATGGTGATCAGGACAAAGACCCTGCAGCCATTCGACTGGCGAGGCAGAAACTATGTAGCCGTAGATAAAGTTGACTGTCTTCCGACCCTCATCCCTCGGCAACGATGATACGACAACCTATCACTATATCTTATATAGTAGTAGATGATGTCTTAGTATTACATTAGTGAGTTCATCTTGATTCTGTTACGTTCTTCATATACTAGATACGATAATAACATATACTACACCATATGTACAGAACATAGATGATTCACACTAATGTATGCTTGAATGAATCTTGGGTTGTCTTCTGAGCCATCCGTTCTCACACTTGAAGATAAATCGAATTATAACGACGGATATTAGGTTACTCTTCAGGATAATTGATGTCTATTTTATATTAATTTGGTTTGGTCTATATGATTCTTGGATAATTGGCGTGCATTAAATTCGTATGTGCATATTTGGTCTATGTGATTCTTGGATAATTGATGTGCATTATATATTGGTTTGGTTTATGCATATTTTTGTGAACAGGGAAAGTGCTCCATTTGCATTAGTCTACGGTACGACATGGTGATCAGGACTTAGTCCCTGCAGCCATTCGACTGGCGAGGCAGAAACTATGTAGCCGTAGATAAAGTTGCCTGTCCTCCGACCCTCATCCCTCGGCAATGATGATACGACAACCTATCACTATATCTTATATAGTAGTAGATGATGTCTTAGTATTACATTAGTGAGTTCATCTTGATTCTGTTACGTCCTTCAGATACTATATACGATAAGAACATAGATGATTCACACTAATGTATGCTAGAATGAATCTTGGCTTGTGTTCTGAGCCATCCGTTCTGATCAAGCATCTTCCTTCTCCTCTCCTCCACTATGGCTCTGAACCAATCTGCTCCTCCCTACTTCCCTTCTTTTTATTTGACTCTTTCAGCCACATATGATATCCAGCTCAAGTGTAGAGTCGGGGGAGAAAAAGTGGGCAGGAAGAGGAGGGGGAAGCAGCACAGCCGGCGGCATGACCCGAAAGAAGTACAGAGGTTTTCTTCAACAGCCGTAGGAGAACCTCTGTACTTCCTCCGGGTCATGCTGTCGGCTGTGCTGCTTCCCCCTCCTCTTCCTGCCCACTTCTTTTCTCCCGACTCTACACTCGAGCTGGATGTCATATGTGGCTGAGAGAGTCAAATAAAAAGAAGGGAAGTAGGGAGGAGCAGATTGGTTCAGAGCCATAGTGGAGGAGAGGAGAAGGAAGATGCTTGATCAGAACGAATGGCTCAGAACACAAGTCAAGATTCATTCTAGCATACATTAGTGTGAATCATCTATGTTCTTATCGTATATAGTATCTGAAGGACGTAACAGAATCAAGATGAACTCACTAATGTATGCTAGAATGAATCTTGGGTTGTGTTCTGAGCCATTCGTTCCGATACTTGGCAATTAAGTCATTCGACTGGTGAGACAGCAACTATAAGGCTACTTGCATGTTTTTCCAACTTTAAATTACAAGATTACTACATTTGGTTACATAAATCACTAACCTCATCGCGGCCAATGTTTACAGTCTTGGTCTCAACTGTCTTCGATTCTATGATCTCATGTTTTCGGAAAATAGATAACGCAGACTCCATGGAATAGAATGGCCTTACATGCAAATCGTCTGTGATTATGTATCTTTTCCCTCCTTTCACAAACATGCCATCCTTGTTGCCTCCATGCAACCCCCTCCCACGCAATATCCTCATCCATTGCCTTACCACAGGGACATCGAGCGCCAATAACCGAACTATACAGACGGTGAGTCTTGGTGTAGCACTCAAATGTGGGGTATCCGTAAATTCGTCGAGGTTTTAAATCATCGACATTGAGTTTTAAACCCTCACGTAGCCTTTCTGCTTCACTTCTAGGGTCGAGCAGCATCTTCTTGCAAGCTTCGGTCTCCAAATACTTAGTGTCAAGATTTTGGACGCTTTCGTAGAGCATGTCAACGCATCCTAGCGTCAATTTCCTGTCGAGTAAATTGACGCTAGGATGCGTTGACATGCTCTACGAAAGCGTCCAGAATAATTAGCCTTGTTCGTGTTGCTTGGGGTCATCACTCCTTAGGAGAGTCAACGTGGGAATGTGAGGATGATATCCGATCACGGTATCCGCACCTATTTGACTCACAAGGTATATTTCTTTCCGTGTACCTTGATTGTATCGATTCCTCATGATTATCACCCTATGAGTAGAAATTGTTTGATGTTGTCGATTGATAAATATAGATATATTACTTGCTATGTAATTCTTGGAAAATTGGTGTGCATAATATATTTGGTCTATGTGATTGTTGGATAATTGGTGTGCATTATATATTGGTTTGGTTTATGCAAATTTTTGCGAACAGCTAAAAAGCTGCAATTTTTTTTTCAAAATATTCTCAGTTAGCGACGGACTTGTGACCGTTTTGTGACGGATATCACCAGTTTTCGACTACTTTTCGACGGTTATGCCGTCGCTAACTGGATATTTGAAAAATTTTCCCAGTTGGCGACGGATGGTCGACGGACTATCCGTCGGCATGATATATTGTTCGACGGAATAGCGACGACCTATCCGTCGCCCGTGTTCTGGAAATAACAAGAATTTCCAGAACAAGGTCGACGGTTAATCCGTCGCTATTCGGTCGATATATTTCGACGGCAAAGCGACGACTTATCCGTCGCCAAGTTGCTGGAAATGACATGAATTTCCAGGAGCTGGTCGACGGCATTTCCGTCAGAAAATCGTCGCTAATCCGTCACTTGATATCGACGGTATCGACGGATTAGCGACGGAATGATACGATCTGATACGCATTTGCGACGGTTTACCGACGGAAATTTACGTCGGTATTGTCTACACAGTTCAGTACTTAAAAGCTGAAGTGGACGACAGTCCGTCGGAAATGCGTCGCTAATGCTTCGTATTGTGACTCGATTATCCGTCGCTATTCCGTCATGTGACGACAACTTAGCGACGGAAGGTTATTAGCGACGAGCTGATTGCCGACGAATTTTTTTGGCCAATATCCGTCGGCAATCGGTCGCTAATAGTAATTACCGTCGTCTTAGCGACGGATGTGGCCGTCGCTAAATCGATAAATTTTGGTAGTGCAAGATAGATCTTCGATCCGGGTATCATCAAGTGAGAGTTAGGAAAGAGGATATTCCCAAGACAGCATTCAGGTCAAAGTATGGGCATTACGAATTCTTAGTAATGCCGTTTGGTTTGACCAATAGCCCGGCAATATTTATGGATTTGATGAACCTCATCTTTATGCCTTACTTAGATCAATTTATCGTTGCGTTTCTCGACGACATTCTCGTATACTCAGCTAGTGAAGAAGAGCATGAAGATCACCTCAGAAAAGTGTTACAGGTTCTGAGAGAGAACCAGTTGTACGCTAAGCTCAACAAGTGTAAGTTTTGGATGGATCATATTTCATTCTTGGGGCACATCATATCAGGGGCTGGAGTAGCAGTGTATCCCAAGAAGGTAGAAGCAATAGAGAGTTGGCCAGTACCTAAGACCGTAGCAGATGTACGAAGTTTCTTGGGATCGACAGGGTATTACAGAAGGTTTGTATCAGACTTTGCAAGACTCTCAGCATCCATGACCCGCTTGACATAGAAGGATGTGCCATTCATTTGGTCGACAGAGTACCAGACATCATTTGAGAATTTGAAGCAAAAGTTGATCACGGCACCTATTCCTACATTACCAGTTGGACCCGGAGGTTTTATTGTATATTATGATGCGTCAGGATAGGGATTCGGATGTGTCCTAATGCAACATGGGAAGGTGATAGCGTATGCATCTAGGCAACTTCGAGACCACGAGAAGAATTATCCGACCCATGACTTGGGGTTGGCAGCGGTAGTATTTGCTTTGAAGCTATGGAGGCATTACTTGTACGGTGATCGAGTGGACATGTACACAGACCAAAAGAGTCTGAAGTACATCTTTACTCAGAAGGAACTGAACATGAGACAGAGAAGATGGTTAGAATTGATCAAGGATTACGACGTAGAGCTTCAGTATCATCCAGGCAAGGCTAATATGGTAGCAGATGCTCTTAGTAGGAGAGGCGGCGCATTTATGTTGACATCACAAAAACATATTTTAGAAGATCTTCAAGAGATGGGCATCGAGGTTATACTTCCTAGTGATATAGGAATTCTGGCAAGCCTACGAGTCTAATTCGACTTGGTAGACAGGATCAAGACAGCTCAGGCACGGGACCCAAGGATTCAGAAGCTTAGGACAGAATGTGAGTCGGAACTCAGAAAGGAGATGAAAATTCACAAAGATGATACACTTAGATTTGGATCACGTCTATGTGTGCCTAGTGGAGATATCAGACATGAGGTTATTATAGAAGCCCACAGTTCTCAGTATTCTATACACCCTGGAGGAACTAAAACGTACAAAGATATCAAGCAGCACTTCTGGTAGAACGGAATGAAGAGAGAGATAGCTAGATTCGTTTCTCGTTGCTTGATATGTCAGCAAGTGAAGGCAGAACAACAGAGGCCAGCTGGATTATTACAACCACTTCCTATCCCGGAATGGAAGTAGGAGCATATCATAATGGACTTTGTGACCAGTTTACCGAGATCACCAAATGATAAAGATGCTATTTGGGTGATAGTAGATCGGCTTACGAAGGTGGCACATTTTTTTCCTTTTAGAGTAGGCCAATCTACGGAGAAGTTGGCAGAGTTGTATATGCAGCAGATAGTCAGGCAGCATGGGGTCCCTTTCAGTATTGTATCAGATAGAGATACCCATTTTACATCACATTTCTGGAAGATTTTACATCATAGTCTGGGTACCAAATTAAGATTTAGTACGGCTTACCATCCACAGTCAGACGGGCAATCAGAAAGAACAATCCATACTTTAGAAGATATGTTACGAGCTTGCACCATAGATTTTGGAGGGTCTTGGAAGAATCACCTACACTTAGTCGAATTTTTACACAACAACAGTTATCAAACCAGTATCCAGATGGCGTCATTTGAAGCACTATACGGCAAGAAGTGCAGGTCGCCACTGGCATGGGATGATATCGGGGAGAGGAAGATGTTGGGCCCAGAAATGATTGTTCAGACGGTTGAAGTGGTTAAGGAAATTATAGAGCGAATTCGAGTTGCGCAAGATCGACATCGGCATTGGGCAGACCAGCATCGTAGGCTGCTAGAATTTTCTGTTGGGGACCACGTATTTTTGCGGATCTTACCTACTCGTGGGGTCATTAGATTTGACGTTCGCGGAAAGTTGAGTCCGCGAAACGTGGGCCCATTTGCTATCCTTGATAGGGTAGGCGATGTTGCTTATCGATTGTCCCTTCCACCTTCGTTACGAGAGGTGCATGATGTGTTTCATGTATCTCAGTTGCGTAGGTATGTATCAGACCCAAGCCATATCTTCGATCATTCTGAACTGGTTGTTGGTACCAACCTGTCTTACGAGGAACAGTCGATGTCCATTTTGGACCGAAGGGAGAAGATACTCAAGAACCAAATAATTAGCCTTGTTCGTGTTGCTTGGGGTCATCACTCCTTAGGAGAGTCAACGTGGGAACGTGAGGATGATATCCGATCACGGTATCCGCACCTATTTGACTCACAAGGTATATTTCTTTCCGTGTACCTTGATTGTCTCGATTCCTCATGATTATCACCCTATGAGTAGAAATTGTTTGATGTCGTCGATTTTCCTATGTGTTTTGGAATATTTGTGAAAATTTTGGAATATTTGTGCTATGATCGATCGCCAGGATTGGATATTAGGTTACTGTAACTGGCCAACTCTTTCCTATGTGTTTTGGAATATTTGTGAAAAATTTGGAATATTTGTGCAATGATCGGATTATAACGATGGATATTAGGTTACTCTTCCGGATAATTGATGTCTATTTTATATTAATTTGGTTTGGTCTATATGATTCTTGGATAATTGGTGTGCATTAAATTCGTATGTGCATATTTGGTCTATGTGATTCTTGGATAATTGGTGTGCATAATATATTTGGTCTATGTGATTGTTGGATAATTGGTGTGCATTATATATTGGTTTGGTTTATGCAAATTTTTGCGAACAGGGAAAGCGCTGTAATTTTTTTTTTCAAAATATTCTCAGTTAGCGACGGACTGGTGACCGTTTTGCGACGGTCACCACCAGTTTTCGACTACTTTTCGACGGTTATTCCGTCGCTAACTGGATATTTGGAAATGTTCCCAGTTAGCGACGGATGGTCGACGGATTATCCGTCGGCATGGTATATTGTTCGACGGAATCGCGACGACCTATCCGTCGCCCGTTTTCTGGAAATAACAAGAATTTCCAGAACAAGATCGACGGTTATTCCGTCGCTATTCCGTCGATATATGTCGACGGAATAGCGACGACTTATCCGTCGCCATGTTGCTGGAAATGACATGAATTTCCAGAAGCTGATCGACGGATTTTTCGTCAGAAAACCGTCGCTAATCCGTCATTTGTTATCGAAGGTGTCGACGGATTAGCGACAGAAAGATACGATCTGATACGCTGTTACGACGGGTTACCGACGAAATTTTACGTCGCTATTGCCTACACATTTCAGTACTTAATAGTTGAAATGGACGAAAGTCCGTCGGAAATGCGTCGCTAATGCTTCTTATTGTGACGTCGACAATCCGTCGCTATTCAGTCATGTGATGACAACTTAGCGACGGAACGTTATTAGCGACGAGCTGATTGCCGACGGATTTTTTTGGCCAAAATCCGTCGATTATCAGTCGCTAATAGTAATTACCATCGGTTTAGCGACGGATGTGGCCGTCGCTAAAACGATAAATTTTGGTAGTGAATCCATAATACTAATCTCATCCACAATAAAAGAATCAATACAAAATAGGAATCAACACTGAATTGTAGTTTGTACAAAAGATGGGCGGAGACAAAGTCCACTACCAACTATCTCAAATAAAATGTACAAGAAGGAATAGATGGAATAACAAGACGAGCCAAGTGCAATCCTCTTCGAAAGGATGGAGAAGGTCACGGGCTCGGTGGGAACACCTGCAAATATCACAGAAACACACACCTGGAGAGATAACCAGGTCCTCAGAGGGACGTAACAAGATACAGGAAGAACATGCCATGTAACTGCATAAGTAAAAAATAATATAAACTACAACACAACAGGGTACCTAACCATCTATGTGATATGCACTTTGAGGACAACGTTCTACGCAGGGGCTGTAACGGATTCACGCAAGCAAGTAATAAAGAGCGGCCGACAAGTAGCGCTCATCCGAGACACTAGCGGCCCTGGGCAGAAGGTAGTGCTTATAAGAGTCACCATCGGCCGAAAATGTGTGTAAAAATAAATGTAGCCCCTACGCTAATAGCTGTCCCCTCCCTCCAATGATACTGTACATGCATCGTAACCACGATACACCAACACATGTCGCTTCCACAACACTGTTTTATAATAGATAACTGTCAAGTCTTCTAACATGCATCTATTGACAGTTATTCCTTCGTATGCGCACGGGTGATCAGCCAACACGCAAGTGACCTCTATATGTTACTCACAACTCTCACACACAACTCGTGTACAATCGTGACAAGCTAATGAGACACACTAAACTTGACGGTAGTCCCTTAGCTCTAGGTTCACATGCAAAAAAATAAATAACTGAAAATAAAGTACAGAAAATATACAATAATAGCATAAAAGTAACTATTGAAAACAGTAAAGGTGGCAAGGTATCTTGCCTGAGGTTATGTGCAAAAGAGAATAATCAAGTAGCTCGAACCGACAAATAAACAAAGCAAGAAAAGCCAAATCCCGCAGATGACACCGGATGCTGCAACAAACATCACGAACGAGTTTGGAATATAAGATATGCCTAGAAAATGCTTATCCAAAGGTCAAATTCTGGAAAAGGGACAAAATCGTAATTTTGGGTCAAATCGATATCCGCCGTTGGACCCGCTTTGCACCGAAGTGCGCGCCAGAACCTACTGTCTCTAAAGTCATCAAACTATATGTCTACGAATTTATTTTGATGAGACGAACCCAACGGTATGTCCAATTTTGGATTCCGGTGGGCCGTGCACAAAATCGTCCGTTAAGTGGGATTGTGGGCCCGCCAAAATAGCGTCCCGATCAATTGTCTCAGAATCAGACCAAACTTGGCTCACAAGACCAGAAAAATATTTCGAGTCCAATGGCGCAAGTTTCGTCGCAATTTGATGAGTGTGCACAAAGTTGTGACTTAATTTGCAAAGGGTCGATACGGGGTATCTCGACGGATACGCACTGATTTCGTCGCGCACATGCAACAAAATCGGGTTCCGTCAGTTCCCACACGTCGATAACATCCATATGCGCCTTTCGATACATATAGTGCGCGACCACGTCGCCCGGTTTGTCGGGGCGCACGCCGTATCGGGTGTTTTTCCACTTTTTGAAAACAGAAATTATAATTTTTCGTGAAACTTTAACAACGTGTAACTTTTTATACACTAGATGAAAAGTGAATCCAGAAGGTGCGTTACAATCTTGGTTATGTTGTTATTCTCTGCCTTCAATTAGTTTTTACAAAATCCTATTGTACAGAAAGACAAGTGGCCGACGAGTTGGTGTTTTAAAACAGTTTTTAATATTCCAGAAAAGTGGTTTTTCTCCAACTTCACCTCGATTTTTCGAGCAAGTTGGATGGCCATGTCAAAATCCACCTAGAGGATCTCGAAGAGGGTCAAGTCTACTTTCCAAAAAATCATACGGATCAAAAATCGGTATTACGAGTAAAAAGTTACGTCGTCGGAAAGTAGGGTACCTTGAGTGGAAAAACTGCTCTGTGGATGACGAGAGGCTGACTTCCGATGCTCCGTTCGTCGCGCACACAACTCCATCGCTGGTGAAACGAACTCGTAGTCGAAGAGGGTATGTTCTGCTGCAATTTTCGTTTTGGAAGTCTAGGATTTTGAGGTCCGTGGAGGAAGTTATATTTAAAACAAATTAGGTAAAAACCTAATACTACTATTACTAATACTAATACCCAATGGCCCACTCACGAACAAAGTTGCGAGACTTGCTGCTGTACGCAGCAAGCATGGAGAGGGTGGGGCCGCCCCTATATGGGGTGGGTTTGATTTTTTTTCTTTTTCTTCTTTTCTTTTCTTTTCTTTTTTCTTTTCTTTTTCTTTTTCTTATCTTTAAATCTTTTATATATATAACTATATATATCCAAAAATCTATCTAAATCCAAATAACACTTTAAATGTCACATATCCAAATATTTAGTATATTTAAATTGATCTACATATATATATAAATTCCATTCACAATAAACCAACTCAACATATTAATAATAATAATATCTCTATAGAATAATCATGTTTATTAAATCTTCGCAAAATAAATTTTAATAATAATAAATTAGTAAAATCTTTTCAATGGGTGAACTTCTACCGCACACCCTTATCCGGGTCCAAAAATGTGTACAAATATTGCACGATATTATTTAATAATAAAATACCAATAATAGTACGAATAATTAAATAATTAGAAATTGCACATAAAATTCTAAAATAATTTAGAAAATATTTGTATATACATAAAATATGCCTACATGGCCACATTTGGTCACACTACATGCTTACATGGACTTGGGTTCGGTCCGGGCCCAGTTCGGGCTGGTTTGGGCCAACCGGGTCATCTAAAAATCAATATATAAAATAATATTTAAATAAAATACTTTAAATGAGTCAATTCACAACTTGGCCTAGTTTTTCTAGTTTGGACATCACCATAGCTAGGCTTCCCCCGGCATGACTGGTACACTAGTCAAGGCACACTGCTACAACTTCCGTGCTAAAAGTCAGGGTCGTCTAGTGCTCCAAAACTCAACAATGGCTAAGGTTATTTTTTAAAAAAAATAAATAAAACCATAAATTGTATAAATTTATTTTTAAGTAAAATAAAATAATAAAAATAAATTTAAAAAAAATAGGGGTTTTACATCCTACCCAACTTACAAGAATTTCGTCCTCGAAATTTAGGATTAATAGGGTAGATTGGGTTGAGGGATAGGAAGAGTTCGTCAATACCCAAATGCAATTAATTTTTTTTTTGGTGGAGGCGATAAAACGACATTCAACACCACCATGCAAATAGAAAATTGTGGAGTCGATATATACAAAAATATATCGTTGTTATGGAATTGAATAAGGATCGCTAGTGAAGGTAACAAAATTTTGAACATCCAATTTTAGAGAACAGTAAGGAATTGAGTAGGCCAAAGAGAATAAATTAGACATTTAGGAGATGTGATTCCTTAAGGAAGAACTGGATACTAATCGTCTTGGTCGAGGGTTTGATTAAGTGATGATTAGAATCACTATCGTGCATTCAAGTGGGATTAGAAGGGCACAATAAAAATTTCTAGGATTGGGGAGAAGTGGAGTTTAAGGTGAGGATATAGCCACATGAGTTGGTCGGTGGCTATCTAAATTCGTGTTGAAATAACTGATAGGAAAACTAAAGGTGATATCTTACATCTATCTATCATGTACAGTGTCTGGTCTTTCTAATATAAGTGAAGTAAAAACAATAAAGAGTTCAAGGACGAGGCTATCGAGTACGAATACGGGGTTCATAGGCGACAAAAATAATTCAAATGAGAGTTGTCAATGCTGTCGCGGATGAGACTCTAAGGCAAGTTTAACTATATCTCCATCCATGTAGAATAATTCATGAAAAGCGAACTAAAGTACAATAGGTTGATCAGACCATCATGCACCGGTTCTGATTAGACAATATGTTAGTGGGTGCACCCAATAATATATGTCATGATCAAGCTTGATAACGAAATAAGCTTGCAAAACTGAAGCTACATTAGCAGCATGAGATAGTCAAAATATGAGCAAGGGAGTTACTGATGAAGGAAATTTTAAATAGTCCAAGATCTTTTAAAATCAAGTCTTGCCCGAAGTGTGGGCCCTTACAGTTGTCCTAGTTTTTTTCATTTATGGCTTGGTCGCCTATATAAGTTTAGGGTCCTCTGAATTTCTAGTCTGAGTAAACTCATCAACATTATTCATAAGAATAAAGGTTTTGTTAGGTTGTGAGGTATTCTACCCAACTTACAAGAGTTCAACTAATAGTGTGATGGGACAATGGGCCACGCAATCAAGGTAAGCACAAATTTAGGCATTTAATGAATGCCGTAGAACACAATCACCTATCAGGTTGAAAGAAATGAGTTAACATTGGACCTCCAATTCAAGTCCGAAAGTAACTGGTGTCATGGTAGAGGCTATAGCTTAGCCATTTGACTGGAAAGTCATATCAAGAAAATAGGGTACTAGAAGACGTGTTTTAGTGGGACATGATATATCTACATTAAGGTGGGCTCGTCTAAGTCTAACATATGAAGTTTGTTGGAAGGAAAAGTCTTGTGTTGTGCTCCAAATATTTAAGTCACGGTACGGGATGCCAAAATATCCAAAAATAGAAAATGGGAGTTCATGAGGTGAATAATAATACTCCAAAATAAAGGAGATCAAGTTAAAGCATGCAATAAAATAAATAAAAATCCAGCAAAATAATTTAGGATCACAGTTCTAGAGAGAAGATAGCATCTTAAATGAATACAGTCAATGAACAATTAAATCATTATTCAAATTGCAACGGGGTTAGAAGGTTACCATAAAAGATTGAGATTCGAGGGAAAAATCGAGTAAGTAAAGATTTAGATACAGTATAGTTTGGTAGATGACTAGCAACACTTATGTATATACTACTATCGTGGTCATAAGTGACATGGCATTTAGTATGGAATACCCCTAACTCTTTAGGGGGCGTTTGGTATGCGGAATACTATATAGCCGGGAATTCTATATTCCCGGGAATCAAATTCCAAGGAATTAAATTCCCGGGAAAATTATATTCCCATGTTTGGTGACAATATAAATATTTCCGGGAAAAAAATAAAAAATAATAATAACGAAAAAAATGAACAAATATAAAAAACCGATAAAAGGACAAAACCGGTAAAAACGAAAAAAATCGTAAAAACGACAAAAACGATGAAAAACGACGAAAAAATCGGTTAAAACGACAAAAATGACCAAAAAGCGACAAAAAATGTATAAACGACAAAAAATAACAAAAAAGGGTAAAAACGACAAAAATAACCAAAACATGACAAAAACGACATAAAATCGGTAAAAATGACAAAAAAAAAACCAAAATGCGGCAAAAAACGACAAAAAAAAAATCGGTTAAAAACGACAAAAAATGACAAAAAAATCGGTTAAAACAAATAATCGATAAAAACGACCAAAAAGAACACAAAATCGGTTAAAACGACAAAAAATCGTTAAAACGACAAAAAATAACCAAAAAAGCGACAAAAACGACAAAAAGGATAAAAGCGACAAAAATGATAAAAAAAAACGACATAAGATAAGTAAAAATGACCAAAAAGTGAAAAAAAAAAAACGACAAAAACGACTAAAAATCGGTAAAAATAGCAAAAAAAAAACTACAAACACGACAAAAAAAAAGCGACAAAAAGGACAAAAGTTGGATAAAAACGACAAAAAATAATCAAAAAGTGACAAAAAAAGACAAAAAAGGGTAAAAACGACAAAAAATTGCTTAAAACGACAAAAATGGGTAAAAATGGCAAAAAATGACAAAAAAAGCGATAAAAACGACAAAAAATAATCAAAAAGTGACAAAAAAAGACAAAAATGAGTAAAAACGACAAAAAATTGCTTAAAACGACAAAAAATTGGTTAAAACGACAAAAAATGACAAAAAAAACGATAAAAATGACAAAAAAGAAAAAAATGTTCAAAACTAATCAAAATTGATCAAAAAAGAAGAAAAAAATTTAAACAATTTTTTTTTTGCCCGGACAAAAAAAAAATACCCACCTATTCTCAAGGGATAGGATTCCCATGTTTTGTGGGTAAACTATTTACCCGGGTATTTATAATTCCCGGGAATAAATTTTTTATAAGCCAAACAAACGTGGTAATAGATTCTCATCTTAAATTTCTCCGGGAATAAAAAAAATACCGCGTACCAAACGCCCCCTTAGGGTAATCTTGGTGGCCTAATATTAAAATTGAAAATTCAAGTTTCCTCCAAAAGTTCCTTAATAAATTTCTCTAAAATGAACTATCCAAATTTCGTATTCACTCAAAGCCGTCAAATTTAATCATGACCAAATCAAATCCCTTTCCAAGTAAACTTCCATCACGTTACTAGTAACCTTTCCAAAATTTAACATTTTTACTCCAACTTTTAAACTCAAGAAACTCATGAATCAAAATTTTTATATCACTTCATAACTTTAAAACTCCAAAAATTTCTCCAATAACCCTCAAGATAAACTTTTAACATATCATGAATAATCTAAAATTTACAGCTCAATATTTTAACGCACTCATCACATAACTTCTATTTCTAAGTCATTCAAACAAAATCACAACTTTTTAAATGGTAAATTTCTTTCATCAATCAAAATAACTTTTCACCACATCTTTAGTAACCTTTTCCAAAGATTGTAAGATTAGCAATCTAACATTAAACTCAACATTCAATGATCTTATCAGTCATAAAAAAAATTATTTTATTTTATTTATTTATTTTTTTCTCCTCCAAAATTTCCAATCAATCTCGAATAAATCTTTATTGTGTCACAAGTCAAATCTATGTATTTTTCTTCTTCTATCATTAACCCAAATCTTAAACTCAAAATTTAAATAAGAGTTATCAATCGTAATTCATACAAGAGTTTAAAGTAGATCTTCAATTTGATTATATATCCTTCAAAATATTTTTAACCAAAATTCTTAATAACCTTCCTCCAAACTTAAAATTCAAACTTTTACGAACTTATTAATTGGGAACCATACAACCCAATTTAAAACCAAGCCTTATCAACTGCCCTCATAATCTTACATCAGCATTTAAATTTCAAAAAATTCCTTTCAACTAACTTTATATCTATTCAAGGATGTATAGCTATAATTCACTGAATCAAAAGTATTTTTCAAAGACCTTCAAAAATCAAAACTCAAAATCAATTCAATTTTCTTTCTCAATTGTATATAGATTCCTCTATCATTTTGTAGATAAAAATAAAGTTCTAAAATCCTTCGAAGTTATTAATGTTGCTACTACCCAACTTGGAATTAACTAATCCTTAAGTTCATACTTCTAGAAAAATATGGTTCCTCCTATCCTCATATCTTTATAACTCAAAGAGGATCTCAATGCATACTAGTTGTCAATGTAATCCTTCTAGCCATGGGGTTGACCAATGAGCATATACTAGTGTAGTCATCTTCCTAGTAGACACTAAGCACGAAAATAAGAATCAACAGTAGTAAGGAATCAAGCAAGATGCAATTCAAGGTAGGTGAACGAGAGTTCGAAATTTGAAGTCAAGAGAGGATGTCAAGCATGTGGATGAGATTCCTAAATTCTAATCCTATATTGCAGGTTCACATCGGTACAGTTACGTAACCGAAATGACAAACTTGACCTGCATGGGCCACCACAAAAATATGTAATGCCCCAGTCCCAAAATATTTGGGACTAGATACGTATCATGCCAGCTGCATACATACGAAGTCTACTCCAATATATGAAAACTTGTATGAATACATAAGCTGTAAAATACAATAATCCATAATACTAATCTCATCCACAATAAAAGAATCAATACAAAATAGGAATCAACACTGAATTGTAGTTTGTACAAAAGATGGGCGGAGACAAAGTCCACTACCAACTATCTCAAATAAAATGTACAAGAAGGAATAGATGGAATAACAAGACGAGCCAAGTGCAATCCTCTTCGAAAGGATGGAGAAGGTCACGGGCTCGGTGGGAACACCTGCAAATATCACAGAAACACACACCTGGAGAGATAACCAGGTCCTCAGAGGGACGTAACAAGATACAGGAAGAACATGCCATGTAACTGCATAAGTAAAAAATAATATAAACTACAACACAACAGGGTACCTAACCATCTATGTGATATACACTTTGAGGACAACGTTCTACGCAGGGGCTGTAACGGATTCACGCAAACAAGTAATAAAGAGCGGCCGACAAGTAGCGCTCATCCGAGACACTATCGGCCCTGGGCAGAAGGTAGTGCTCATAAGAGTCACCATCGGCCCAAAATGTGTGTAAAAATAAATGTAGCCCCTACGCTAATAGCTGTCCCCTCCCTCCAATGATACTGTACATGCATCGTAACCACGATACACCAACACATGTCTCTTCTACAACACTATTTTATAATAGATAACTGTCAAGTCTTCTAACATGCATCTATTGACATTTATTCCTACGCATGTGCGCAGGTGATCAGCCAACACGCAAGTGACCTCTATATGATACTCACAACTCTCACACACAACTCGTGTACAATCGTGACAAGTTAATGAGACACACTAAACTTGACGGTAGTCCCTTAGCTCTAGGTCCACATGCAAGAAAATAAATAACTAAAAATAAAGTACAAAAAATATACAATAATAGCATAAAAGTAACTATTGAAAACAGTAAAGGTGGAAAGGTATCTTGCCTGAGGTTATGTGCAAAAGAGAATAATCCAGTAGCTCGAACCGGCAAATAAACAAAGCAAGAAAAGCCAAATCCCGCAGATGACTCTGGATGCTGCAACAAACATCACGAACGAGTTTGGAATATAAAATATGCGTAGAAAACGCTTGTCCAAAAGTTAAATTCTGGAAAAGGGACAAAATCATAATTTCGTGTCAAATCCATGTCCGCCGTTGGATCCGCTTTGCACCGAAATGCGTGCCAGAACCTACGGTCTCTAAAGTCTTCAAACTATTTGTCTACAATTTGTTTGATGAGATGAACCCAACGGTATGTCCAATTTTGGATTCCGGTGGGCCGTGCACAAAATCACCCGTTAAGTGGGATTGTGGGCCCGCCAAAATAGCGTCCCGATCAACTGTCTCAGAATCGGACCAAACTTGGCTCACAAGACCAAAAAAATATTTCGAGTCCAATGGCGCAAGTTTTGTCGCGATTTGATGAGTGTGCACAAAGTTGTGACTTAATTTGCAAAGGGTCGATACAGGGTATCTCGACGGATACGTACTGATTTCGTCGCGCACATGCAACGAAATCGGGTTTTGTCAGTTCCCACACGTCGACAACATCCATACGCGCCTTTCGATACGTATAGTGCGCGACCACGTCGCCCGGTTTGTCGGGGCGCACGCCGTATCGGGTGTTTTTCCACTTTTTGAAAACTGAAATTACAATTTTTCGTGAAACTTTAACAACGTGTAACTTTTTACATACTCGATGAAAAGTGAATCCAGAAGGTGCGTTACAATCTTGGTTATGTTATTATTCTCTGCCTTCAATTAGTTTTTACAAAATCCTATTGTACAGAAAGAAAAGTGGCCGACAAGTTGGCATTTTAAAATAGTTTTTAATATTTCAGAAAAGTGGTTTTTCTCCAACTTCGTCTCGATTTTTCGAGCAAGTTGGATGGCCATGTCGAAATCCACCTGGAGGATCTCGAAGAGGGTCAAGTCTACTTTCCGGAAAATCATACGGATCGAAAATCGGTGTTACGAGTAAAAAATTACGTCGTCGGGAAGTAGGGTACCTTGAGTGGGAAAACTGCTCTGTGGATGACGAGGGGCTGACTTCCGATGCTCCGTTCGTCGTGCACACAACTTCGTCGCTGGTGAAACGAACTCGTAGTCGAAGAGGGTATGTTCTGCTGCAATTTTCGTTTTGGAAGTCTATAGTTTTGAGGTCTGTGGAGGAAGTTATATTTAAAACAAATTAGGTAAAAACCTAATACTACTATTACTAATACTAATACCCAATGGCCCACTCACGAACAAAGTTGCGAGGCTTGCTGCTGTACGTAGAAAGCATGGAGAGGGTGGGGCCGCCCCTTTAAGGGGTGGGTTTGATTTTTTTTTTCTTTTTTTCTTTTCTTTTTCTTATCTTTAAATCTTTTATATATATAACTATATATATCCAAAAATCTATCTAAATCCAAATAACACTTTAAATGTCACATATCAAATATTTAAATATAACTACATATATATATAAATTTCATTCACAATAAACCAACTCAACATATTAATAATAATAATATCTCTATAGAATAATCATGTTTATTAAATCTTCGCAAAATAAATTTTAATAATAATAAATTAGTAAAATCTTTCCAATGGGTGAACTTCTACCGCACACCCTTATGCGGGTCCAAAAATGTGTACAAATATTGCACGATATTATTTAATAATAAAATACCAATAATAGTACGAATAATTAAATAATTAGAAATTGCACATAAAATTCTAAAATAATTTAGAAAATATTTGTATATACATAAAATATGCCTACATGGCCACATTTGGTCACACTACATGCTTACATGGACTTGGGTTCGGTCCGGGCCCAGTTCGGGCTGGTTTGGGCCAACCGGGTCATCTAAAAATCAATATATAAAATAATATTTAATTAAAATACTTTAAATGAGTCAATTCACAACTTGGCCTAGTTTTCCTAGTTTCGATATCACCATAGCTAGGCTTCCCCCGACATGACTGGTACACTAGTCAAGGCACACTGCTACAACTTCCGTGCTAAAAGTCAGGGTCGTCTAGTGCTCCAAAACTCAACAATGGCTAAGGTCATTTTTTTTAAAAAATAAATAAAACCATAAATTGTATAAATTTATTTTTAAGTAAAATAAAATAATAAAAATAAATTTAAAAAAATAGGGATTTTACACGTGTTCATGTAAGTGCACCACGATGGGTTACTATCATGTAAAGCAAAGAAAGACATGTTCAAGAGTGCACCACAACGGATCACTATCATATAAAGCAAAGAAAGACATGTTCAAGAGTGCACCACAACGGATCGCTATCATGTAAAGCAAAGAAAGACATAAATCATGAGTGCACCACAACGGGTCACTATAAAGAAATTCTAAACATGGTCTAGATTGTATAGTACAATAAATCCAGAAAAAGCATGGAAACACATATCATATCACATAAGAAATACTCGAAAGGAAAGACATATCCTGACATGTGAGAAGGGATAAGTAAAAGTAACTAATTGGCATAAAACAATAATTGAATCTGTGCTAGTGTTAGGTGTACAAAGGGTGTATAATCATTTTCTAACTGTACAAAGTCATCTAATCATGATAAGAATTTATTACAATCGAAGGAAACCTCAAAAACGTCAAGTACAGAAAACATGCCAAAAAGATCAAAACTATGATTGAAATTATAACATATAAACTCTGATTAAAGTGAAACAAGAATGTGTCTTGAAGGCAAGATAAAGATCTACAACTTTTATGTTTTGAGTTTTTCAAGATTTTAGCTACAAAACAGCTCAAAGAGGTAAAAACAGTCATTTGGAGTGACCTGCGCGCAAGTTGCGCGAGCAAAATCGTCCACGTCGTACGTTGCGCGGCACCCCTTGCTACCCACCCCACCCCACCACACCAACTCCACGACGCTGCCTCTGGCCGCCCTCCTCTGGCTGCCTCCCGTTCCGGCCGCCCCCTCCCCTCGAGGTGGCCAACCGTCTCCAGCTGCTCCACCCCCACCCACCCTCCGCCTGGGACCCTGCCCCCCATCGCTGCTGTCCCGCTCCTCCCGTCGCTACACCGCCGTCCCCCACGGCAACCCCCTCTCTCTGCATGCATCGGCGACGGCGAGAACGCTCACGCGCGCGAAGAGAGAGGGAGGACCGGGGGGGAGTGGCCGGTGGGATTGCAGTCTGGTGCGGACGGGTGGGTGGCAACGACGACGGGAGGGTCAGCCGGAACAAGAGGCAACCGGAGGGAGGGGCAACCGAGGAAGAGGGGGATGGAGGAGGGGGGGTGGGGGTGGGGGGTGTTGGAGAGGAAAGGGTAGTTTTTTTTTTTAGGATATTATGTTGATGCATACCAAAATTTAGGATATCAAGTTCATAAATTAGTAATTATTCGAGATCTAGATCCTTCATAAAAATTCGAGAACTATATCCTTCATGAAATATCGAGATCTAGATCCTTCGTGGAAATTAATTTTTCCAAGGAATTATTAGAGATCTAGATTAAGAAGTAATCAAATTAATTTTTGTTTGGATTTTATTTTAGTAGATCTGTAAAAAATTTGTTTCTACTAACGAGATCTAGATCTAGAAAATTTATATTTGTAGATCTATGAATTTTTTCATGAGATTTAGTTTCGGTTTCCATTCCAAGGATAAAGGCGCTTGTTATTTCAAGTGCCAAGATTTTGATGAGGCAATGAGCTACTTACGTTCGAAGGATAAGGATGGACGAAGTGAAGTTAAGGAGAAATCGATAGTTAATGGGCCTTGAAGGGGCATTATTGTTTCTCTTGGTTGTCTATGCTACTTGCATCGTTCATTGTCTGGGCCTATATTATGTAAATTCTACGAAGAAGAAAAAATTTGTAAACTGAAATGTGGCCAAATAGGGTACCACAAAAAACTATTTGTGCATGTAATCCCAATACTTTTGTACTATTTTTTTGCAGGGGTTGACTTTAATGAAGATTACAAGGGTGTTATCGCAATTAGAAGCTAAAGTTGATGGTCGCCCCCACCAATTTGGTGATGGATGGAGGTAGCCAACTTCTTGCTAAATTTCGGACTATGATGAGGAAGGTGCAACCTTTGAGTCTAAATTTTGGACTCTCAATTATTGTCTAGGTAAAGTTGATGGCCTCCCCCACCAATTTGGTGATGGATGGAGGTAGCCAACTTTAACCTAAATTTTAGACTACGATTTTGACAAAGATGAGTAGGATGAATACTCTGAGTCAAAATCAAACATATGTCCATGATGACTAAGTAGGGTGACTCCTTTGAGACTTTTGTTCTTTCGTCCCTTCATGTCACGCCCCAGAACCAGAATACTGGAGAACGGGAGAATGACTCAGCCAGCTACGTATTACGGGTAGATGAATACCGTATAATACGATCAATGCTGTCTAAAAGACGAGGGGGTGCATACTACATGAAAGTCTCACTATGGTCACTTCACATCTATTGTCTCAATCATTCAAATAAGAAACAGAAATAGAGAACATGTAAGATAAAGCAGTAATGCGTCCCAAACGCTCAGTCAAAATATTATCGATATATGGCTTTACAAAATATAGCCAGATGATGTAGCAAAGTATACACAATTGTTATCAGCTGCAGTCTGACTTAATTACAATTATGTAAAAGTAAGTACAAGATAATCCGACTAACATGTTGGTGCCAAACGGCAAGGTATTAAGTAAATAACAAAACGAGTGGGGAAGTAAGGAACCCACTCGAGTCCTCCTGCGATCATTCCTCTAGTATTGACCATCTTGGAGGTGGAAGTAAGCTGAGTCCTCGGGAACCGGCTCTAGATCTGGCCATGCAAAACCAGAGAGGTTAGACCTCAAATAGCAAGTACCGCAAGGAAGCACGATATAAGAAATTAAACCAGTAAATAAGAGAATATAATAATAGATCCCTGCTTGCTACTGGGATTCACATAACATCACGACACTTCGAACCAACCTTCCAACCAAACAAGGACAGAAGTTGTCCCGTCATGTCTTGACACTCTGATCATCTCAGTTAGTCAACAGAGTAGGTACAGTACACAACCAAATCAATTTAAACGGCCATGCAACTACTACAGCTTGCTATTGTGGGTTCTAAGTTATCTTGGAATTATACGATGAAAGATTCCTCAGTTCTTACTATGTGCAAGCAAGGCTAGTCTACCCAGTCAATCAATTGCGCCAATCATGAATTAGACGAGTCCCAGCTGTGAGACCCGTCTCACTGTATCGGTATTTTATACGGATACGTGTTTATTTGAGCCGTATTTCGTATTTATCGATTTGCGTGATATTTTAGAATTTTCCTAAAGTATAGGATTTTCATGACTTAGTTTAACTTGGATTTGGTTTTATTTGGTTCGGTTACACTTTGACTTGGTTTGGTTTAGTTTGGTTCTTTATGAGATGAGGTGTATGGATTAGATTGAAGTGGAGCGGAATGAATGGTGGAGATTGCTTGGGCTTGATATATAAGCTACTCTTTTCTCTCCCTTCTCATTCACCCCCATTCATTTCTATTCCACCAAACCCTAGCCATTGGAGAGAGGCAAGTACACCTTGCCGAATATTGAACAATTTCAATTTCGTTTGTTCCATTCTCTTTATTGTTAAACCTTAGGATTGACTGATGGCTTGTAGAGTAACTCCCATGTCTTGACAGCTTATACGTAATTTCAGAGTATTAACGTACTTCGGGATTGCGTAGCTGGCTATGTCTGCTCCCGCTCTCCGGTATTCTGGTTCTGGGGCGTGACATGGTTTTAGTGGTGGCCCATGCAGGTCTCGATTTTCAGATTTGTGGGGGTTACCATATTTAGATATCTCAATCACGATTATCCTTATTGATCTCCTTCGGATTATTCTCTATCTCTGATACTTGACTTGATATCTGTTTTGATCATTGATCATTCCTGTTCCCATAATTTGATCTTGTGTCCTTCAACTTTCAAGGGCACTGTTCTTGATCCTTCAGATTATCTTGTTCGTGTTTTGCCGAGGGCAGCTCAGCATTCTTCAGCCAGGCCCGTTATGGAGATCAGTCTCAGCATACAGACAGAGATATCAGTCCATCCCGATCATTCAGTCGCTTCTGTCTTCGTATCTTGAGACAGGTGATAAAGTTCATGCATCTGTTTCAACTACGATGATACGTCCTGGGTAGAGTCATGTCTTGAACTAAGTCATTGGTACCGACTTACCTTGAGGCTTGACTTTTATCCATTTTTGGGAGTCAGCTTAGGCCAGCGAGGACGTTGGTTTCTACACAACTGTACCAGGAGACATATTGATCCATATGCCTTCAGCCCTTCTTGATCATGATTGTATTTGTTCTTGTGCATTTATTTACCGCTTACGCATTTATTTACATCACTGATTGTTTTACTTTACTTATATGTCGTGCTTGATTTATTGAGATTGTTGAGTTTCCTGGAGCCTTTGTTTTGTTATCTTACTCGACTAGCCTCAGGAAATTCCGAGGACGGAATTTTTCTAAGGTGTGGAGAGTTGTGAGACCCGTCTCACTGTATCGGTATTTTATACGGATACGTGTTTATTTGAGCAGTATTTCGTATTTATCGATTTACGCGATATTTTAGAATTTTCCTAAAGTGTAGGATTTTCATGACTTGGTTTAACTTGGATTTGGTTTTATTTGGTTCGGTTACACTTTGACTTGGTTTGGTTTAGTTTGGTTCTTTATGAGATGAGGTGTATGGATTAGATTGAAGTGGAGAGGAATGAATGGTGGAGATTGCTTGGGCTTGATATATAAGCTACTCTTTTCTCTCCCTTCTCATTCACCCCCATTCATTTCTATTCCACCAAACCCTAGCCATTGGAGAGAGGCAAGTACACCTTGCCGAATGTTGAACGATTTCAATTTCGTTTGTTCCATTCTCTTTATTGTTAAACCTTAGGATTGACTGATGGCTTGTAGAGTAACCCCCATGTCTTGACAGCTTATACGTGATTTTAGAGTATTAACGTACTTTAGGATTGCGTAGCTGGCTATGTCTGCCCCCGCTCTCCGGTATTCTGGTTCTGGGGCGTGACACCAGCGGGACGCCCGTCATCAATATACAATAAATAATATAAGCAGATACCGCTCCCTGCCCGTGTGACAGATTTACAGTATCTGTGGGAACCAGCCGGCCTGTCGGGCACTAATAGTCCCAAAGAGGGCTTCCATGTAAGAACTTGGGAATCCATTCTCTCCATGCAATCATTATTTTATTTAACTTAGTAGCCTCTATGTTAAGTGAAATCCCACGCCGTAGATCATGGTCATTCAGAATGAGTACTTCCGTACAAAGTACGATATGCCCAACTCTACAACGATACCTGTGCGGTGGGGTTGTAGGTCTTACATAGCGTAATGCAACAATTAAAACTAACTACAGAATAAATCATGCATTGACCATAAAGTACACATGCTGTTTTTGTAGAAAAATAAATAAATTGAAGCCTGCATATGCCTGTATGCCAATATTCGGGATCGGCCAATCGATTACAATAGTTCATAATTAATATGAACGTGTCTCATTCATTCAATTCAATAAGACGACTAGCCAGTCTCTTAGTTCCAACTAGGAACGCATGATCAATTATTAGTCAAGGTCACAATCAATATTAATCAATGTTAATTCGGGACAAGAATCAGTCAAAGGCATCATGGACTAGAGTTCATGCGGCCGGGAAATTATAGAAGTTCGTGCGGCTGAGAATGCATATGTGGTCAGGATCTCATGCGGCCAGGAAGTGTCATGCGGCCACGAAAAACAGCAGTCAACAACATGCGATTACGAAAAACAGCATGTGTCAGGAAACAGCATGCGCCATCAAACAGCATGCGCCAGGAAACAGCATGCGCCAGGAAACAGCATGCGCCAGAAAACAGCATGCGCCAGCAAACAGCATGGCAACAGCTTTCTGCCAGCAAACAGCATGCGCCAGGAAACAGCATACGCCAGAAAAATAACATGTGCCAGCAAACAGCATGACAACAGTGTTTTGTCGACAAACAGCATGCGCCAGGAAACAACATGCACCATGACAGCATGCGCCAGCAAACAGCATGCGCCAGCAAACAGCATGGCAACAGCTTTCTGCCAGCAAACAACATGCGCCAGGAAACAACATGCGCCAGAAAACAGCATGCGCCAGCAAACAGCATGGCAACAGTGTTTTGTCAGCAAACAGCATGCACTGCTCATCTTCTCCAATCAGCCTCTAATGGCCATGAAAATCCATGAACCAAAAAGACCATAAATTACTCAAAATAAGTCGAAATCAGGACTTCCAATAGTCTAAATTGGGTAGAATCAAATTTTCTACAATATGGAACAATCAAAACTCGAAAAATAACAAAGTTACTAGATCAAAACCTAAAAATTCTGAAAATATATTAAACTTAGATCTACATGAAATGAGCCACGGGAATTGAAAATGCTAAGTCCTAAAGTATCTAAGAATCTTGAGAGGAAGACAATGGAACAACAAAAATGAAAATCCATCAAGAAGCAAGTTGGCACTTGCCTAGCCCTCTTAGGTTGGTGGAGTAGTTATGAGGAAGAAGAAGAGTAATGAGAAGAAGTAATGAAGAGAGAGAGAAAGGGTTTTGGGGTTTTAAATGGGGGTGGTGGTAGGTGTGGGTTTGTTTCGGTTCATGTTGAACCATCAAGGCCGGAAAATAAACCAACTCGGGCCGAACCCAAAAGCAAAGCAGAAAGTAAAATGCTGAAAGTAAAATACAGAAAAAATAATTAGCAGGAAATTAAAAAAATTTAAATACAGAACAATACATGATAAATATTAAATAAATACATTCTAGCAGTACATGTATTTAGAATACGTATTCCGGGAACGGAAAGTGACATCTCTATCCTCCTTAGAAAAATCCCGTCCTCGGAATTTCAAATCCAAGCATGATAGAAACATCGGAGATAAACTAATCTAAGTATAAGCAATTGGAGTAAGCAATCATTCTACAATACCAATAGCAAGTAACACATCTATGTTTAACTATTGACGACACCAAGCAATTCTACTCATAAGGTGACAAGCATGAGGAGTTAAGACAATCAAGGTATATAGAAAGAGATATACCTTGTGAGTCAAACAGGTGCGGATACCGTGATCGGATATCATCCTCACGTTCCCACGTTGACTCCCCTAAAGAGTGATGACCCCAAGTAACCCGGACAAGGCTAATTGTTCGATTCTTGAGTATCTTCTCTCTTCGGTCCAAAATAGACATAGGCTGTTCCTCGTAAGACAGGTTGGTACCAACAACCAGCTCAGAATGATCAAGGATATGGCTTGGGTCTGATACATACCAACGTAACTGAGATATATGGAACACGTCATGCACCTCTCGTAACGAAGATGGAAGAGATAAACGATAAGCAACATCGCCTATCCGATCAAGGGTAACAAACGGGCCCACGTACCGCGGACTCAACTTCCCGTGAACGCCAAATCTAATGACCCCACGGGTAGGTGAGATCCGTAAGAACACGTGGTCCCCAACGGAAAACTCTAGCGGCCTACGATGCTGGTCCGTCCAATGACGATGCCGATCCTGCGCAACTCGAAGTCGCTCTCTAATTCCTTTGACCACTTCAACTGTCTGGACAATCATTTTCGGACCTAACATCTTCCTTTCCCCGATATCATCCTATGCCAGTGGCGACCTACACTTCTTACCATATATTGCTTCAAATGGCGTCATCTGGATACTGGCTTGATAACTGTTGTTGTATGAGAATTTGACTAAGTGCAGGTGGCTCTTCCAAGATCCTCCAAAATCCAGAGTGCAAGCTCGTAACATATCCTCCAAAGTCTGAATTATTCTTTCTGATTGTCCGTCCGTCTGTGGATGGTAAGCCGTGCTAAATCTTAACTTGGTATCCAGACTATGATGTAAGCGCTTCCAGAAATATGATATAAAATGGGTATCTCTATCTGACATAATACTGACAGGGACTCCATGCTGCTTGACTATCTGTTGCATATACAACTCTGCCAACTTTTCTGTAAATTGTCCTACTCTAAAAGGAAGAAAGTGTACCACCTTCGTAAGCCGATCTACTATCACCCAAATAGCATCTTTACCACTTGGTGATCTCGGTAAACCGATCACAAAGTCTATTGTAATATGTTTGTATTTCCATTCCGGAATGGGAAACGGTTGCAATAATCTAGCTGGCCTCTGCTGCTCTGCCTTCACTTGCTAACATATCAAGCAACGGGAAACGAATCTAGCTATCTCTCTCTTCATTCCGTTCCACCAGAAGTGTTATTTGATATCTTGGTACATCTTGGTCCCTCCAGGGTGTACAGAATACTGGAAACTATGAGCTTCTGCCATAACCTCTTGTCTGATATCTCCACTAGGCACACATAAACGTGACCCAAACCTAAGTGTACCATCTTCATAAATTCTCATCTCCTTCCTGAGTCCTGACTCACATTCTGCCCTAAGCTTCTGAATCCTTGGGTCCTGTGCCTGAGCTGCCTTGATCCTGTCTACCAAGTCGGATTGAACTTGTAGACTTGTTAGAACTCCTACATCACTAGGAAGTATAACTTCGATGCCCATCTCCTAAAGGTTTTCTAAGATATGCCTCTGTGTTGTCAACATAAATGCGCCGTCTCTCCTGCTGAGAGCGTCTGCTACCACATTAGCCTTGCCTGGATGATACTGAAGCTCCACGTCATAATCCTTGATCAGCTCTAACCATCTTCTCTGCCTCATATTCAGCTCCTTCTGAGTAAAGATGTACTTCAGACTTTTGTGGTCTGTGTACATGTCCACTCGATCACCATATAAGTAATGCCTCCATAGCTTCAAAGCAAACACTTCTGCTGCCAACTCCAAGTCATGAGTTGGGTAATTTTTCTCGTGGTCTCGAAGTTGCCTAGATGCATATGCTATCACCTTCCCATGTTGCATGAGGACACGTCCAAGTCCTTTACCTGACGTATCACAATATACATTAAAACCTCCTGGTCCAACTGGCAATGTAAGAATAGGCGCTGATATCAACTTCTGCTTCAAGTTCTCAAATGATGCCTGGCATTCTGTCGATCAGACGAATGGTACATCCTTCCGTGTCAAGCGGGTCATGGGTGCTGAAAGCCTTGCAAAGCCTGATACGAACCTTCTATAATATCCTGCCAATCCCAAGAAACTCTGTACATCAGTTACGGTCTTGTGTACTGGCCAACTCTCTACTGTTTCTACCTTCTTGGGATCCACTGCTACTCCAGCTTCTGATACGATGTGCCCCAAAAATGAAATATGGTTCGACCAAAACTCACACTTGCTGAGCTTGGCATACAACTGGTTCTCTCTCAGAACCTGTAACACTTTTTGGAGGTGGTCCTCATGTTCCTCCTCACAAGCAGAGTAGACGAGAATGTCGTCAAGAAACACAACGACAAATTGATCTAAGTATGGCATAAAGATGCGGTTCATCAAATCCATAAATATTGCTGGAACATTGGTCAAGCCAAACGACATTACTAAGAATTCATAATGCCCATACTTCGACCTGAATACTGTCTTGGGAATATCCTCCTTCCGAACCCTCACTTGATGATACCCTGAACGAAGATCTATCTTGGAGAAAACTCTAGCTCTGCTCAACTGACCAAACAAGTCGTCGATCCTTGGTAGTGGGTACTTGTTCTTTTCTGTTGCTGCGTTAAGCTTTCTGTAATCGATGCACAATCTGGATGACCCATCCTTCTTCTCCACAAGTACCACTGGTGCTGCCCATGGTGATATTCTAGCTTGGATGAACTTTTTCTCCTTCAGTTCCTCTATGTGCTGATATACCTTGGCCTGCTCTGAATCCACCATTCTGTAAACTCGATCTGATATCGGTTTAGTTCTAGGTACCAATTCTATGTTGAACTCAATATCCCTAACCGGTGGTAGACCTGGAAGTTCTTCGAGAAATACGTCCAGAAACTCTTTAACTACCTTCGGGACTTGAACTTCTTCCATTGCCGTTACTACTCCCTACTCTTGTTGAGTTGCCACTGATCTGACTAAGGTGAACCGCTTCATGCCTGGAATATCAAAAGATACACTCCCTCTGCGACAATCTATTGTCGCATGACTGTCTTTCAGCCAGTCCATGCCTAAGATAACGTCGAAATTTCCAACAAGAAATTCTATCAACCGGGCGGGTAAAGAATGCCCGCAAACTACAACGCTATATGCTAGAATAACTCTACTAACTCCTACGAGCCCATTACCAGTGAGTATATTCAACCTCCCTGGCAATGCCTCGAACTCCATTTCTACCTATGTCGCAAATTGTGCAGATATAAATGAGTGTGATGCTCCTGAATCAAACAATGCTACTGCGGGATATGAGGCGACGAGAATGTTACCTGCCACAACATCTTCCGATGCTAATGCCTCCTCCAAGGACAGAGTGAATGTCTGCCCTCGACCTCCTTGTTGGTTCCCATGTTACGGCCTAGCCTGGTGCTGCTGCTGGCCCCTGCCTTGGTGATGTTGGGGTGGTCTATGCTGGTGCTGTTGCATCGGCGGTCCCTGCTGCCAAAACATCTGAGCCTGTGTCATGAACGGGCACTGTGCCAACGGTCTCACTGCTACCGCTGGTCCTCGATACTGTCCTGCCCCTGGTGCTGGCAGAGCAGTAAATTGTTGTACTGGTCCTCCTGACCTCAAATTCATGGGACAGGTGGTAACCCGATGATCTGGACTTCCACATATCAAACACAGTCCATTCAATGTCTGACACACATCTCTAGTGTTCCCTACTTTCCCATAATAAGTGCATCCCGCCGGGGGTTGCTGGTTCTTCCTCTGTTGTTGTTGCTGCTGCTTTGGTGGTGCTGGCCCTCGTATTGCCACATCGTGAATGCGAATGCCAAGGGATGGTTCTGTTGTTCGGGGCGCTACCCCCCTCCTACTTCAATCTGACTGTGGGATCTCTTCTGGCCCCCAGTCCTTGTCGTGATCCTCTGAATGGTGATCTCATGCCTTCGGGTTGCCGTCAATACTCCGTCGAAAGTCTGGTAATTGTGCCCCTCTATCAATTATAAGAGCTCAAGATGAAACCCTTGCTGGAACCTCATAGCCCTCTGGCTCTCTGTTGCTACCATCTCTGGGGCGAACCTACTCAATCTGCAGAACTCCGCTGCATAAGCATCTACCGTCTTGCCGGCCTGCTTGAGGTTGATAAACTTCTGTTGCAGTTCAAACTGTGCCACAACTCCATAGTACTTCGTCTTGAATCTTGCGGTAAAATTGTCCCAAGCAACAGGACGTCTGATGCCTACTTCTTCTGATTCCCACCAATCACGTGCGAGATCCTAAAGTAACTACTTTACCTGATCCATACGTTCTTCTGTCGGCACCTTAGCGGCTGTCAAAATAGCCTCAATATCCTTAAGCCACGTATCTGCTGAGATGGCATCTTCCGTGGCCTCGAAACGGCGGGGGTTGTACTTACAAAACCTGGTTGATGCTCATGAATCTGTCCTCGCCCCTCTTTCTAAAGCAGTCTGTAATCTTTGGTTGAGGAGTACATTCTGCTCTTATAACTGAGCGTGCATGCGCTGCTGGGCTAACATCTGGTGTTGCTGAGTAGCCATCATCCCTCTCATGATCTCTAGAAGGGCTGGTGTGTCCACTTCCACCGGGGTCGGTAGAACTATTGGTGGCGTTGGAACCTCCGGATACTGCGATCCAGCTGCTGGTTCCACTATCACTTCTTCTTGGATAGTCTCTTGAGGTAGTTCTGGCCCTTGTAGCTGATCAACATAGTCAGGTTGCCCATGTTGCCCTTATTGTTGCTGTCCAGTGCTGACAGGTGCGGACGAGGTGCCCCTAAGAAAAGGAACAAGAGAACAATCAAATGACCGGACAGGAAAGATCAATGAAGCCGAAGGATACGGAAATGTCAAGCTAGGGTTGAGAATAACGAATCATGAGATCAAGGGGGAACATGTGTGATTGAGACATCCTATAAATCCAAACACCCCACAAGTCTAAAATCAGACCTACATGGGCCACCACTAAAACCTTGTCACGTCCCGGAACCAGAATACTGGAGAGCGGGGGAATGACTCAGCCAGCTACGTATTACGGGTAGATGAATACCATATAATACGATCAATGCTGTCTAAAAGACGAGGGGGTACATACTACATGAAAGTCTCACTATGGTCACTTCACATCTATTGTCTCAATCATTCAAATAAGAAACAGAAATAGAGAATATGTAAGATAAAGCAGTAAGGCGTCCCAAATGCTCAGTCAAAATGTTCTCGATATCTAGCTTTACAAAACATAGCCAGATGATGTAGCAAAGTATACACAATTGTTATCAGCTGCAGTCTGACTTAATTACAATTATGTAAAAGTAAGTACAAGACAATTCGACTAACATGTCGGTGCCAAACGGCAAGGTATTAAGTAAATAACAAAACGAGTGGGGAAGTAAGGAACCCACTCGAGTCCTCCTGCGATCATTCCTCTAGTATTGACCATCTTGGAGGTGGAAGTAAGCTGAGTCCTCAGGAAACGGCTCTTGATCTGGCCATGTAAAACCAGAGAGGTTAGACCTCTAATAGCAAGTACCGCAAGGAAGCACGATATGAGGAATTAAACAAGTAAATAAGAGAATATAATAATAGATCCCTGCTTGCTACTGGGATTCATATGACATCACGACACTTCGAACCAACCTCCCAACCAAACAAGGACAGAAGTTGGCCCGTCATGTCTTGACACTCTGATCATCTCAGTTAGTCAACAGAGTAGGTATAGTACACAACTAAATCAATTTAAACGGCCATGCAACTACTACGGCTTGCTATTGTGGGTTCCAAGTTATCTTGGAATTATGCGATGAAGGATTCCTCAGTTCTTACTATGTGCAAGCAAGGCTAGTCTACCAGTCAATCAATTGCGCCAATCATGAATTAGACGAGTCCCAGCGGGACGTCCGTCATCAATATACAATAAATAATATAAGCAGATACCGCTCCCTGCCCGTGTGACAGATTTGCAGTATCTGTAGGAACCAGCCGTCCTGTCGGGCACTAATAGTCCCAAAGAGGGCTGCCATGTAAGAACTCGGGAATCCATTCTCTCCATGCAATCATTATTTTATTTAACTTAGTAGCCTCTATGTTAAGTGAAATCCCATGCCGTAGATCATGGTCATTCAGAATGAGTACTTCCGTACAAAGTATGATATGCCCAACTCTACAACGATACCTGTACGGTGGGGTTGTAGGTCTTACATAGCGTAATGCAACAATTAAAACTAACCACGGAATAAATTATGCCTTGACCATAAAATACACATGCTGCTTTTGTAGAAAAATAAATAAATTGAAGCCTGCATATGCCTGTATGCCAATATTCGGGATCGGCCAATCGATTATAATAGTTTATAATTAATATGAACGTGTCTCATTCGTTCAATTCAATAAGACGACTAGCCAGTCTCTTAGTTCCAACTAGGAACGCATGATCAATTATTAGTCAAGGTCACAATCAATATTAATCAATGTTAATTCGGGACAAGAATCAGTCAAAGGCATCATGGGCTAGAGTTCATGCGGCAGGAAAATTATAGAAGTTCATGCGACTGAGAATGCATATGTGGTCAGGATCTCATGCGGCCAGGAAGTGCTATACGGCCACGAAAAACAGCAGTCAATAACATGCGATCACGGAAAATAGTATGTGCTAGGAAACAGCATACGCCATCAAACATCATGCGCCAGGAAACAGCATGCGCCATCAAACAGCATGCGCCAGGAAACAGCATGCGCCAGCAAACAGCATGTGCCAGGAAACAGCATGCACCATCAAATAGCATGTGCCAGGAAACAGCATACGCCATCAAACAGCATGTGCCAGAAAACAGCATACGCCAGGAAATAGCATGCGCCAGCAAACAGCATGCGCCAGCAAACAGCCTGACAACAACTTTCTGCTAGCAAACAGGATGCGCCAGAAAATAGCATGCGCCAGAAAACAGCATGCGCCAGCAAACAGCATGACAACAGTGTTTTACCAGTAAACAACATGCGCCAGGAAACAGCATGCGCCAACAAACGACATGGCAACAGCTTTCTGCCAGCAAACAGCATGCGCCAGGAAACAGCATGCACCAGAAAATAGCATGCGCCAGCAAACAGCATGGCAAGAGTGTTTTGCCAGCAAACAACATGCACTGCTCATCTTCTCCAATTAGCCTCTAATGGCCATGAAAACCCATGAACCAAAAAGATCATAAATCACTCAAAATAAGTCAAAATTAGGACTTCCAATAGTCTAAATTGGGTAGAATCAAATTTCCTACAATATGGAACCATCAAAACTCGAAAAATAACAAAGTTACTAGATCAAAACCTAAAAATTCTGAAAATATATTAAACTTAGATCTACATGAAATGAGCCACGGGAATTGAAAATGCTAAGTCCTAAAGTATCTAAGAATCTTGAGAGGAAGACAATAGAACAACAAAAATGAAAATCCATCAAGAAGCAAGTTGACTCTTGCCTAGCCCTTTTAGGTTGGTGGGGAAGTTATGAGGAAGAAGAAGAGTAATGAGAAGAAGTAATGAAGAGAGAGAGAGAGAAAGAGTTTTAGGGTTTTAAATGGGGGTGGTGGTAGGTGGAGGTTTGTTTCGGTTCATGTTGAACCATCAAGGCTGAAAAATAAACCAACTCGGGCCGAACCCAAAAGCAAAGCAGAAAGTAAAATGCTGAAAGTAAAATACAGAAAAAATAATTAGCAGGAAATTAAAAGAATTTAAATACAGAACAATACATGATAAATATTAAATAAATATATTCTAGCAGTACATTTATTTAGAATACGTATTCCGGGAACGGGAAGTGACACTTCACACCCAACCGTGTCCAATATGTTTTACATGAAGACTGGGTTTTTTGATTATCAGAGTTTTAAGAGAAGTTTGTTGGGTATCATGTGCAAGTTTTTTTTTTGAGTATTATGGGTGGTTTAAAAATAATGGTTTTTTTTAGTATCTTGAGTATCCTGTGCAATTTCTTGAATATCATAGTATCTTGTGCATTTTATTGAATATATATCATAGTATCCTGTGCAGTTTATTGAGTATCATGTGCAATTTTTTGAGTATCATGGGTTGCCTAATTTTGTGAGTATCAATTATGTGGGTATTAGTGGCTATGATGAGTATCACTTGGCTATGGTGAGGAATGGTTGCCAAATTTTGCTTTGGCAAGAGGCATTTGATAAAATTTTAATATTGACAATGATGTTGGCTTTGAGGATACTTTGACTATTACCTTCTCTTTGAGTATTATTGGATTTGGTACAATTGGGATTGTAAATATCTATTTGGTACAATTGGGATTAAAAATATCTATTGAAGAAGCCAAAGTAGTAAATTATGAGCCACATTTCTTTATATTTTGTTTTATGATTACTTTGAGTATCACTGGCTTTTTTTTGTTATATACTACAATATATTCCTATACTAGGAATATATATATGTTGTGGCCTCTCTATGCTTCCTCCATTTGTTTTATTTCTTTTTTAACTTTTTTCCCTACAATTTTAAATTTGGTACTCATAATGCTGGCTTTTATTTCCAAATTTGTTACATATCACTGGATGGCTCGTATCTGTCTACCCAAGTTTTTGATACTCATAAGGCTTTGTTGTAGGTTGATGGCTTGTATCGGTTATATGTGTTTTTTCATAATATAAGTTTTTGCTATGGGCAATGATGAAGAAACAACCCTAGCCTAAATTTGCTTTGGCAATAGGCATTTGATCAATATTAGATTTGCAGTATTACATGCTGTGTCACTCCCCATTCCCAGAATGCGTATTTTAATACGTGTACGGCTTGAATATATTTATTTAATATTTATCATAAATTTGTTCTGTATTTAATTCCTTTAATTTTATGCTAATTATTTTTCTGTATTTTATTTTCTGTTTTAGTTTTGCTCTTGGGTTCAGCTTAGGTTGGTTTGTTTCCAAAATTTTGATGGTCCATCATGAACCGAACCCAACTCCCCTACCTAACGTCATCTCCATTTAAAGCCCAATCCTTTCTCTCTCTTCATTACTTCTTTTCTCATTTACTCTTCTTCTTCTTCCTCATAACTCTCTCCACCTACCAAGAGCATAGGCAAGTGCATCTTGCTTCCACATGAGAACCCATTTTTATGGTTCATTTATCTTCCTCTCATGATTCTAAGATATTTTAGAACTTGCCATTTTCCATTTCGAAAGTTTTATTTTTGTAGATCTAGAAATTTGCTATTTTCGGATTTTTAATGGTTTTGATCTCTCAAACTTTATTATTTCCAAATTTTGAGCATTCCAGGTTGTTGAGATTTGTATTATACCCCATTTTGATCCATGAAAGTCCCATTCTTTGGCTTCGATTGAAGGTTTCATGGAATTGGAGTTCGAGAGGTCCTATACGTCCACGTTTTACGTATCCGCATAATATCAAGCTCTACGCCCACGTTTTACGTGTCCGCATAATACCAAGCTCTACGTCCACGATCATTCGTGTCAGCGTGAATCTGGAATACGCAAGTCTACTCTGGCTTGGCGTACTTCCTTTACGCGTACAATGTTTTACGCGTAACATTTTCCTTTACGCATATTCATTTACGCGTAATATTTTTCTTTACGCGTACAATATTTCATGCGTAACGTTATTCTTTATGCGTACAATGGCTCACGCGTAATGTTATTTTTACGCGTACTTTCTTTACGTGCGCAATACTATTCTTTACGCGTATTTATTTATGCGTAAAATTTAACTCTTTACGCGTACAAGCTTTACGCATAACTCGACCCTTTACGCATGCAAGTTTCATGCGTAATTCTATTTTTTACGCATACTCCACTGGCTTGGCGTAAGACGAGTTTTACGCGTATTTCATTGAGCGTACTCCTTTACGCGTAAGCTTTATTCTTTCATACGTAAAGTTTCCTCACGCGTAAAGTTCCTTTACGCGTACTTAATTAAGCGTATTTCTTTGGCATACATGGCACCCTTATAATATCCTTACGCCTTTTGACATGAACTTGATTTAATCATGATATGTTAATATCTTTTTAATACATATTGTTGTGTGAAATGTGTCCTGTGTCTTGATTGATTTATGGATACCCGGAATGACTGGAATTTAACCCTGAGAGTTATAGACTCGACCATACCAAATGCTAGTTGACTTTCGTGCCTTATCACGAATTGACATTGATTGTTACCTTGACTGAAAAATTGATCATGCGTTCCTAGTTGGAACTAAGAGACTGGCTAGTCCTCTTATTGAAATTGAATGAGACACGTTCATATTAACTATGAACCATTGTAATCGACTAGTCGATCCCGAACATTGGCATATGGACACGTGCAGGCTTCAACTGATTTTTTATAAAAGTAGCATGTGTACTTTATAGTCAAGGCATGATTATTCTGTGGCTAGGTTTGATTGTTGCATTACGCTATGTAAGACCTACAACCTAACCGTACGGACATCGTTGTAGAGTTATATATATCGTACTCTGTACGAAAGTACTCATTCTGAATGACCATGATCCACGGCATAGGATTTCAATTAACATAGGGACTACTAAGTTAAATAAAATAACGATTGCATGGAGAGAATGGATTTCCGAGTTCTTACATGACAGCCATCCTTAGGACAATTAGTGCCCCGACATACCGGCTGGTTCCCACAGATACTGCAAATCTGCCACACGGGCAGGGAGCGGTATCTGCTTATATTTATTTACTGTATACTGATGACGGGCGTTCCGCTGGGACTCGTCTAATTTATGATTGGCGCAAGTGATTATTGGGTAGACTAGCCTTGCTTGTACATAGTAAGAACTGAGGAATCCTTATTGTATATTTCCTGGATAACTTAGAACTTACAGTTAGCAAGCCGTAGTAGTTGTATTGTCGTTTAAATTGATTTGTTTGTGTACTGTACCTACTCCATTAACTACTGAGATGATCAGAATGTCAGGACATGACGGGTCGACTTCTGTCCTTGTTTGGTTGGGAAGTTGGTTCGAAGTGTCGTGATGTTGTGTGAGTCCCAGTAGCAAGCGGAGACTTATTTATCATATTCTTAACTCTTACCACTGGTTTTAATTCTCATGTCGTGCTTCCTTGTGGTACTTGCTATTAGAGGTCTAACCTCTCTGGTTTTGTATGGCCAGATTTAGAGCCAGTTTTCGAGGACTCAACTTACTTCTACCTCCAAGATGGTCAATACTAGAGGGATGATCGCAGGAGGACACGAGTGGGTTCTTTACTTCCCTGCTTGTTTTGCTACTTACTTTATATTTTTCCATTTGGTACCGACATGTTAGTCGGATTGTCTTGTACTTATTTTACATAATTGTAACTAAGTCAGACTGCAGCTGATAACGATTGTGTATACCTTGTTATATCCTCTGGCTATGTTTTGTAAAGCCAGATCTCAAGAACATTTTGACTGAGCGTTTGGAACGCCTTACCGCTTTATCTTACATGTTCTTTATTTACTATTTCTTGTTTGAATGATTGAGACAATAGATGTTGAGTAACCCTAGTAAGACTTTCATGTAGTATATACCCTCTCGTCTTTTAAGACAGCATTGATCGTATTATACGGTATTCATCTACCCGTAATACGTAGCTAGCTGAGTCATTCTCCCGCTCTCCGGTATTCTGGTTCTGGGGCGTGACAAGGTTTTAGTGGTGGCCCATGCAGGTCTGATTTCAGACTTGTGGGGTATTTTAATTTATAGGATGTCTCAATCACACATGTTTCTTCTTGATCTCATGATTCGTTACTCTCGACTCGAGCTTGACATTCCAGTATCCTTTGACTTCATTGATCTTTTCTGTCCGATCGTTTGATTGCTCTCTTGTCCCTTTTCTTAGGGGCATCTCGTCCGCATCTGTCAGAGCTGGACAGCAACAACAAGGACAACAAGGGCAACATGAACCGCGAGATCCTGTTGATCAACAACAAGGGCCAGTACTACCTCAAGAGAACATCCAAGAGAAGGTAATAGTGGAACCAGCAGCTGGACCGCTGTATCCGAAGGTTCTAACGCTACCAACAGTTCCACCTACCCCTATGGCGGTAGACACACCAGCCCTTTTAAAAATTATAAGGGAGGATGATGGCTACTTAGCAACATCAGATGTTGGCTCAGCAACACATGCATACTCAGCTACAAGAGTAGAATGTATTGCTCAACCAAGGATTGCAAACGGCTTTGGAAAGAGGGGTGAGGACAGATTCAGGGGCATCGACCAGATTTTATAAGTACAATCCCGTCATTTCGAGGGCACGAAAGATGCCATTTCAGCAGATGCATGGCTTAAGGATATTGAGGCTATTCTGATAGCAGCTAAGGTACCGGCGGAGGAACGTGTGGATCAAGTGAAGCTGTTACTTCAGGACCTCGCACGTGATTGGTGGGAATCAGAAGAAGTGGGCATTAGACATCCTATAGCTTGGGATGATTTTACTGCGAGATTTAAGACGAAGTACTATGGAGTTGTGGCACAGTTCGAGCTACAACAGAAGTTTATCAATCTCAAGCAGGCCGGCAAGACAGTAGATGCTTATGCAGCAGAATTTTGCAGATTGAGTAGGTTTACCCCGGAGATGATAGCAACGGAGAGCCAGAGGGCTATGAGATTTCAGCAAGGGTTCCATCTTGAACTCTTGCAATTGATAGAGGGGCACAACTACCAAACCTTTGATGAGGTTTTGACGGCAACCCGGAGACATGAGATCACAATCCAGAGGATCACATCAAGGACTGGAGGTCAGAAGAGATCTCACAATCAGATTGAAGGAGGAGGGGGAGTAGCGCCCCGAATAACAACACCATCTCCTGGCGTTCGTATTCGCGATGTGGCAATGCGAGGGCCAGCACCACCAGTCAGGCAGCAGCAGCAGCAGCAGAGGAAGAACCAGCAACCCCCAACGAGCTGCACCTATTGTGGAAAGGCAAGGCACACTAGAGGTGTGTGTCGGGCATTGAACGGATAGTGTTAGGTATGTGGAAGTCCAGATCATCGGGTTTCCACCTGTCCCATGAGCACGAGGTCAGGAGGCCCAGTGCAATAGTATCCGGCTCTGCCAGCACCAGGGGCAGGCCAGTATCAAGGACCAGCGGTAGCAGTGAGGCCGTTGGCACGACGCCCGTTCATGTTACAGGCTCAGATGTTTCGACAGCAGGGACCGCCGATGCAGCAACAACAACAAAGACCACCCCGGCATCACCAAGGCAAGGGCCAACAGCAACACCAAACTAAATCGCAACATGGGAACCAACAAGCAGGCCGAGGGAAGGCATTCAATCTGTCCTTGGAAGAGGCATTGGCATCGGAAGATGTTGTGGCAGGTAATATTCTCGTCACCTCATATCCCACAGTAGCATTGTTTGATTCGGAAGCATCACACTCATTTATATCTGCACAATTTATGACACGACTAGGAATGGAATTCGAGGCATTACCAGGGAGATTGAATATACTGACTGGTAATAGGCTCGAAGGAGTTAGTAGAGTTATTCTAGCATGTAGTGTTGTAGTTTGTGGACGTTCCTTACCCGCTAGATTAATAGAATTTCCTGTTAAAAATTTTAACGTTATCTTAGACATGGACTGTAAGCCCCTGATTTTCAAAATTCATTTTTTATTAGTGTTAATTAAATTTTTATGTCATTTATAGCCTTAAATAATTATTAGGAATTTTTAGGAATTTTTCTAGAATTTTTAAATGATTTTAAATAAGTTTTATATATTAAAAATATCAATTTGCAATTTTTGAAAATGTTTTAATATCATTCTGAAAATTTTTGAATTGTTTTTATATCAGTGTGCAATTTAGTTAATTGTTAATATATCAGTTTGTAATTTATTAATTGTTTTAAACTGTGGAATGCAAATTCTAATTTGCATTTAACTACTTGGGGGCCTTGTTGTAATTACCTAAAGTCTAGGGGGTTTCCTGTAAATGTCCCTACCTGCCCCCGACGACTCGGCTGGCCGACTGCCACGCCGACGACGACCGCCGACCTACTTTTCTCCGCCATTTTCGGCCAGCTCACTGCCCCCCGACCGACCTAACTAGCCTATAAATGACCCCCTCTCTCCCCTCAGCTCGACCATCACCACCACGACCACCCACAGCCCCTTTTCCTTCCCCGACGAGCAAAACCCTAACCCTAACTCCGACGACCCCCAGGCCGCCTCCACAGCGACCTTCACTGCCAACCACCGCCGTCGACAGCTTCGCCACAGCACGGCGAGTCGATCGCCACCGCTCCGCCACGACAACGACGCCCCAGCCGCCGTTCGCCCTCTCGAAACCAACTTCGACGACCGGACACGTAGGTATCAGAACTCATACGTGTCGTGCGTATCTCGTGTTGTGTCCATATTGTTCGCCTGGACACGACGACCCCAGCCCCGTACTCGGACACGCGTAGATCGTGTCGTGCGTGTCGTGCAAAGCACGGACACGAGAAAACCCTGTGTCCCTAACTGTCAGGACACAGGATGGTTTATATTTTTTTATTATGTTTAATTATTTCTAACCTAAATAAATCTAAACCTAAACCTAACTCTAACACAAAGCGCGGGCCGACCCACTGGCCAGCCCGAACGAATTAAAACCCCCCCCACGCGCAGCAGCTCGGGTTCGAGCTGTGCTGCTGTTGTTTCTTTTTCTTTTCTTTTCTTTTACTGTTTTTATATATATATATATGTATATATATATATTAGTATATATATATATATACTGTTTTAACAGTATATATGTATATATGTATATGTTTTATAGTTAGTAAATTATATGTATATATGTTAGTATTTATATATATATATACACATATGTATATATATATATATATATATATATATATATTTTCTTGTGTATGTATATATATTATTATATATATATATATATACTTTATAAATTAAGTATTTTCTTGTGTATATATATATGTACTTTTGGCATAGGTATGTATATATTCATTTTGTATAAAATTTACCTTATTAAAATAATAATATTACTTTGGCTATTTTCAAATTGTATTTTTTTTTAGTGTATTTAAATTACTGCAACCATTTGGTGTCCAAGCCTAGCATGGGTATTTGGGCTCAAATGTGTTTTCATACATTCAAGACCTGTACAAGTCATATTGGACTTGATTCATGGCCTTGGGTCCTGTATTTTGAACTTTGGTTCAAATTATATACATGGACAAAATACGCAGATAAATTAATTATTGTGTGCATTGCTGTTTTTGATTTTCTAAAAATACTTAAAGTATTGCTAAAATTATGGAAAAATAGTTTTTAGATACTTTGTTAAGTTAGCTAATTTAGTATAATTTTTGTAGTATTTAATTTACTGTTTTGTCACTAGTTTGGCATATGAAACCAAAACTCACTTTCTGTATACTTAGGAAAACTGATTTTTATAAAATATTTGTACTGGTTAATAAATTCCAGAAAAATTATAATAAATTTCTACGATTAACAAGGATCACTTTAGTACTTTACTTTAAGAAAAACTAGACTTTTTGCCTATCTCTAAAATTGTTAGAACACAATGATCTTTTGATTTATTTATTGATTAATTACGACTTGTAGCTTTTTGTGTTATTTGGAGTTTTAGTCGTATTGAACCCCATCCTTCACTAGTATAAAGATCCTAGAAAGTTAGTTAACATAGTGTGTCACCCCACATTGGTCTCCTATGCCAAGTCATCATTTTGGCTAGGTGCCCAGTCACAAGTCGTGTCGCACCAATTAGTGTCCTAGTGTTTTAGCTTAGTGTAAAAGCTAAGTTTATGTATGTATTTCTACAGTGACGAGTTATCGGACATCCATAGCACTTTTATCGCAGCTTGTTTTGCTAGAGGCAAGTACATCTACAAACTCATTTACTGTCTTTTAATGCTAGAACATGTATTAACCATGTTAAATGCTGATCCTTGGGGTAGCAAGTTAAAACGTCACATGTTGTACTTTCCATTACTACCATGCTTAGAACAGTCTTGATATATCTCTCACATGATTAGAATATGGGTTATGGGGAAACTGATAGTATTGTACGTGATCATGACCCCCCTATAGTAGCGAGCTTGGTCGCATTTTATATGCATACCTTGTCCGTAGGCCAATACTGCTCTATTTGTACGTTGTACATCTATCGCTTGAGTCTTGTACGGAACGTACATTATATACATATGCCCACTGCATTTTGTACATCTATTGACCGATCACGTACCTGCTACAGTTTTAAACATTACATATACATCTGTCTCTATGACATATGTATCCTTGCCATGATAGATTATGATGACATAATTGTGATACGACATGAGATAGATGCCATGTTCCTTATGTTACTATGATACTATGATCCCAGTTGTACCATGACGACATGTTTCCAGTATTTGTTGTTTTATAGACTCATCACACCATGATCCTTGTTGTACATCTCTTTCATTATATGTTCAGTACTTTAGTTGTAGAGGTTGTACTTGCTCCCGTCCTGACAGGATAACGTTGTAGGTATACTTACTGAGGAGGAGTTGCTCTGTGATTCGTATTGTGGAGTTACTGCCGAGGACCCGACTCTGCTTTACGAGGATGTTCCTGCGGGGAGACTCGTTTAGTTTGCTTAGCTGCTTGGGATACTTAGTGTAGTCATGTATTAGACTACGTATTTTGTAACTGGACATGTATCCAGTTTTACATTTCAGTTTACTTGTACTTGGACGTTCACTATATGAGATGACTTTTGTGTTTGGAGCATTTATGATTCTTCTTCACTTATAGAACTGTTAGCACATTTAGTCTTATCTTGTTATCGCTAGAACAGCTTACTGCGCTTTATCTTAAGCGTAGGCTGGACATGGCTCGGCCCGGCCCAACAATTTGGGTAACGGGTCGTGACATGTTTTTAGTGGTGGCCCACGCAGGTCCTGACTAAATTGTTTGGTTACGTTATTGTACCAAACATGCATGCAATTAGAAACTTAAGGTAATTAGACAACATTAGAAAAGACGCTTAGAACATTTAGAGGAATGCTAGGATTGCAACATAGGAAATACATCACATGTTTGCTATTATAATTAGATTTTCTTGCATATGATTACTTGCTTTAAATAAGTCCTTATAAGTCTTTTATGTGTAATTTAGATGGTGCTTACTCGTTCGCCCCAGTATGTTACCCCCGAGAATGGGGCCCTCCATGTCCAGTCAGCTGACCGGTTGACTGATACACCTCCACTGTCACGCCCCAGAACCAGAATACTGGAGAGCGGGGGGCAGACATAGCCAGCTACGTATATGAAATGGAATCCATCTCGCTATACGGTCACGGCTGTCTAGATACATGAGGGTTTATCTACAAGCCAGCAGTCTCTTAAGGTCATGAACAAGCCTATTGTCTCAATCACAAGCAGTAAGTAAAAGTTACAAGATGTATGATCATTAAATATACAATAATAAGGCGTCCCAAATATTACATATTCAGCTGATCATGAAGCTAGTCGTTACAAAATGTGAGGACTAGCAAGAGTTTAGTCATACATGATCAACCCTAGGATCTGTTAATCATGTTACAGCCCGTAGGCAGACAGTAAGTAAAGTGCAATCGAGCTAAACAGGTGCTCGTCGGCTAAACGCCTCAAAAGAATATTTTTACAATAAAGTGGGAGATCAAAAATAAACCCACTCGTTGCCAGGGTTCCGTCTAGTGGCCACCATCTGGCTGGAAGGTCGGTAGATCCTCTGGAGCTGCTCCGAAATCTGGCCACACAAAACCAGCTGGGTCAGACCCCAGAAAGAGCAAGTGCCACAAAGGAAGCTTCACTTAGGAACTAAAACCAGCAATCAGCACAAGAGTAAAAGTAAGAACTGGAATAAAGTAAGCACTGGAATTAAAGAAAAATACATCAGGATGATATACGATGAGATAACCATGGGACTATTCAGATAACCAGGTTACAACCCGTAAACCAAACAAGGACCGGGGTTGTAACCCTTCGTCTGAGCAGAACTTGGACTTCTCACCATTTATCGGTAAAATAAATACAAGCATTCTAGTCAGGCAGTAATCTGGAACAAGATCAGGGCAGACTAGACATGTTAGAATCCATCCAATCATTTCACGGCTAAGCAAGACCTACGGCTTGATACTTTAACTAACTAGGGTTATCACAAGCCTATTTACTAACAAGATGCAGTGAGATTATTCCACAGCCACAAGCCCTGCAGACCATCCAGGTTACCCAGGTCAAAAGTTAGGGTTGAATTCAGGTGGGTACATCGTCCAGGAAACGCATGTACCCTTAAGTAGCTTGAAGGGTGCAACACATGACAGTGTGCTGGAAATGTGCCCTACTCGACGGCAGGCTACAGATCCCAGGCGCGCCCAGGTAACGGGATTGCCTGTAGCTGGGAAATCTCTTCATGACTAATATATTAATCTAGTTATTAACCTTAGTCCAATTCAATAGGTACTCCTGACCGTGGTACTCAGGAGTCCCTGTCCTAGACATGATGCAAGACAGGACTGGATTATTTGTACAAGCACAATCGCCTACGGTGTCCAAGTAATTATACAGGTCATGTCATGTCAGGTAGCCGTCGCAACAGCTGCTCAAGATAGTTCATGTCAGGTTTTCATGTCAAATGTACTAGTCAGGAGTGCGCCACGGCGGGCCACTATCAGGTCATGTCAGGTTACTCATGTCAGGAGTGCACCTCTACGGGTCACAATCGTGTCAAGTTAAGTTATTAATTCCAAGCATGTTACATCAATTCAGGATTATCAAGTTCAGGACAAAAGGCGTAAGGATATAAAATGGACGTAAAACATCTAATAAAGGAGTTACGAAACATGGGCAATTAAGGATAAAATAATAATATACAGGACCATGAAGAGTCATGCGGCTCAGGCATATGCGGCCAGGAAGGAGGGGGGCGCATGCGGCTCAAATAAGAGGGCTCATGCGGCCAGGGTCACAGGATCCCATGCGGCCAGGACAAGGGGGCGCATGCGGCCAGAGGATACGAGCGCATATGCGGCTCGGAAACAAGATCTTTTATGCGGCCAGCGGGGGAAGGTCCATGCGGCTGGATAGGATCAGGCTCATGCGGCTTAGTAGAAGCCCATGCGGCTCAAGAAATGAAGGATGCATATGCGGTCAGGATTAATCAGGGTCATGCGGCCTGGGCTCAGAAGTCCATGCGGCCAGGGTCTGGGGTTCTTCATGCGGTTGGGTCAAGCAAGTCTCATGCGGCCAGCGGGAATGGCGCATGCGGCTGCAGAGTTCAGAACTTATACGGCTAGAATTTGAGCGAGTTATGCGGCCAGAAGAGTTTGGCCCTCATGCGGCTCAAGTACTTTCAACCATGCGGCTGAAGAGAACACTTGCCGCATAAATATTCATGCGGTCAAGTCAAGCACTGTTCATCTTCTCCAAAAATCCTGAGAAGGAGAACACCATGGGAGCCAAGTCCTCAAGCTCCATAACTCTATCATCCGGAGCCCAAATCCGAATTTCCTTAGGTCAAAATGGGGTAGAACGAGCTACTCTACAACATGGAACCTTCAAAACTCAGAAATAACAGGATTAAATAGATCAAAACCCCAAAAAACCCGAAAATGAAACAAATATACATCTACAAGGATCTAGCCATGGAAAGTGAAAATGCCAAGTTCTAAAGTGCTTTAAAATGTAGTAAGGAAGAGAATGGAGTAATGAAATCAGAGTTCCTCCATGAAGCAAGTTGCACTTGCCTAGACCTCTCTCTTCTCTCTCTGGTAGGTGAAGATAGTAAATGAGGAAGAAGAAGATGATTGAATGAAGAGAGAGAAGGAAGAGGGCTTAATAAATACAAAGGGTGGTGGTAGGTAGGGGGTTTACATTGGTTCATATTGAACCAAAGAAAACCGAGCCAAGCCAAACCAAGCCAAGAAATAACCAAGCCAAGATGCAAGGAATCATGCAATACAGAATAAAATACGTACACGTATTCTAGAAATACGTAATACGAACCACAGGCATTACAACTCTACCCACCTTAAAAGAATTCCGTCCTCGGAATTTAATCAAGAGGCTAGAGGAGCAATGACAAGCTACTTAATCACATGCAAGCTATAACTAGGCAGACAATCAAACATGCAAGCAAGGAATCGAAGGCATGAGGCATAAGAAAGACATTATACCTCACGAGTCAAACAAGTCGGGATATCGCGATCGGATATCATCCTCACGCTCCCACGTTGACTCCCCCAAAGAGTGATGACCCCAAGCAACTCGGACTAACTTGATAGTCTTGTTCTTGAGGATCTTCTCTCTCCGGTCCAATATAGACACGGGCCTCTCCTCATACGAAAGGTTGGTACCAACAACCAATTCCGAATGATCCAGGATGTGGCTCGGGTCCGGGATATACCATCGTAATTGGGATACATGGAACACGTCATGCACCTCGCTTAGCGACGGCGGAAGAACGAGACGATAGGATACATCTCCTACTCGCTCCAGAATGTCGAACGGTCCTATATACCTAGGACTAAGCTTGCCCCGTACGCCGAAACGAATGACGCCACGGTTAGGCAAAATTCTCAGGAATACATGATCGCCGACCGAAAACTCGAGAGGGCGCCGATGAGAATCGGCCCAATGACGCTGGCGATCTTGGGCAACTCGAAGATGATCTCTGACCCTTCGGACCACTTCAATGGTCTGAGCAATCATTTCTGGACCAAGCATCTGCCTCTCTCCAACATCATCCCAGGCTAACGGGGATCTGCACTTTCTGCCATACAGTGCCTCGAACGGTGCCATCTGGATACTGGCCTGGAAACTGTTATTGTATGAGAACTCCACCAGATGCAGGTGATCTTCCCACGAACCACCGAAGTCAAGTGTACAGGACCGCAATATGTCTTCAAGAGTCTGGATCGTGCGTTCCGACTGGCCATCTGTCTGCGGGTGATAAGCTGAGCTGAACTGGAGACGAGTCCCTAAACTCTCTTGCAAGCTACGCCAAAAGTGCGATGTAAATCTGGAATCTCGGTCCGAGGTGATACTGACTGGCACTCCGTGCAACCTGACAATCTGCCTGAGGTACATCTCCGCTAGCTGAGCCGTCGACTGACCAACTTTGAATGGAAGAAAGTGAGCCACCTTCGTGAGCCGATCAACTATAACCCAGATAGCATCTCTACCAGCTGGGGATCTAGGTAATCCAGTCACAAAATCCATGGTCATATGCTCCCACTTCCATTCTGGAATCGGCAAGGGCTGAAGAAGTCCAGCCGGTCTCTGATGTTCAGCTTTAACTTGTTGGCAAACCAAACACCGAGAGACAAACCGAGCTATCTCCCGCTTCATGCCATTCCACCAGAAGTGCGGACGGATATCTCGGTACATCTTCGTACTGCCAGGATGGATGGAATACTGAGAACTGTGTGCCTCTGACATGATCTCCTGCCTGATATCTCTACTGGGTACACAAAGACGCTTCCCATGTCGAAGTGTACCGTCCTCATGAATGCATAACTCTGGTCTTCGTCCTGTCTCGTACTCTGCTCTGAGTTGCTGAAGCTTGGAATCTGCTGACTGCGCCATCCGGATCCTCTCGACTATAGTGGACTGAACTTGCATGCTGGCCATCAATGCCACACTGGAAGGGAGAACAACTTCTATACCCATCTTCTGAAGATCTGCTAACAGCTCTGGTTGCGCTGTTAGGAAATAAACTTCGGCTCTCCTGCTCAAAGCGTCTGCAACAACATTGGCCTTCCCAGGATGATACTGCAAGTTGACATCATAATCCACAAGAAGCTCCAGCCATCTTCTCTGACGCATGTTAAGATCCTTCTGGGTGAAAACATACTTCAGGCTCTTGTGGTCGGTGAAAATCTCTACCCTATCTCCATACAAATAGTGCCTCCATAACTTAAGTGCAAACACCACTGCTGCCAGCTCCAAGTCATGGGTTGGGTAATTTCTCTCATGATCACGAAGTTGTCGTGATGCATAAGCTATTACCTTCCCATGCTGCATCAGAACACATCCTAAGCCTCTGCCTGAAGCATCACAATATACTGAGAATCCTCCGGTTCCATCTGGAAGCATGAGAATAGGAGCTGTTATCAGGCCTCGCTTCAACTGCTCAAAAGAACTCTGACACTCTGCTGTCCAGGCAAACTGTGCATCCTTGCGGGTCAACTGTGTCAATGGCGCTGATATCCGAGCAAAATCTGAAATAAATCGCCGGTAGTAGCCGGCCAATCCAAGGAAACTGCGAACCTCTGCAACTGTGCTGGGCACTGGCCATGACTCAATGGCCACAATCTTCTGGGGATCCACTTCTACTCCTCCTCTGGTGATGATATGACCCAAATACGAAATGTGATCGAGCCAAAACTTGCATTTACTGAACTTGGCATATAACTGGTGCTCCCTGAGAATCTGAAGAACTATACGGAGATGCTGCTCATGCTCCGCCTCACTCTTACTGTAGACCAGGATGTCATCCAAGAACACAATCACAAACTGATCCAAGTAAGGCATAAAGATGCGATTCATGAGATCCATGAATACTGCCGGCGCATTGGTTGCTCCAAAAGGCATAACAAGGAACTTCCAATGCCCATACCTCGATCTAAAAGCTGTCTTCGGGATGTCTTGCTCTCTGAATCTGATCGGTGATAACCTGAGCGCAAATCAATCTTCGAGAATACTGAAGCCCCTTTAAGTTGATCAAACAAGTCATCTATCCTCGGAAGAGGGTATCTGTTCTTGATTGTCACGGAGTTCATGGTACGATAATCAACACATAACCTGGACGTACCATCCTTCTTTTTCACAAGAAGCATCGGGGCTCCCCAAGGCGATCCACTAGCACGAATGAATCCCTTGGCTCGAAGTTCTTCAATCATCTTGTACAATATCTCCAATTCTGACGGCGCCATCCTATAGACTCTCTCTGACACTGGGGCTGTTCCGGGAATCAAGTCTATAGTGAACTCGATCTCCCGCTCTGGAGGCATACCTGGTAGCTCTTCTGGGAAAACATCTGGGAACTCATCCACTATTCTGGGCAACTGCACTGCTGCTACTGCCATCCGCAACACTGGAGGAGAAGGCTCAACTGTGCCCCTGGAAAATAAAAACTCTGGCTCGCCTGGAATGCTAAAAACAACCCTGCCAATGTGGCAGTCTATTCTAGCATACTGGTTCCTCAACCAATCCATCCCTAGGACCACATCATAATCGGCCATCAGGAACTCTATCAATCTAGCGGGGAATTCTCTACCGCTAACTACGATCCGACACGAGGAAAACACTCTATCTACTCCCACAAGTCTGTTACCAGTAAGTATATTGAGCCTCACTGATAATGACTCGGGCTCCAATCCTACCCTTGTCGCGAATCGTGCAGACATAAAAGAATGCGATGCACCAGAATCAAATAAAGCTGAAGCTGGAAAGGAGTTGACGAGAATAGTACCTGCCACTACCTCACCTGGTGCCAATCCTTCCTCTGCGGTCATCACCATAGCCTGACCGTGCCCTCGGGGTGCTGGTCCCCTCTGCTGAAATCCTCGCTGTCTGCTCTGACTCTGGGCTTGGGCTTGTGCATGCTGCTGGGGGTTCTGCTGCTGGAACATCTGGGACTGAGGCGGCAAGGGCCTCGGCAACGGATACTGCTGCTGCTGCTGGACCGGTGCTGGTCCTCTCACTGAAGAGCTAGAAAGGTTGGATGATGATGAACCACCCCGATTCGGGCAAGATCTAACCCTATGGTCTGCTGCTCCACAAGCCAGACACAATCCCTGTGCCCTGCGGCACTCTGCCACTACATGGCCTGGCTTCCCACAATGAGAACATCCCACTGCGGAAGACTGCTTCTGCTTCTGCTGCTGCTGAGGGTACGTCGGGGTTGAATGCTGAACCGACGTCACTGAGGCCGCTCGCCTCGGAGCTCCAATAGTCAAAGCCCTGGCTGCCGGGACTGGTGCTGAAGACTGATTCATCTGGCCGTGAGATCTCTTCCGACCTCCGGTCCTATCCACAATCCTCTGGGAGGTATACTCATGCCTCCGGGCTGCTCTCAAGACTACATCAAAAGTCTGATGCTCAAACTGCTCAACTGCTAACAAGATCTCCAGTGAAGCCCCTGCTGGAATCGCTGGGCTCGATCATACTCGGTTGCCACCAAGGTGGGAGCAAACCGACTGAGTCTGGAAAACTCGGCCGCATATCCGTCGACCGTCCTGCCTCCTTGCTTCAGATTGGTGAACCTGGTCTGCAAATCGTGCCGAGCCACGGCATCGAAATACTTGGTCTGGAATCTCTCTCTGAACACTGTCCATGGAATGGGTGCTGCTAATCCAACGGCCTGTGCCGCCCACCAGCTGCGGGCAAGATCCAATAGTTGTAGGCGCACCACTGCCACCTTCTCGTTCTCTGGAGTCCTGGCTGCCTCGAGAATCACTTCTGTGTCCTGAAGCCAAGCATCTGCGGCGATCGCATCTTCACTACCGTCGAAGAATGGAGGGTTCAAGCGCTTGAAGCTGTTGGCCGCGCTGTTACCCTGATGACCTCCTCTGGTCAAAGCATCCGCCACTGCCTGTTGTAAGGCATCTCCACGACGATCTTGAGAAGCTATCAAGGTCCTGATGAGTCCTACCAAAGTGCCATCATCAGGCTCTGCAGGCTGAACGGGCTGAACTAGAGGCTCTCTTTCAGTAGGCTCGACTCTGGAGGCTACTCCAGAATGCTGGACTTGATCTCCGGGTTGTTGCTGGTCCGCGGGAGGTGCTCCGCCTTGCTGATCGGCCGGGTCAGGTATTATGTCGCTGAAGAAGACGACATAGAAAACAATAAGGAAGGACCAGGACAGACCAACGATGCAAGCAGGTGATCAGGACAAGAATCCAGGGATTCAGAAGATACGAGCAGAGATCAAGGACGAATACTGATTGAGACATCTATTCGGTAAACCCTCACATATCTTGATTTACAAGACCTGCATGGGCCACCACTTAAACCATGTCACGCCCCAGAACCAGAATACTGGAGAGCGGGGGGCAGACATAGCCAGCTACGTATATGAAATGGAATCCATCTCGCTATACGGTCACGGCTGTCTAGATACATGAGGGTTTATCTACAAGCCAGCAGTCTCTTAAGGTCATGAACAAGCCTATTGTCTCAATCACAAGCAGTAAGTAAAAGTTACAAGATGTATGATCATTAAATATACAATAATAAGGCATCCCAAATACTACATATTCAGCTGATCATGAAGCTAGTCGTTACAAAATGTGAGGACTAGCAAGAGTTTAGTCATACATGATCAACCCTAGGATCTGTTAATCATGTTACAGCCCGTAGGCAGACAGTAAGTAAAGTGCAATCGAGCTAAACAGGTGCTCGTCGGCTAAACGCCTCAAAAGAATATTTTTACAATAAAGTGGGAGATCAAAAATAAACCCACTCGTTGCCAGGGTTCCGTCTAGTGGCCACCATCTGGCTGGAAGGTCGGTAGATCCTCTGGAGCTGCTCCGAAATCTGGCCACACAAAACCAGCTGGGTCAGACCCCAGAAAGAGCAAGTGCCACAAAGGAAGCTTCACTTAGGAACTAAAACCAGCAATCAGCACAAGAGTAAAAGTAAGAACTGGAATAAAGTAAGCACTGGAATTAAAGAAAAATACATCAGGATGATATACGATGAGATAACCATGGGACTATTCAGATAACCAGGTTACAACCCGTAAACCAAACAAGGACCGGGGTTGTAACCCTTCGTCTGAGCAGAACTTGGACTTCTCACCATTTATCGGTAAAATAAATACAAGCATTCTAGTCAGGCAGTAATCTGGAACAAGATCAGGGCAGACTAGACATGTTAGAATCCATCCAATCATTTCACGGCTAAGCAAGACCTACGGCTTGATACTTTAACTAACTAGGGTTATCACAAGCCTATTTACTAACAAGATGCAGTGAGATTATTCCACAGCCACAAGCCCTGCAGACCATCCAGGTTACCCAGGTCAAAAGTTAGGGTTGAATTCAGGTGGGTACATCGTCCAGGAAACGCATGTACCCTTAAGTAGCTTGAAGGGTGCAACACATGACAGTGTGCTGGAAATGTGCCCTACTCGACGGCAGGCTACAGATCCCAGGCGCGCCCAGGTAACGGGATTGCCTGTAGCTGGGAAATCTCTTCATGACTAATATATTAATCTAGTTATTAACCTTAGTCCAATTCAATAGGTACTCCTGACCGTGGTACTCAGGAGTCCCTGTCCTAGACATGATGCAAGACAGGACTGGATTATTTGTACAAGCACAATCGCCTACGGTGTCCAAGTAATTATACAGGTCATGTCATGTCAGGTAGCCGTCGCAACAGCTGCTCAAGATAGTTCATGTCAGGTTTTCATGTCAAATGTACTAGTCAGGAGTGCGCCACGGCGGGCCACTATCAGGTCATGTCAGGTTACTCATGTCAGGAGTGCACCTCTACGGGTCACAATCGTGTCAAGTTAAGTTATTAATTCCAAGCATGTTACATCAATTCAGGATTATCAAGTTCAGGACAAAAGGCGTAAGGATATAAAATGGACGTAAAACATCTAATAAAGGAGTTACGAAACATGGGCAATTAAGGATAAAATAATAATATACAGGACCATGAAGAGTCATGCGGCTCAGGCATATGCGGCCAGGAAGGAGGGGGGCGCATGCGGCTCAAATAAGAGGGCTCATGCGGCCAGGGTCACAGGATCCCATGCGGCCAGGACAAGGGGGCGCATGCGGCCAGAGGATACGAGCGCATATGCGGCTCGGAAACAAGATCTTTTATGCGGCCAGCGGGGGAAGGTCCATGCGGCTGGATAGGATCAGGCTCATGCGGCTTAGTAGAAGCCCATGCGGCTCAAGAAATGAAGGATGCATATGCGGTCAGGATTAATCAGGGTCATGCGGCCTGGGCTCAGAAGTCCATGCGGCCAGGGTCTGGGGTTCTTCATGCGGTTGGGTCAAGCAAGTCTCATGCGGCCAGCGGGAATGGCGCATGCGGCTGCAGAGTTCAGAACTTATGCGGCTAGAATTTGAGCGAGTTATGCGGCCAGAAGAGTTTGGCCCTCATGCGGCTCAAGTACTTCCAGCCATGCGGCTGAAGAGAACACTTGCCGCATGAATATTCATGCGGTCAAGTCAAGCACTGTTCATCTTCTCCAAAAATCCTGAGAAGGAGAACACCATGGGAGCCAAGTCCTCAAGCTCCATAACTCCATCATCCGGAGCCCAAATCCGAACTTCCTTAGGTCAAAATGGGGTAGAACGAGCTACTCTACAACATGGAACCTTCAAAACTCAGAAATAACAGGATTAAATAGATCAAAACCCCAAAAAACCCGAAAATGAAACAAATATACATCTACAAGGATCTAGCCATGGAAAGTAAAAATGCCAAGTTCTAAAGTGCTTTAAAATGTAGTAAGGAAGAGAATGGAGTAATGAAATCAGAGTTCCTCCATGAAGCAAGTTGCACTTGCCTAGACCTCTCTCTTCTCTCTCTGGTAGGTGAAGATAGTAAATGAGGAAGAAGAAGATGATTGAATGAAGAGAGAGAAGGAAGAGGGCTTAATAAATACAAAGGGTGGTGGTAGGTAGGGGGTTTACATTGGTTCATATTGAACCAAAGAAAACCGAGCCAAGCCAAACCAAGCCAAGAAATAACCAAGCCAAGATGCAAGGAATCATGCAATACAGAATAAAATACGTACACGTATTCCAGAAATACGTAATACGAACCACAGGCATTACATCCACCTACCACATTCCCCCACTCCACAGATCCACAGACCCAGATACCACCTTCCATATCCCAGTCCCAGGAGGACCCGATACTTCCACCACCCCCTATCACTATACCCACCCAGGCTTCCGTCACACTCGACGGGACCCAGCTGCTCACACTGATCCAGGGGTTCCTAACAAGCCATCAGGAGCAGACTACCCTACTCTACCAGAGCCTAGAATTGGCCCGGAGCATTGAGGAGCGTCTTCTGTCTAGCAAGAGGCCGGCTTCTGTACACCATAAGGGACCGTCCAAGCGTCAGGCTTTCCAGCAGAGAGCACCGACGCCACCCCCGCAGACTTACCATCCCCCTACACCACATCGTCAGACCCCGCCGGTTAGAGCCCCGGGACCCCGACAGCAGCAGAAAGGAGCTTTTTGTGTATACTGCAAGAAGCAAGGCCATGACTTTCTCGTCTGCAGGAAGAGATTGGGTCAGTGTTTAGCTTGTGGGTCTGCCATCCATCAGATTCAGGACTGCCCGGTAGCCAAGGGACCCCAGGGGAAGACTTATAGCCTAGTCCTTGAGCCAGAGCCGGAACAGGTTTTAGGAGGTTAGTTTTGACCGTAGTCTTAGTCATTTGTTGCATTGCTTGCTATATTAGAATATTGTCGGGTCTTCAATCCTTGCGAATTTCGAGGATAAAATTTTTCAAGGAGGGAAGACTTGTAAGCCCCTGATTTTCAAAATTCATTTTTTATTAGTGTTAATTAAATTACTGCAACCATTTGGTGTCCAAGCCTAGCATGGGTATTTGGGCTCAAATGTGTTTTCATACATTCAAGACCTGTACAAGTCATATTGGACTTGATTCATGGCCTTGGGTCCTGTATTTTGAACTTTGGTTCAAATTATATACATGGACAAAATACGCAGATAAATTAATTATTGTGTGCATTGCTGTTTTTGATTTTCTAAAAATACTTAAAGTATTGCTAAAATTATAGAAAAATAGTTTTTAGATACTTTGTTAAGTTAGCTAATTTAGTATAATTTTTTTAGTATTTAATTTACTGTTTTGCCACTAGTTTGGCATATGAAACCAAAACTCACTTTCTGTATACTTAGGAAAATTGATTTTTATAAAATATTTGTACTGGTTAATAAATTCCAGAAAAATTATAATAAATTTCTATGATTAACAAGGATCACTTTAGTACTTTACTTTAAGAAAAACTAGACTTTTTGCCTATCTCTAAAATTGTTAGAACACAATGATCTTTTGATTTATTTATTGATTAATTACGACTTGTAGCTTTTTGTGTTATTTGGAGTTTTAGTCGTATTGAACCCCATCCTTCACTAGTATAAAGACCCTAGAAAGTTAGTTAACATAGTGTGTCACCCCACATTGGTCTCCTATGCCAAGTCATCATTTTGGCTAGGTGCCCAGTCACAAGTCGTGTCGCACCAATTAGTGTCCTAGTATTTTAGCTTAGTATAAAAGCTAAGTTTATGTATGTATTTCTACAGTGACGAGTTACCGGACATCCATAGCACTTTTATCGCAGCTTGTTTTGCTAGAGGCAAGTACATCTACAAACTCATTTACTGTCTTTTAATGCTAGAATATGTATTAACCATGTTAAATGCTGATCCTTGGGGTAGCAAGTTAAAACGTCACATGTTGTACTTTCTATTACTACCATGCTTAGAACAGTCTTGATATATCTCTCACATGATTAGAATATAGGTTATGGAGAAACTGATAGTATTATACGTGATCATGACCCCCCTATAGTAGCGAGCTTGGTCGCATTTTATATGCATACCTTGTCCGTAGGCCAATACTGCTCTATTTGTACGTTGTACATCTATCGCTTGAGTCTTGTACGGAACGTACATTATATACATATGCCCACTGCATTTTGTACATCTATTGACCGATCACGTACCTGCTACAATTTTAAACATTACATATACATCTGTCTCTATGACATATGTATCCTTGCCATGATAGATTATGATGACATGATTGTGATACGACATGAGATAGATGCCATGTTCCTTATGTTACTATGATACTATGATCCCAGTTGTACCATGACGACATGTTTCCAGTATTTCCTGTTTTATAGACTCATCACACCATGATCCTTGTTGTACATCTCTTTCATTATATGTTCAGTACTTTAGTTGTAGAGGTTGTACTTGCTCCCGTCCTGACAGGATAACGTTGTAGGTATACTTACTGAGGAGGAGTTGCTCTGTGATTCGTATTGTGGAGTTACTGCCGAGGACCCGACTCTGCTTTACGAGGATGTTCCTGCGGGGAGACTCGTTTAGTTTGCTTAGCTGCTTGGGATACTTAGTGTAGTCATGTATTAGACTACGTATTTTGTAACTGGACATGTATCCAGTTTTACATTTCAGTTTACTTGTACTTGGACGTTCACTATATGAGATGACTTTTGTGTTTGGAGCATTTATGATTCTTCTTCACTTATAGAACTGTTAGCACATTTAGTCTTATCTTGTTATCGCTAGAACAGCTTACTGTGCTTTATCTTAAGCGTAGGCTGGACATGGCTCGGCCCGGCCCAACAATTTGGGTAACGGGTCGTGACATGGACTGGCTGAAAGACAGTCATGCAACAAAAGATTATCGTAGAGGGAGTGTATCTTTTAATATTTCGGGCATGGAGCGGTTCAACTTAGTCAGATCTGTGGCAACTCAACAAGAAGAAGGAGTAGTAGCGACAATGGAAGAAGTTCATGTCCCGAAGGTAGTTGAAGAGTTTCTTGATGTATTTCCCGAAGAACTTTCAGGTCTACCCCCGGTTAGGGATATTGAATTCAGTATAGAATTGGCACCTGGAACTAAATTGATATCAGATCGAGTTTACAGAATGGCGGATTCAGAGCAGGCCAAGGTGTATCAGCACATAGAGGAACTGAAGGTGAAGAAGTTTATTAAGGTTAGCAAATCACCATGAGCAGCACCAGTGGTACTTGTAGGGAAGAAGGATGGGTCATCAAGATTGTGCATTGACTATAGAAAGCTCAACGCGACAACAGTAAAGAACAAGTACCCATTACCAAGGATCGACGACTTGTTTGATCAATTGAGTAGAGCAAGGATTTTCTCCAAGATAGATCTTCGATCCGGGTATCATCAAGTGAGAGTTAGGAAAAAAATATTCCCAAGACAGCATTCAGGTCAAAGTATGGGCATTACGAATTCTTAGTAATGTCGTTTGGTTTGACCAATAGCCCGGCAATATTTATGGATTTGATGAACCTCATCTTTATGCCTTACTTAGATCAATTTATCATTGTATTTCTCGACGACATTCTCGTATACACAGCTAGTGAAGAAGAGCATGAAGATCACCTCAGAAAAGTGTTACAGGTTCTGAGAGAGAACCAGTTGTACGCTAAGCTCAACAAGTATGAGTTTTGGACGGATCATATTTCATTCTTGGGGCACATCATATCAGGGGCTGGAGTAGCAGTGTATCCCAAGAAGGTAGAAGCAGTAGAGAGTTGGCCAGTACCTAAGACCGTAGCAGATGTACGAAGTTTCTTGGGATTGACAGGGTATTACAGAAGGTTTGTATCAGACTTTGCAAGACTCTCAGCATCCATGACCCGCTTGACATAGAAGGATGTACCATTCATTTGGTCGGCAGAGTGCCAGACATTATTTGAGAATTTGAAGCAAAAGTTGATCACGGCACTTATTCCTACATTACCAGTTGGACCCGGAGGTTTTATTGTATATTATGACGCGTCAGGATAGGGATTCGGATGTGTCCTAATACAACATGGAAAGGTGATAGCGTATGCATCTAGGCAACTTCGAGACCACGAGAAGAATTATCCGACCCATGACTTGGAGTTGGCAGCGGTAGTATTTTCTTTGAAGCTAAGGAGACATTACTTGTACGGTGATCGAGTGGACATGTACACAGACTAAAAGAGTCTGAAGTACATCTTTACTCAGAAGGAACTAAACATAAGACAGAGAAGATGGTTAGAATTGATCAAGGATTACGACGTAGAGCTTCAGTATCATCCAGGCAAGGCTAATATGGTAGCAGATGCTCTTAGTAGGAGAGGCGGCGCATTTATATTGACATCACAAAAACATATTTTAGAATATCTTCAAGAGATGGGCATCGAGGTTATACTTCCTAGTGATATAGGAATTCTGGCAAGCCTACGAGTCCAATTCGACTTGGTAGACAGGATCAAGACAGCTCAGGCACGGGACCCAAGGATTCAGAAGCTTAGGACAGAATGTGAGTCGGAACTCAGGAAGGAGATGAAAATTCACAAAGATGATACACTTAGATTTGGATCACGTCTATGTGTGCCTAGTGGAGATATCAGACATGAGGTTATTATAGAAGCCCACAGTTCTCAGTATTCTATACACCCTGGAGGAACTAAAACGTACAAAGATATCAAGCAGCACTTCTGGTGGAACGGAATAAAGAGAGAGATAGCTAGATTTGTTTCTCGTTGCTTGATATGTCAGCAAGTGAAGGCAGAACAACAGAGGCCAGCTGGATTATTACAACCACTTCCTATCCCGGAATGGAAGTGGGAGCATATCATAATGGACTTTGTGACCGGTTTACCGAGATCACCAAATGGTAAAGATGCTATTTGGGTGATAGTAGATCGTCTTACGAAGGTGGCACATTTTTTTTCTTTTAGAGTAGGCCAATCTACGGAGAAGTTGGCAGAGTTGTATTTGCAGCAGATAGTCAGGCAGCATGGGGTCCCTATCAGTATTGTATCAGATAGAGATACCCATTTTATATCACATTTCTGGAAGAGTTTACATCATAGTCTGGGTACCAAATTAAGATTTAGTACGGCTTACCACCCACAGTCAGACGGGCAATCAGAAAGAACAATCCATACTTTAGAAGATATGTTACGAGCTTGCACCATAGATTTTGGAGGGTCTTGGGAGAATCACCTACACTTAGTCAAATTTTCATACAACAACAGTTATCAAGCCAGTATCCAGATGGCGTCATTTGAAGCACTATACGGCAAGAAGTGCAGGTCGCCACTGGTATGGGATGATATCGGGGAGAGGAAGATGTTGGGCCCAGAAATGATTGTTCAGACGGTTGAAGTGGTTAAGGGAATTATAGAGCGAATTCAAGTTGCGCAAGATCGACATCGACATTGGGCAGACCAGCATCATAGGCCGCTAGAATTTTCTGTTGGGGACCACGTATTTTTGCGGATCTCACCTACTCGTGGGGTCATTAGATTTGACGTTCGCGGGAAGTTGAGTCCGCGATACGTGGGCCCATTTGCTATCCTTGATAGGGTAGGCGATGTTGCTTATCGATTGTCCCTTCCACCTTCGTTACGAGAGGTGCATGATGTGTTTCATGTATCTCAGTTGCGTAGGTATGTATCAGACCCAAGCCATATCTTCGATCATTCTGAACTGGTTGTTAGTACCAACCTGTCTTACGAGGAACAGCCGATGTCCATTTTGGACCGAAGGGAGAAGATACTCAAGAACCGAATAATTAGCCTTGTCCGTGTTGCTTGGGGTCATCACTCCTTAGGAGAGTCAACGTGGGAACGTGAGGATGATATCCGATCACGGTATCCGTACCTATTTGACTCACAAGGTATATTTCTTTTCGTGTACCTTGATTGTCTCGATTCCTCATGATTATCACCCTATGAGTAGAAATTGTTTGATGTCGTCGATTGATAAATATAGATATATTACTTGCTAGTTGATATTGTAACATGACTGCTTGCTCGCTAAATTGCTTGTACTTAGATTAGTTTAGCCCTAATATTTCTATCCTGCTTGGATTTAAAATTTCGAGGACGAAATTTTTCTAAGGAGGGTAGAGATGTCACTTCCCGTTCCCAGAATGCGTATTTTAATACGTGTACGGCTTGAATGTATTTATTTAATATTTATCATGAATTTGTTCTGTATTTAATTCCTTTAATTTTATGCTAATTGTTTTTCTGTATTTTATTTTCTGCTTTAGTTTTGCTCTTGGGTTCGGCTTGGGTTGGTTTGTTTCCGAAATTTTGATGGTCCATCATGAACGGAACCCAACTCCCCTACCTAACGTCATCTCCATTTAAAGCCCAATCCTTTCTCTATCTTCATTACTTCTTTTCTCATTTACTCTTCTTCTTCCTCATAACTCTCTCCACCTACCAATAGCATAGGCAAGTCCATCTTGCTTCCACATGAGAACCCATTTTTATGGTTTATTTACCTTCCTCTCATGATTCTAAGATAGTTTAGAACTTGACATTTTCTATTTCGAAAGTTTTATTTTTGTAGATCTAAAAATTTGCTATTTTCGGATTTTTAATAGTTTTGATCTCTCAAACTTTATTATTTCCAAATTTTGAGCATTCCAGGTTGTTGAGATTTGTATTATACCCCATTTTGATCCATGGAAGTCCCATTCTTTGGCTTCGATTGAAGGTTTCATGGAATTGGAGTTCGAGAGGTCCTATACGTCCACGTTTTACGTATCCGCGTAATATCAAGCTCTACGCCCACGTTTTACGTATCCGCGTAATACCAAGCTCTACGTCCACGATCATTCGTGTCAGCGTGAATCTGGAATACGCAAGTCTACTCTGGCTTGGCGTACTTCCTTTACGCGTACAATGTTTTACGCGTAACATTTTCCTTTACGCATATTCATTTACGCGTAATATTTTTCTTTACGCGTACAATATTTCATGCGTAACGTTATTCTTTATGCGTACAATGGCTCACGTGTAATGTTATTTTTACGCGTACTTTCTATACGCGCGCAATACTATTCTTTACGCGTATTTATTCATACGTAAAATTTAACTCTTTACGTGTACAAGCTTTACGCATAACTCGACCCTTTACGCATGGAAGTTTCATGCATAATTCTATTTTTTTACGCATACTCCACTGGCTTGGCGTAAGACGAGTTTTACGCGCATTTCATTGAGCGTACTCCTTTACGCGTAAGCTTTATTCTTTCATGCGTAAACTTTCTTCACGCGTAAAGTTCCTTTACGCGTACTTAATTGAGCGTATTTCTTTGGCATACATGGCACCCTTATAATATCCTTACGCCTTTTGACATGAACTCGATATAATCATGATATGTTAATATTTTTTTAATACATATTGTTGTGTGAAATGTGTCCTGTGTCTTGATTGATTTATGGATACCCGGAATGACTGGAACTTAACCCTGAGAGTTATAGACTCGACCATACCAAATGCTAGTTGACTTTCGTACGTTATCACGAATTGACATTGATTGTTACCTTGACTGAAAAATTGATCATGCGTTCCTAGTTGGAACTAAGAGACTGGCTAGTCGTCTTATTGAAATTAAATGAGATACGTTCATATTAACTATGAACCATTGTAATCGACTAGCCGATCTCGAACATTGGCACATGGACACGTGCAGGCTTCAACTGATTTTTTACGAAAGCAGCATGTGTACTTTACAGTCAAGGCATAATTATTCCGTGGCTAGGTTTGATTGTTGCATTACGCTATGTAAGACCTACAACCTAACCGTATGGACATCATTGTAGAGTTATGCATATCGTACTTTGTACGAAAGTACTCATTCTGAATGACCATGATCCACGACATGAGATTTCAATTAACATAGGGACTACTAAGTTAAATAAAATAACGATTGCATGGAGAGAATGGATTCCCGAGTTCTTACATGACAGCCATCCTTGGGACAATTAGTGCTCCGACATGCCGACTGGTTCCCACAGAAACTGCAAATCTGCCACACGGGCAGGAAGCGGTATCTACTTATATTTATTTACTGTATACTGATGACGGACGTCCCGTTGGGACTCGTCTAATTCATGATTGGCGCAATTGATTATTGGGTAGACTAGCAATGCTTGTACATAGTAAGAACTGAGGAATCCTTATTGTATATTTCCAAGATAACTTGGAACTTACAGTTAGCAAGCCGTAGTAGTTGTATTGCCGTTTAAATTAATTTGTTTGTGTACTGTACCTACTCCGTTAACTACTGAGATGATCAGAATGTCAGGACATGACGGGTCGACTTCTGTCTTTGTTTGGTTGGGAAGTTGGTTCGAAGTATCGTGATACTGTGTGAGTCCCAGTAGCAAGCGGAGACTTATTTATCATATTCTTAACTCTTACCACTGGTTTTAATTTTTATGTCGTGCTTTCTTGTGGTACTTGCTATTAGAGGTCTAACCTATCTGGTTTTGCATGGCCAGATTTAGAGCCAGTTTCCGAGGACTCAGCTTACTTCTATCTCCAAGATGGTCAATACTAGAGGGATGATCACAGGAGGACACGAGTGGGTTCTTTACTTTCCTGCTCATTTTGCTACTTACTTTATATTTTACCATTTGGCACCGACATGTTAGTCGGATTGTCTTGTACTTATTTTACATAATTGTAACTAAGTCAGACTGCAGCTGATAACGATTGTGTATACCTTGTTATATCCTCTGGCTATGTTTTGTAAAGCCAGATCTCAAGAACATTTTGACTGAGCGTTTGGGACGCCTTACTGCTTTATCTTACATGTTCTCTATTTACTGTTTCTTGTTTGAATGATTGAGACAATAGATGTTGAGTAACCCTAGTAAGACTTTCATGTAGTATACATCCCCTCGTCTTTTAAGACAGCATTGATCGTATTATACGGTATTCATCTACCCGTAATACCTAGCTGGCTGAGTCATTCCCCCGCTCTCCGGTATTCTGGTTCTGGGGCGTGACATGCTGCCTTCATTTTATGAGTTTGTGAGTATGCAGCTTGGTTTATGTTTCTGAGTATGTTGCCTGGTTTAATTCATTATCACGAACTGATAATGAATTTGGCTTGTATACATGAGATGGTTCCAGTGTATGGTTTGAGTATCACTGGGCTTTCATATTTCTGTCAACATGGTCATTGGCATGTACACAAATTTCTGAGCCCAATCTTGCTACATGTTATTGGCTCTAGATATATTTTTTACTATATCCTACAAAATTTTTGGTCCATATTGGGTATGGAATTTTTGTTCTTTCATATGTAATTTGGAAGGCTCTCTTTAATTGGCTTCTATTATTCCCTCCATGTCGTTTTATAGCTATGCTCTGGTATTATTATTGCTTCTATATTAATGTTTCTATAATACTGCTTCTTGTTTCATGCTAGTTTTGGTTGATTTTTGTTGAATTTCATGTATCTCTGTGTTATGTGTTTCATGATACAACATATTTTAGTCTTGTTCACAACTTTCTTGTCTCTATGTATGTCTTATCTTTGTGTTATGTGTTACATGATACCTATTGCAGCCTTTATAAGATGATATATCAAACATGTGGCAAATGATGAGGATAATTGACTGCCTATCCTAAGTATGATGCCTATTTCTATGTTGGCTTGGTTAGCTACAGCTTAGGTTTCATAAAGTTGCTGCCAGTCATACATGTTCTTTGTGTTCAGTATCAGTTGACTTTGATATATGTCATTGCTTGTGTGCTATGATAAGTTGTTTGAAGACTTCTGGCAATAAAATTTTAGTAAAGTAATTTTGTATCTTATGAGTTCAGTCATACATGTTGGTGCAGTTTTGGGATGATACATTCTTCATTTGTTGTGTATCAGTTTGTGAATGACACACTGGGCTATGTTGGTTAAGTTTTTAATGATACATTCTTCATTTCTTCTGTATCAGTTTATGAATGATGATAGTTGGTTCAAATTTTGGATGGTACATTGTTCATTTGTTGTGTATCAGTTTGTAAATGATACACTGGGCTATGGTGGTTCAGTTTTTGATTGATACATATTCTTCATATTCATTTGTTGGGTATCAGTTTACAATTTGGGTGAGCTTGCCAAGGTAACCATATCTCCAACCATATTTCACTTTCATTGTTAATCCAAACAATGAAAGTCAAAAATTTATTTCTCATATACACTTTCAAGTGGTATCCAAACACAACATATTAAAACTCCCAACTTGCGGGGCGACAAAACCCAATTTATCCAAACACACTTTGGAAACTCAAATGCATTGCAAGTGTTACATATTACATCATATGGAAAATGTCACTTTCATACCCCTAATTCTGAACAGCCGTCAAATGATTAACAACACAAGCATATAAATTTATTTCCAAAATACTCCAGCGATCGAAACTGGTATAAACTATAGGGGAGGTCAGTGTGAATTATAGCATTAACGCAAAAAAATATATATATATAGGAAAATTTGTGTATTTTTACTATTATAAAGAGATTTCAAAACACTCAAAATTAACCGTCTTATGTATATAATTATGAAAAATAAATAAATGACTAATTAATTCTTACACTTTAACAAATTTGAATGAAAAATTAAAATTATGGTTTTATCTAAATATACAATATTATCTAACTAAACATATGTTCAAAATCCTAAAAACATATATAAAACAAATCCTAATTAAAGTATATTCGGATCATATTTAAACTATCTTAATGTTCTCTTACTATATATATATATATCTAAAATTCTAATATATATATATATATATATATATATATCCTAATTAAAACATATTCAAATCATATTCAAACTATTTCAATATAATTTAATGTTTTAAACAAAATTTACAACAATATTAAATGATTTATTATTTTACTTTTTGTGCCGATCATGTTGCGTAAAATAATAATTTTTCAACGAAAATTACTTGCATAAAGAACACGTGGAACACACATGATTAGTACATTTATGGTAAAACTCGAAACTTAGTTATAGTGTCACATGGAACCAGTAGGCGAAACCACAACGACTGGAGTAAGCTCCAGCCCACCCCATAATTTTTTCATGAGTCAGCACACACCTGACTAATTACAGGTTGAGTTCCTATTTCCCAAATAATGATTAAATATCAAATTAGTGATTTATACAAGTTGTTAATTTCACTAGTTTGTGATTATATGTTTATTAATTTTTCAATATCTAATTAGACATCAATTTACCTTGGTACTCTTATTATAAAATATTTCGTTAATGCCATGTCGAAAAGTTTTCATGACAATTTTAAACTGAATTTATATTAAAATAAATTCAGTAAAAATTAAATAAAATGCCACTTTCCTTGACTATATCATACAAGTTAAATCAATTACAAAATGTATCATAAACAAGTCTCTTACCACTCATAATAAGTACACAACATAAAAACAATAAACTTACATTAATCTCATTTTTTTTTTTTTTTTTTTTTTTTTTTTTTGTATATTTCTGCCATAATTTATCACGTAATTCGTTCATTAATTGTTGGTCTTTTTTTTGTGCTTCTCTTTTCAGTTTATATATGATATATCACTAGTGTTATAATGGTACAAGGGGAAAACTTATATCATGCATAAATATTGACCCCCTGTTTCAGATTATATATAAGATCAGTTCACTAAATATTGACCATCATAATTAAGCCAAACAAATCATGGTTAATTACAATAATAGTAAAATTATATCTTGGTCTCTATGAGACGAAAGCTTTGCATTTCTGTTTCATCAATACTATTTTCCGCGTCAAATATTATGCATAAAAAATCTGATTCTGTTTTCCGTTTCATCACATCATTTTACTAGTTCTTTTTATAAGCATAAAATTTCGGTCTCCTCCCACCAACAGCAGGCACCACGTCAATGGCAATGGAGGCGGCAAAAAGAAGAAGTGAAAGCAACGATGGTAACCTTGTTTTGTTAAAGTACTTTGTTTTTGTGAATTCTTTTTCCGATGTTGTCGAAATATTTCGATTCGTTGTGCATATTCGTTATATGGAATATTGTTCTTAGATTTTTTTTGTTTTGTTTTGTTTTGGTCATGGTTAACTATAATGATGAGTTTTAAAATAGACTAGCAGCACTACTATAATTTACAGTGGTGATTCGATTAGATTATGATACCATTATATTCTTAAATTTCAGTGCAATTTTTTTCTAAAAAAATCAGTACAAAATCACACACATGCCGAGTTTTGATGATTTAATTCGATCATTCACTATAGACAGATGCTACAGACATATCGTATCGGTAGTGATTTTAATTCTGGTTTTCCAATTTGTTTTCTGTGATCAATATAGTTATTTTATTTGCAAACAATTGTTACTATAAATAAGAAAAAATAGGATTTTTGATGGATACATTCATGTCGGCAGTGATTGAAGAAGAAAGTTTGAACGACTTACCAACAACAAACCTCTCGAACGATTGCGTTATCACTATATCGGAAATCGAAGAGGACGCGGGAAGGGCGTGGTCTAATATGTACGACGTCATCCTGGGATTAATCCTCGGCCGTCTCGACCTCCTTGACCACCTCAAATTCGGCTGGGTGTGCCGCTCGTGGAGGCTGTCCCGGCTGGCCCACCGCTCCCGTCGCAGCCCCCTGGCGCCGCAGATGCCGTTGCTGCTGCCGACGCGCCCCTTGCGCTGCTTATTCCATCGTCGCCGTTGTTTCCTCCGTCCTTTCGACGGCGGGAGGTGCTCCTTCGACCTCCCCGAGCTGGTCGCCAGCGTCTGCGTCGGGTCCTTCTCGACGGGTTGGCTCATTATGCTCCGCTGCTGGCAAATTTACCTCTACAATCCCTTCACCCTCGAAAGGATCATGCTGCCGAGGGCCCCTCTCCGTCTCCCCTTCCGCGTCGTCGCCTCGCCGTCCGATCCCGGCGGCAACCCTGGGTTTGCAGTTCTATGCTTCGGCCTGGACAGCAGGTCCTTCTCCTACCTCCGGCTCGGCGACGAGAGGTGGTCGGACCATTACGACAATCACAACGCTCTGGGTATTGTCAAGCAAGCGGTGGCGGTCGAGGAGAAGTTCTACGCCCTGACGATGCTGGGGGACTTGGTACGTATCGATCTCGACGCCGATGCCAATCCCGCGGTCAGCTTGCTCGACCGGGTCATGTTCGACTACCGGAAGGAGCGGGTGTACATGGTGGAGTCCGGCGGGGAGCTGCTGGTGCTGATCGTCACATTCACAGGCCGGTCCAACTCGGTCGAGACGAACGCCTTCAGGTTCTTCAGGCTGGACACGTCGACGTCGACGTTAGTCGCGGCGGAGGCGGGGGCAGTGCTGAGGGATAGGGTACTGTTCTTGGGGGAGAAGAGTTCGATGTCGATGGAAGCGAAGGGGCAGTCCCGGATCTACACGGCGGCTGTCAGGGAGTACAGGATGTTCGATTTCGACGGCGGCGGCGGCGGGGCGGGGAGCGTGTGCCACGATTTCGATACGTCTTTTTACCCGCGAGAAGGCGTCTGGGTGATGCCTGAGCTGCTTTACCGGGCAAGGAGGCCGGCCTGGTGGATGCCGTGGGGCAACTCGTCGGCGTTAATCTGCACTATTCTCTGCATATTTATGTTGTTTGCGTCCTTGGCTGCACTGATGGCTTTTGTTTCGTCTGCAATGATAAGAGCACTTGCAATTGGCACAGTAAAATGGGTCATGTCAACTTAAGATTGAGTTTTACATATATAAATCCCTTAAATATTTTTGTTACTGTTTGATCGCTGTTTTTTTTTTTTTTATTTGAAATAATTACTTGATGTGGCTTAACGGTGCAACCTTCGATGGTGAGTCCGGATGATATAAAATGTGCATGGTGAGTCTGGATCAGACTGTTAAAAAAAAAAAAGGGAAGTCCGGATCAGAATAATTTCTCACTATTTTAAGTGACAGAAGAGATGGTAAAGATTTCTTGCAAAAACTCCCTGACACTGCGACGGCAGTCACAGACCCACAGCACAATAAGAAACTCTCCTTCACACTGTTTTAATTGACAGAAAATGTGAGAAATTTAGTTTTTTTTTTTTAATGTTAGAAAGTACTAATTGTACGAATTTGGGGAGGCTAAGGGTGTGGATATATTTTCTTAATTTTTTTCCTTTTCTAAAAATAGTTTTCAGAGGAATATTATAAAATAATTTTATGTGTATGCAGATTTTGAGTTTGTATTTAGTTACTTTAATCTGAAAAATAATATTTTTGAAAAATAAAAATTTAAAACTTTGTTTGGTAAACAATGTTCCAAAAATTTATGCACATGTGTCCATTCTGTACCCAACAAATATTTTTCTTGTCCAACAAAAGTTTCGTATCATGTCCATTCAACTCGTGTCCAACAAAGTGGTGGTTTGGGAGGACAAGAGACGCGGCTTCTTCGGAGTCGACAAATCTAGGGTTAGGGATCGGGTTTTTGGAAGAGGACGAAGCTGGAGTCATCGTTATATCATGTCCACTCAATTGTGTCCCACCCTCCTCGTCGGAGTCGTCTTCGTATTAGGGAGATCGATCATTGGCGACGGCGCCGGTGGCCCTCGAGCTCTGTCACGCCCCGATCCCGGAGGATCGAAAACTAGCCACTGGACGTGATGCCGTACAAGTCTAGATTGCACTTGTACAAGGCAAAACCATTACAGTTTCTGGTAATTCTCAGAAAACATCGACAACGCAGCGGAACCAAGCAGATAGATTGAAGTCACACAATTTATATAGAAATGTATCTCTTTATTGATAATCAAAATAGATTACAAAACTTACAGCGGAATACAGAGTTTACAACTGATTACAAGGCTCTTAAATAGCCAACTGAATGTATACACTTGCCCTTTAGGCTACAACTGAATATACCGACTTTTTTACAATGAACTTGCCAATATGGCTACAATCTCACTGGTACAACTGAGTTCCACTGTTCCATACATTATGTCCCGTATAGCAAAAGACATCGTCTTGCAAGAAGAGCTTCTGTACACCCATCCGATTCATCGATCCAAGCACTGATTCACAGGATTTCCCCAAGCAAACACCTGTAATATTGCCCACAACGTGGGTCAGTACATCATCAATGTACTGGCAAGCGGTGCTGGCCCAACTCACCTAAGAAGACAACACTAAGTAATCATGTTATAGCACATTATTAACCGTGGTCTTTCTCGTTGCCTTAGGGTCAATTTCATGTTATAGCCGACAAGAAGTAAAGCATGCAAATCTCATAGCCAACATAATTTAAAGCATACTGCTATCACCCTTTGGTGATTCTTATCCACGGTCGTGTAGCCATCCCTGTACATTTATAATACTTACTCTGCCTGCACAAGACATTGTTAGGAACAATATCATGATTTAATATAAATATCACCGTTCAGGTGATTCTTACCAACAGCCGACATCCTTCCCTGTATTTGAGTAATAACTTACTCTGCCTGCATAAGACATCATTAGCACCTGACCTATCTATATGAAGGTCACTGGCGACACGCCATTCTGGACCGTCTTACAGGTATACAGCGCCCTTGCCAGTGCAGGTAGCTAGCCCCACTGCAAGTCCTGTATACCGTGCTACTACTTCAGCACTGCCACTACTTCGGCATTGGTTTCCCCTAGGACGAACCAGGTTCCATGGCCCAGGATTACGTTCATGTGATTATTATCTTTCATTATCTTTCCAAATTCCATGCAAGGTGTTATTGAGCAATTCAACAAGAAACATAGCATACTATCCTTATTTTAAGCGTGAAGCTAAAGGATCTTTGAAGGGTTCAACACTACTCACATTCATAGGACGATTTCCGCCATGATCGCATAGTCTTCCAAGCGATCCTTCGCATAATCCCAAGTCCAACAAGGCTTCATCGAACCAACCATCCATCATAAGGCATCTTGCGGGTCGGGGCACTACAATATATACCACCCAGAAAAAGTTTCGTCCTCGAAACTTAAAACAAAACTCATCCCCAAAACTTCAACCAAGCTTTTCATGAAACTTCTCAACAATCAACTTGCACCATCTAACATTCTTCTGCAATCTCTCGATTAATTTCAAGTAATATACCGTCTCGTTACAGCATCCCAATTGATTCAAAATAGTTTACCATCTTTGATCTTTCCTCCAACACTCGTACAAATCCTTTAGCACTTGAAAATCCTCCTCGTGGCTTCGTTTGAATTCAGCATATCACTTAGTTGGAATCATACACATATTTTAGGCGTCCCCGAAATACATGCACTTCAGCCAAATTCAGTGATAGAGAAAACGAACGAGCTACGGTGTACCTTCCTTTTCGAACATCAGTAATTTTCTTTGAGCATCTCGCATAGTCCCACTTGTTTATGCAATATTCCAACCAACTAATAACACAATAGATGTTGCCAATTCCAACTCGATAAATTCTCCACAATCGATCCCAACATTTTCCAAAGCATTCAGACTTAGATGTATCAAGTATTCCTTTCAAGTTCATTGTCATCCATGCCACCAAAGTTGATAAATCCCATAGCCACATTTTATTTCGATACCCCGATTCTCGTCGGTCAAATCTTGTACTCATCATCGTTCGCATCCATATACTTTGTTTGCAACTTGAAAATTTCCCAATCATGATCCATCTTCCAAATCGTACCATCCTTCAAATTGTACCACAATTTTACTCTAGCAACATTTCTTGCTGTACTCCAACATTTTCTCGTATTGATCAAGCCAACATATTTATCCTCTCGTATAGGCAACTATCATATTCCAGCAACATTAATTCTGAGGGTCATTCATATTCACATTCGCCGATCTCGGCTACATGCACTATCCAATTCCGTCATTACACTTATCCTCAATCTTGATCCGGTCAATGAAATTATTCCAACTATCTCAAAGCACTACCAACAATTTTTGCAGCTCAATATCAATCAACCAATCCAACCAGTTCTAACAATTCCCAATATTTCAACCAAGGCAACTCAATTTTCGAAACCAACATGATCCGTCATCCCATCCAACATTATAACATCAAAATTTCCCAAATATCTATTCCATTCCAAAGCCTACCTTCCAACACATCTTATTCATTCCGACTATACTCACGCAACATCAATAGGGACATCCTACGATTTTTCAACAGTCAACTTAGCATACAGTCAAGTCTCTATGGTCAGCTAATCTAAGCTAAACCAAACATTCAGCTAACTCATATGAGATGAGTAGCTATCAGGGACATACTTATCTCTTATCTTAGAGACAACCAATTCTCATTATAGGACAACTCTACGGTCTGACCAACTTAGTGACATGGGACGCCACCCCAATCTTATGAACTTATACCCAACACGGACAACTGAAGAACATAGCCAACCAATCTGAGACTTAAGCAAGCAACCAACAATCTAGGCAACAAACCGACACTCTAGGCAACCAGCCAACAATCTAGGCAACCAACCGACAATCTAGGCAACTAACCAACAATCTAGGCAACCAACCGACAATCTAGGCAACTAGCCAACAATTTAGGGTCAAGTCTTTCTATCCGTACTCATACTCGAGTCATACCCAACGAAGTCTCATTCTAGATTTACCCGCAACCGACCAAATCTATCCGACAATTCTATCCAACAATTCTATCCCACAACTCTATGGGCCAATCTCGAAGCTATCATATAAAATTCCTCAATCGAGTATCCAAGATTTCAATTTCCAACTTGCATAGACATAGCATCTGTTCGATCCAACTTGTATCCTCATATCGTACTCAAATTGTCTATTCAATCGGGTCAACTATTCCGAATCATCATCCGACATTGTTATCTCAATATTTTATCACTTATGATCTCTTTCCTACGGTCTCTTCGTGACATATTTATTTCCCACATTCTTAGATCATCGATACGGTCCGTACTCCTTAACCAATAACATAGGCAACTATAAAATCATATTTCTTCCGAGGCATCAATTATAAATTTTCTAGCACCAACACGGTCATTTCTTAACAATTCACGTTAACCATCAATATTTGTTTTGCATCATCTCCTTATGATTCCATAAGAAAATTTTACTATTCATGCACCGATCCAATCTCTATAGCACCAATCATCTCGCATCATATATCGGTCATCTTAGCGGACATGACATAACTCATCGGCTAAGTCATAATCCAATAATTCTATATTCTACCAAACTTGCTATTCATGCGACAACAACATCCACCAACAGGGTCTATTACATATTGCTGCACCTCGATACTTATTTGTATTCCAGCTATTCGACTCTCGTAAGGAGCATCTATTCTTTCATGCATCAAGGGACAAGTACTCATTCTCTGTGCCTGAAAATATTCAAGGGTCATAACATGTTAATTTGGGATATCAATTTCCTTCAAGCACACTACACCACGTGCTAAGATCATCTATTCCACAAGCCCATTCTCTAAGTTTTCGGTTGTCGATGCAACTCTCTGCATCTTCTAAATCATTCGCAACATCCCGATAAGCGTCTAACATTACCATCAGTTCTATCGATATCCAACATACAATTTCTTTAACTCAATTCCAACATCGTTCAATATTCGATCCATAGTTGTTCTCGCAAAATCTTTCAATAGCAACACCACACTATCATTACTAAGCCTGCCATCCTCCTTATCCAACTGATTCAAGCTTCGCCTGAATCAAAAATTCGTTTCATTCCAAACCAAGGCATTCATTTCATATTCTCAATTCTCTTATTACCCAACATAATGCTAACCGACAAGGTCAAACGATGGTTCACCCGAACACATCAAAATCTCGTAACGGGTCATCCAACTTAATCATCAAGGGACATTCCTAGCCGACATGTATCAATCGTAAGCTCAGCTACGATTCGATACCACCCAATACCTTATAGGTAAAGCAATCACAAAATCATAAATACATCAAGGGTCAAGGGACATCTTATCACGACGAGGGTATATGTAATATACCACTCAGAGCTCAAGCCATTCCCAACACAATATTCTCTCTCATCGAACCAACGTCCAACATGGACAATCCATCCTGCAGTGGTTATGCTGACCACAAATATCGACTCAAGATTCTGTCGATTCCCATTCACTGAAATCCATGCACATTCTGTTCCAACATACCAAGCCATCATCCACGGTCGATTGCTGCATAACAATCGACTCAAAGAATCCCACACATAAGACATCCAACATACATCTCAAACTTATTATCACATCGCATCATTGTTATTCTTTTTGGTATCTTTTAGAAATTCAACAAAGCACACATATCACAGCCCACATATTTAGACTTATTGTATGGAACATCCAGTGAGAGGTCAGAATGATCAACGGACTTTCATTTAAGGGAACAACATAGAATAGTTTGGAAGCAACACAGAGTAATCGCAGAAGCACTATGAATCATCATAGAGGCAACTTTGATTTCATCGCGGAAGCAACTTTGAGTATTCACGGAAGCAACTTTGATTCACCGTGGAAGCAACTTTGAATAATCGCGGAAGCAATCTTTGAATCATCGCGGAAGCAGCTTAGAATCATCTTAGTAGCAACGTTGATTCGAAACAAATCGAATAGGAATCCAAGGACATAAAGCCGTGCTCTGATACCATTATGTCACGCCCCGATCCCGGAGGATCGAAAACTAGCCACTGGGCGTGATGTCATACAAGTCTAGATTGCACTTGTACAAGGCAAAACCATTACAGTTCCTGGTAATTCTCAGAAAATATCGACAACGCAGCGGAACCAAGCAGATAGATTGAAGTCACACAATTTATATAGAAATGTATCTCTTTATTGATAATCAAAATAGATTACAAGACTTACAGCGGAATACAGAGTTTACAACTGATTACAAGGCTCTTAAATAGCCAACTGAATGTATACACTTGCCCTTTAGGCTACAACTGAATATACCGACTTCTTTACAATGAACTTGCCAATATGGCTACAATCTCACTGGTACAACTGAGTTCCACTGTTCTATATATTATGTCCCGTATAGCAGAAGACATCGTCTTGCAAGAAGAGCTTCTGTACACCCATCCGATTCATCGATGCCAAGCACTGATTCACAGGATTTCCCCAAGCAAACACCTGTAATATTGCCCACAACGTGGGTCAGTACATCATCAATGTACTGGCGAGCGGTGCTGGCCCAACTCACCTAAGAAGACAACACTAAGTAATCATGTTATAGCACATTATTAACAGTGGTCTTTCTCGTTGCCTTAGGGTCAATTTCATGTTATAGCCGACAAGAAGTAAAGCATGCAAATCTCATAGCCAACATAATTTAAAGCATACTGTTATCACCCTTTGGTGATTCTTACCCACGGTCGTGTAGTCATCCCTGTACATTTATAATACTTACTCTTGTGAGCACCCTGAATTTCGGGTTGAAATTTTTTTTCATTTTATTTTATTTTTCTGGTTATTTGATAAATATTTTATTCTATTTATTTATCTGTTAGTGTACTTTTTCATGCCATTGATATTTGGAGTATCAGGGATGTTCAATTCTGGAAATCCTCTTCACGAGTTTTGGAGTGGACACGATTACCTTCATGACGGTATATAGTGTCCCATCCAAACTTGTTCCCTTGTACTCTTTCTGCTTCGCTGAACTTCGGGTCGGTTTAGACCATTTGATTGATATTTATTTTTTCACTCTTTTCCTTGATCATTTTCAGCGCGTTACCATGACTTTTAAATTGGGAGCGCCAGACCAGTTATTTTCTTGAAACCAACTCCTCATTGATGATCTACTCGAGACGTTCGTCACCCATGACCTTCGTTTCCCCCTCAGACACGTCATTTTGTGCTCCATTTGATTCGCACAACTCTCCCGACGCGTGACCCGATTTTATTTCACGCCACGGCGTCATATTCATTTTCCAACTTAATTTGTGGGTCCCCTGTCGACCAAAACCTGTCAGCCCCAACTATGGACATGGCCCACTTTGAGCCTACTATCCGTCCGCCACTTGTGTCCCATTTATTGGAATCTCCATGTGCTACTTATTCACTCATGATCATCAACGTCTAATTTTAATTCGATTATTGCACCATGTCCGGTTTTGGATCCAAACCGGCTCCACCAAGTCCAGTCCAGCTCCATGTTGCCCTCCATCATGACACCCTCATATTTATTGCCCAAAAATATCAATTTCTCATTTTATCTATTTTTATTATTTAATGGGAAATTTTCCTTGAATTTAATCCTAAAGGAATGACCTATTTTTTCCTACAATTATTTCTAGCCCTTGGATTCTCCTACAATTAATCCCATCCATTATTTTTCCTACATCCTTTTTCCACACACTCACAGCCACAATAGTGGCTGGCCCTAGAAATTGCATGGAGAGAATATTCTCTCTCTCTCTCTCCTTAATTCATTGCTTATCCATTTTTCCTCTAATTAAATCCTAGCCTTTTGTTTCCTCAAACAAATCTCATCCATTCATTTCCCCCCATTCACACTATCAGCCAACACATGAGAGCCGGCCCTAATTTCTAGGATAGCACTTTTCTCTCCCTCTCTCATTTATTACAATCTCTCTCTTTCTCTCACTTCCTATTATTCCTACAACTACAACAACACAAACAACAAAACCATGCCACAGCACAGCCTCCTCTCCTGGCCCGACCCCGACCAACTCCTTCGGCCACCCCCAGGCCGTCGGCCACCGCACCCACGTCAGTACCACCTCTCCTCCTCCTTCTTCCTCATCTCCATCATCATCACTAACTACCTATCAATCATCACCACCATCAACTCAAACCGCCATGGCCACCACCCTAAGCCTCCTCCAGCTCCGCCCATGCAGCCGTCGGCACCAGACCGTCGCCATCCTCCGTGCCCTCGCTGGCCGAGCGCGCGCGCCGTCGTAGCGTGCACAGGCGCGCACAGCGCACTTGGCGCGCGCTGGCGTGTTGGCCGCGCCACCACCACGCGTCGACGTGGTCCGCCGCCAAGCTCCTGGCCGCGCATGGCAGTGCCCTCGTCGGCGAGCTAGGCCGCGCAGCCCCCTGTGCACAGCTGGCATGGCAGCGCGACCGGACAGCAGCAGCAGCGCGCGTCCTTCGCGCGCGTGCGCGAGCGCGTGCAGCGCTGCGGCGTCCTCGTCGGCCACGAGTCGACGTGGCCATAGACTCCCCTAGGCTGGGCGCCCCTCCGGCGACCCCCTGGGTCCGCCACCTCGCTCCCCGGCACGACGTATAGGCGATTCGTGCGTTTTGAACGACGTCCCGTCGTGACGCGCGCGAAATCACGTTCATTTTGGCGCTCCGTCGTAGCGACTTCGTGCATGTTTTTCCGGAGATCCGACCGTTGGATCGGTGATTTCTTCACTCCGTCGCCATCTCGGTATATCCACCTTCATCCCTGTCAATTTTCGTCCGTTAATTTTATCGTTTGATACATGAAAACCGGCCACCAAGTTGACCGTTTAAATTGTATTAAATTTGGACAGTTTCGTGGGGCCAACTTCGTCAGCTTGTATCTCCTCCACCGCAGCTCCGTTTGGCGTGCTACCAGTTCCGTTGCGAAGCTGGTATAACCCTCTTGCTACCCCTCCAGTTTCGTTTTATTGTGAGCTTGTTTGATTGGTTGAATTCGACGCCAAAGTTGGTCGTCCGAATTCGTAATTTCCAACTTGTAAAATTCTATTTTTGAGCACGGGACTCCAGATTTCATTTCTGACACCACCATTAGACTTGTGGCGTCGTTCTGGCATGTTTTTATATAAAATTTGTTAGATTTGGAGAACGTAGGCCCGGGCACATTTTTCGGTACAAAGCGGGTCCCACATTCTGGATCAACGGGACTTTTTGATGCCGGCTCATCGGAATCCAATTCTGGATATACTGTTGAGTTCGTATCATCATTCTGGACTCGTTGACATATAATTTGCTAGGTTTTGGTGGACATTGGGTCTGGCACGCATTTCGGTGCAAGTCGGATACCAATATCCGGATCAACGGGTCATTTTGAGATCGGCTCATCGGAATCCAATTCCAGAGATACCGTTGAGTTCGTATCATCATTCTAGACTCGTTGACAGGTAGTTTGCTGAGTTTTGAGAACTTTGGTTCCGGCACGCATTTCCGTGCAAACCGGAATTCCAAGTTCTGGTCAACGGGCCAAATTGAGATCGGGTCAACAGAATCCAATTCTGGAGATACCGTTGGGTTCGTATCGACATTCTGGTTTCGTGGACATATAATTTGTTATATTTTATAGACTTGTTTTCTTGCACATTTTTCGGTGCAAAACGGCTCTGACACGGACATCGTTTTGACCCAAAATTACCTTTTTGCCCTTGTGTCCAAATTGGACCGTTGGGTAGGCTATCCTAGCTAATTTGACCATTCTGGACACGTTGTTCATTTCATCGTCCGACAATGTTTGTTGATAATTTCTCTGAGTTTAACCTTTTTATAATTAATTAATAATTAATTCATATAATGTTCGTATTTCGGGATTAGTACAACGAAACTGAGATCAGCCAATTCCAGTGATCTCACATCGCTGAAATTGACAAGTTGGACACGTGGATCACTATAATAAGATTATCAGCCTTACTGATAATCTTCTTATCTCGATTTACGCGTCGTAAGTTTCAACGTACAAATAACGAAGTACACTTTATATTAGACTAGAATTGACCCTGTTTGACCAGAGTTGACCAGTTGACCCAAAGTCAACTATAAGTCAACACTTGACCTAGTTTGACTAGATTATTGACCGGAGTCGACCTAGAGTTGTTTTGACTTAGAAGAACCTAGAATAATATAGATTGCTTGTAGGGATTTATTTATTTTCAACTTGAACACCTTGTAACCTGTGTTGCTTTAAATAGGACTCTGTGGCTTCAGTAGGACCTCTTATACTTATCAGCTGTTCAGGTTATCGAGGCGAGTACATTCTCTGATCATTTCATATCCTGCTTAGAATTATATTCCTGCTTTAAATTACTATACTTGATGCTATCACGACATTATCACGGATTAGTACTATACGGATCTCTTCATGCGATGTTATCCCCCTCGGGAGCATCGGGTACATTATGTCATGTGCGTTTCACTTTCATCATATACTCCTCTGCTTTCACCATACATGTACACTCTTGTGAATCATGTACTTTCATGTTCACAGAGCCTTCATGTATACTATCATGTGCACCCTTTTAAGGGCCCCATGTGATATCATGTACAATAACATAACCTGCTTAAATCCTTGTGTACTGATTGGGGAAAACGGGAGAGTGCTAGTAGTCATGTGAACAATTCTTTAGTAGTGTAGATCATGTACAACTCTTTAGTGTAGATCATGTACCAATCTGTTCCGTTCACATGTGCTATCCTGTACTCTACATCACTAGCCACTGTTAGTTCTCTATTTATAGTAGATATTTCTATTACTGTTCTCTCTCTGTTTACATACTGTATTTCTTCAGATCTTGTATCTTACTTTACTGCATGATTATATTTTCTAACCTGCTATGAACTGTTGAGATGTAATGTGCTCGTTCCAGTCCTGACTGGACCTGTTGATAAATTTTACAGATAGCCTGGAGGTGCCTGCTAGCCTAGAGGAGACACAGTAGGGTTTGTTTAGGTAGTTATTTCATTATGTTTGGAGTTGTATTTACTTTGTGGATTATTGTTTCTTTATTTGAGTTTTGAGATGTGTGAAACCCGCATTTTTTGATTAATTGGATTCATTGGTTTAAATGCAAATTTCTGAGCAATGATTAATTTTGTCGCAATATTTGGTTAAGGTTACTTGTTATCATATTTATTATTATTATTATTAATGGGTTGAGTTATTTTCAAAATAAAAATAAATATGGTTTTATTTGTTGACCTGACCCCGAGTCTGGACCATGTTCGAAACCCAGAACTATCCGAACCCAATTAGGCTTTAGATTAATAACCGGTTCACATGTAATTGGTAATTAATTTGGAAGAGGTTTCGGTTTAAAACTTAGATCAACCCGAGCCCGACCCGCAAACCCGAACCCGACCCGACCTTTTTGCTGGAACCATTCTTCCCACACGACGTGGTCTCCTTCCCTTATTCTTCTCAGCAGCATCCCCTCTCTCCCACTTCTTTCCCTAACTTTTCTCCCCATCCCCTCATTATAATCCTCACAACTTCACTTCTTCCTCCACACATTTTCTCTGAGAAAATTTCCCAAAGCTCTTTTCTCCCCTATCCAGAACCTCTGATCCTGTGCCCTAACTCCGGCGAACTTCTCCGAGACCCCGCTCGGCCTTCCGTCTCCTCCGGTGGCAGTTTCCCCCTCGTGCGCTCGAGCCCCCGCTCGGCCTCTCCTCTCCCAGCCCGGCCGCACCTCCCCGCGGCACACCTCGGCCGACCTCCCCCGGCCTCTCCACCGCCTGCGCGAGCCCCGGCCCCGTCAGCCTCCGCTACGCGCGTCCGACCTTGGCCGGCCTCCCATGCCCGGCAGCTCGAAGTCGACTGGCCCGCTCCGGCGTCCCCGTCTCCTCCCCGCTCCAGCAGCCTCGACCCTCCGGTCCCGTCCGACCCGCTCGGCCCTTTCCAGCGCCTCGCCCGCTCGGTCCCGAGCACCCCGCGGACCGCCGCCGTTCTGACCCGCTGTCCGACTGTCCCGTTCCTCGTGAGCCCGCGGCCCTGTGCCGCTGTTCCGCCGAGACTCCGTACTCCGCGCTGCTGTCCCGTACCGCTGTTCGGACTATTCCAGTCCTGATCCGCTGTCCAGTGCCTTCGCACGCGGATTCGACACTGTCTGGACGCTGTCCCAGCATTCCCGAGATTATCCCGCGGCTCCCCGACCAACGGATCTTGGTAATTTCTGGATAATCAGAGTAGTTCGTCCCTCCCGTGTGTCCGTGATGATATTGGTCCCCCGGTTCCCTCTCGGGAATTCGGTTTAGCTACATATAGCTCGGTATTCTTTAGACAATGTTCTGTGAGATTTGTGCTGTTTTGGTTTTGGATATTTCGGGTTTTTCGAGTTGGTTTCGGAATTAGTTCTGTGATTATTTCGGGTTTCCGATTTCAATTCGGGTTCCCCGAATTTTCTTCGGAAACGTTCTGTGTATTGGATTTTGATATATTTGTGGATGGAATTTATTTCTATGGGTTTTCCCTGGTTTGGGACATTTGCAGGAGTTTGTTGGCGCATTTTCCAGTTTTGGGTTGTCCCGAAAATAGAGGGAATGCTGCCCAAATTTTTACAAAACTTTATATATTGGATTTCAAATTGGTTTTTCGGAAAACGTTTTTAAAACTGATTTCGGGCGACGACCGTACCGGTCTGTGGGCCCTAGCGAAATGCAAACGCACCGGTCCGACCGGACGTTGAGGCATTAGCTAGATGCGACGATTGGACCAAGTCTGAGACTCCAACCTTTATCTTAATTTACTTAATTTAATAGTTACATTTATTTACTTAATTATTATTAGATAATTAATTATGGCGTAACATTCAGAACTAAATATTGTCCTCTTATTTTATGTAAAAATTGTAAGGGCATAAGCCCATATTTCTAGGATGGTTAGCTGTGCCCCTGTATTGCATAGTGTAACTTTTACTTTTTCTGGGTGGTTGATGTTGATCCTTTTTGGGTGGTTTTGGATTGGACGCGTAACTCGTAGTTAGAACGTAATTATTTCTCGTATAAAATTAATTAAGAATTACCAAGTAAATTAAATGGATAAAATATTGGTAGGATAACTAGTTCGTGTTTTGGCACTAAAAGAAAACCTATTGTTATATGCATATTACAAAAACACAAAGTTTTCCAAAGATAACATGTTCGCCCTATTTTTCCCAAATAATCAAATTAACCGGTTTAATCAACGCACGTAGTTTGCGACGTAACCGATTAGCTGTAGCTTAATTAACCAACTTAAAACCTGACTAGGACATGACTACTAGAGATTGCAACTAGCACACTTAGTCGGGTTATTCAGGAATCTAAGTCGAGTTCTCAACTGTAGGAACTCGAAGTCGTACCTGACGTTCCTCCTCGGTATCAACCCGTCTCTCCAGTCATTCAATTGAGGCAAGTATAGTTTGTGTTAGTTTACAGTTATTTACTTAATCGTTTTACTGCATGTCTAAACCACGTCTCAAACACGAAACTCTCACCGAGAGTACTGTACTGTAACTACTGTAACTATTGGGGACTGGGGAATAGCGTAATGATTATGACCATACTGTAACAAAACCCCCTTATCCATTACTGTAACAAACCCAAGCCGGTCATATGTCATTACCTATTTAAATCACTGTTTTCTACTGTAACAAACAAGTTTTAAAAACTGTTTAGAACTGCATGATTCTATTTCTTATTTAACTGTTTAATTAGCATGAATTGTACTTTGCTCCCTCCTGACTGGAGACAACATTTTAGGTAACACTGAGGATGACGAGCTATACTATAATAGCTACTATGACCTGGTCCTCTACCCTGCGACGGTACCGGAGCCGTCTCTGGAGGACGCTGATCCTGGGACTGCTGAACCTGATGCATAGATAGTTTCTCTTTCTGCAATTTTTTTCTTTATTTGGAGTTTGTAGTTTATTTCTGCATTTTCTTTCCAGTTGTATTTCTGAATATTTATTAAATAAAGTTTCAAATTCCGAATAGAACAGTTGTGACAAATGTATTTGTGTTGTTGTGATTACCTACAATCGAACAGCTTACTGCCGCCGTCTCACCACGGTACAGGCTGGGCATGGTCCGGTTCGACCCATTAATTTGGGATCGGGTCGTGACATGTTTTCAGTGGTGGCCCATGCAGGTCTGCAACAACAACTTAGGAAAACCTATCTAGAGGCAATTAGAACACTAGTACATTGATTTGTCACAACATAGGACCGAACTACCTATATATAAGTAATTATTTTCGCTTGCTTATAGTTTTACATGTTGTCTTGCCTAAGTTTTTACCTAAACCTTGTCTATATTAGGCTAATTGAATGATGATATTTTACTGCCTAATTTATTTTTAGATTTTTAGCGTCCCATGACTTTCAGGATTATTATTTTTTCCATACCCTTATCAGATTCTAGCATACTCTAGGATTCTTACTCTCTCGCCGTTTTGGATTGAATCAGACCTTTCCAAATTGCCTTCCTTAACAACCTATTTTTAACTTCTCCAATTGTTGACCCAACCTTATTCCTCTACCTTTATTTGGAACCTAGGTTCGTTCGTTACTTAGAGTTTCGAATTCACTTTAACAATCCTGACTAATTCTTAACTACCCCAGCAATCTGTAGCATACATACTCTTCTTGCTAGTGATGAATTAAGATTAGATCTTTCCAATCTCCTTCTTCAACAAACCTATTTCAAAATTTTCAATTAGTTGATCAAATCATACTTCTCTATCTAGAATCTAGATCTATTTCACCACTTGGAGATTCAAACCTACCAAACTCTTACCTACCCCAAGTATTTCTACGACTAGCGTATCCAACCACTTGCCTTGACCTCACTTCCAAATGACTCTCTCGGGACTGATCCTGAACCAAAATCTTCTGGGACCATGAAGCCTCAAGGCTAAATATTCCCAAAAGACTTGGTTCAGTTGGTTCATGATCTCCTAAAGGAGTTATTTTTTTCAGATAAATTCAATATTGGTTGATATCTCTTCCGTTATTCCAAAGATCGGAATAATTTCATTCGTTGATTTTTCTCCACTCAACTTTCTCTCTCAAGGCAACCTTTGGATCAATTCAAGGCCTGGAAAGCTTCTAAACTCAATGCTTGAGTATCATGAAGCACGAACGGTCAGAAAATTGATTCCCCTCTATTCTTGAAATTTTCTTTAGTCATTAGAGAACTTTTGAACTATTTCCCTCGATGGCTTTGCTAAATCATCTCAACCTGACTTCCTTGAACCAATAGGACTCACTTCTTTTCAACCCAACATATTTAGCAAATTTTCAAACCTTCCTGGGGTAAGAAATTACTTACTCCAAATTAGTTTCTGTAAAACCCTATATTCTCTATGTGATTTGTCGGGAATAATCTCATTAACTTCTCCTACTCAAATCGAAGCTGAAATGATTTTAATCTTATCTTATGTTTAACTCAATTGGTCATAAAGAAATTTGATCAATTTCATGACTTCAAACCAACCTCTTGAATCTCAAGAGCTACTAGAACTCATATTTATCCTGACAAAATTTTTGACTCCAGAAGAAACATACATCTACATCTCTTCTCATCATGACTAAAACTTTAGAACTCGTCGAATTTTCGGAAACTCCTTTTGAATTCGTATAGACAGAGTCGAGGAAAATATTTCGTGAACTAATATGACTTTGCACATTGTGTTATAGTCGAATGCCTGAATCATGGAAACTGCGAGTTTACTGCAGCCAGTTGTGCGCTGGCGAGGCATAGACTCTAAGTTGAAGTGACTTCAGGTGTTCATAGGTTTTCGGATATTATTGTGAATATGTCCTAAATACACCATGTTGGTCTTCTATGTTGTCTAGCCATGAAATGGATAAAGTTGAAAGATTACTCGGTAACCTAAAAATTATTCAAGTTATTTGGTCAAAATTCACTGCAGTCAGGTGCACTCTGGCGAGGCATGTAATTGAGACAAAGTGACTTCAAACACATTTGGTTTCCGAATATTATTCAGACTATATTCATACCATGGTTGTCTTTTGCACCGTCAATTATTCTAACTATTGTTCCGATTAAAGGATTTGCATTTCTAGCAGTTATCTCCATGTTCAGAAATATTTTATCTGATTATGTTCCCATCATAGACATTCTAAATCACTGTCTTTATTCTACCATCATACAACTTTTTCTTGAATCACAAACCCTTCCACCTCATTCCAATTTGTATTAAATATTGACCCTCATTTCGGAAATTACATTATCTTTGTTCCTCAAATAAATTATTGATGTCATATTTTTCTGACCCTTCTGTTTTATTTTTGATTTCATTTTTTTTTATTTTAACTTTAAACTCCTCATGACTATTTAAATTATACCTTGATGTTACTTATGGTTTTGATCACAACAAAGTATTTTAAAATTCTATATGGAATTTTCTAAATATGTTTACATTTTATCTTTATATATTTAGCGATCATGTCTCGAATTTGATTTTTGCCTATGGAGTAAACCCAGAACATCTTTTATAGCTTGGATTTTTTTTTTTTAGAGTGCAGAATATATGGGATATATGTGAGAACAATGGTGATTAGTATCGAGGGAAGTTGGTGAATAATTGGATATTGAAGATTAAGGATTGTTAGGCATAAGAGATGCACTATAGGAAGGTACATGGTGGATTAACTAAAGAGGATAATCGAAACAAGAAATATTGGACTTAAAATGTAAATAATCGAAGATGACCAATCGTATGAATAGAAGGGTGCCAATATTACAGATTAAAAACAGAAATGTAAAGATTAGTGGGAAAGATGTAATTTTTGTGAAAGATTAGTTAAATAAGGGATTTGAGCTTAATCATTATTTCATAAAGAGTTCGAGATCAACTAAGAAAATGAGGATATAGTCTAAAATCCCAGTAATGATTAATTACGAGAGAGAAATGATAAAATTTTAGGGATCGTGACAAAACAGAATATTGAAACATGATATGTTATTGGACACCTAGGCTTGACATTTAAGTATTTAAGACTAGGAGTATCAAATCATAGAATTAAATTGAATATATTCGCAAACTGGAAGAAATACATATTGCATGAATATGAGATGTGTTCGAGATTGAAAATCTAAAAGACAAATCTTTTTAAGGTGATTGGCAATTTAGGAATGGAATCGGGAACTTCATAATCAAGGAGAATAACATTATTTCTAAGGAGGGAAGAATGTAAATTGAATAAATGGATAAAATTGATGAATATATAGCATTAGATGAGTTTTGGGATTGTTAACCTACTTGGGCAAAAGACTGTTAAGGGAGATGTCCAAAACTAATTTCAGGCATGATTGCATGATTGTTCCCCGACCCTGCCTTTTAAATTTCGAGGACGAAATTTTCTAAGGAGAGAAGGTTGTGAAACCCGCATTTTTTGATTAATTGGATTCATTGGTTTAAATGCAAATTTCTGAGCAATGATTAATTTTGTCGCAATATTTGGTTAAGGTTACTTGTTATCATATTTATTATTATTATTATTAATGGGTTGAGTTATTTTCAAAATAAAAATAAATATGGTTTTATTTGTTGACCTGACCCCGAGTCTGGACCATGTTCGAAACCCAGAACTATCCGAACCCAATTAGGCTTTAGATTAATAACCGGTTCACATGTAATTGGTAATTAATTTGGAAGAGCTTTCGGTTTAAAACTTAGATCAACCCGAGCCCGACCCGCAAACCCGAACCCGACCCGACCTTTTTGCTGGAACCATTCTTCCCACACGACGTGGTCTCCTTCCCTTATTCTTCTCAGCAGCATCCCCTCTCTCCCACTTCTTTCCCTAACTTTTCTCCCCATCCCCTCATTATAATCCTCACAACTTCACTTCTTCCTCCACACATTTTCTCTGAGAAAATTTCCCAAAGCTCTTTTCTCCCCTATCCAGAACCTCTGATCCCGTGCCCTAACTCCGGCGAACTTCTCCGAGACCCCGCTCGGCCTTCCGTCTCCTCCGGTGGCCATTTCCCCCTCGTGCGCTCGAGCCCCCGCTCGGCCTCTCCTCTCCCAGCCCGGCCGCACCTCCCCGCGGCACACCTCGGCCGACCTCCCCCGGCCTCTCCACCGCCTGCGCGAGCCCCGGCCCCGTCAGCCTCTGCTGCGCGCGTCCGACCTTGGCCGGCCTCCCGTGCCCGGCAGCTCGAAGTCGACTGGCCCGCTCCGGCGTCCCCGTCTCCTCCCCGCTCCAGCAGCCTCGACCCTCCGGTCCCGTCCGACCCGCTCGGCCCTTTCCAGCGCCTCGCCCGCTCGGTCCCGAGCACCCCGCGGACCGCCGCCGTTCTGACCCGCTGTCCGGCTGTCCCGTTCCTCGTGAGCCCGCGGCCCTGTGCCGCTGTTCCGCCGAGACTCCGTACTCCGCGCTGCTATCCCGTACCGCTGTTCGGACTATTCCAGTCCTGATCCGCTGTCCAGTGCCTTCGCACGCGGATTCGACACTGTCTGGACGCTGTCCCAGCATTCCCGAGATTATCCCGCGGCTCCCCGACCAACGGATCTTGGTAATTTCTGGATAATCAGAGTAGTTCGTCCCTCCCGTGTGTCCGTGATGATATTGGTCCCCCGGTTCCCTCTCGGGAATTCGGTTTAGCTACATATAGCTCGGTATTCTTTAGACAATGTTCTGTGAGATTTGTGCTGTTTTGGTTTTGGATATTTCGGGTTTTTTCGAGTTGGTTTCGGAATTAGTTCTGTGATCATTTCGGGTTTCCGATTTCAATTCGGGTTCCCCGAATTTTCTTCGGAAACGTTCTGTGTACTGGATTTTGATATATTTGTGGATGGAATTTATTTCTATGGGTTTTCCCTGGTTTGGGACATTTGCAGGAGTTTGTTGGCGCATTTTCCAGTTTTGGGTTGTCCCGAAAATAGAGGGAATGCTGCCCAAATTTTTACAAAACTTTATATATTGGATTTCAAATTGGTTTTTCAGAAAACGTTTTTAAAACTGATTTCGGGCGACGACCGTACCGGTCTGTGGGCCCTAGCGAAATGCAAACGCACCGGTCCGACCGGACGTTGAGGCATTAGCTAGATGCGACGATTGGACCAAGTCTGAGACTCCAACCTTTATCTTAATTTACTTAATTTAATAGTTACATTTATTTACTTAATTATTATTAGATAATTAATTATGGCGTAACATTCAGAACTAAATATTGTCCTCTTATTTTATGTAAAAATTGTAAGGGCATAAGCCCATATTTCTAGGATGGTTAGCTGTGCCCCTGTATTGCATAGTGTAACTTTTACTTTTTCTGGGTGGTTGATGTTGATCCTTTTTGGGTAGTTTTGGATTGGACGCGTAACTCGTAGTTAGAACGTAATTATTTCTCGTATAAAATTAATTAAGAATTACCAAGTAAATTAAATGGATAAAATATTGGTAGGATAACTAGTTCGTGTTTTGGCACTAAAAGAAAACCTATTGTTATATGCATATTACAAAAACACAAAGTTTTCCAAAGATAACATGTTCGCCCTATTTTTCCCAAATAATCAAATTAACCGGTTTAATCAACGCACGTAGTTTGCGACGTAACCGATTAGCTGTAGCTTAATTAACCAACTTAAAACATGACTAGGACATGACTACTAGAGATTGCAACTAGCACACTTAGTCGGGTTATTCAGAATTCTAAGTCGAGTTCTCAACTGTAGGAACTCGAAGTCGTACCTGACGTTCCTCCTCGGTATCAACCTGTCTTTCCAGTCATTCAATTGAGGCAAGTATAGTTTGTGTTAGTTTACAGTTATTTACTTAATCGTTTTACTGCATGTCTAAACCACGTCTCAAACACGAAACTCTCACCGAGAGTACTGTACTGTAACTACTGTAACTATTGGGGACTGGGGAATAGCGTAATGATTATGACCATACTGTAACAAAACCCCCTTATCCATTACTGTAATAAACCCAAGCCGGTCATATGTCATTACCTATTCAAATCACTATTTTCTACTGTAACAAACAAGTTTTAAAAACTGTTTAGAACTGCATGATTCTATTTCTTATTTAACTGTTTAATTAGCATGAATTGTACTTTGCTCCCTCCTGACTGGAGACAACATTTTAGGTAACACTGAGGATGACGAGCTATACTATAATAGCTACTATGACCTGGTCCTCTACCCTGCGACGGTACCGGAGCCGTCTCTGGAGGACGCTGATCCTGGGACTGCTGAACCTGATGCTTAGATAGTTTCTCTTTCTGCAATTTTTTTCTTTATTTGGAGTTTGTAGTTTATTTCTGCATTTTCTTTCCAGTTGTATTTCTGAATATTTATTAAATAAAGTTTCAAATTCCGAATAGAACAGTTGTGACAAATGTATTTGTGTTGTTGTGATTACCTACAATCGAACAGCTTACTGCCGCCGTCTCACCACGGTGCAGGCTGGGCATGGTCCGGTTCGACCCATTAATTTGGGATCGGGTCGTGACATGTTTTCAGTGGTGGCCCATGCAGGTCTGCAACAACAACTTAGGAAAACCTATCTAGAGGCAATTAGAACACTAGTACATTGATTTGTCACAACATAGGACCGAACTACCTATATATAAGTAATTATTTTCGCTTGCTTATAGTTTTACATGTTGTCTTGCCTAAGTTTTTACCTAAACCTTGTCTATATTAGGCTAATTGAATGATGATATTTTACTGCCTAATTTATTTTTAGATTTTTAGCGTCCCATGACTTTCAGGATTATTATTTTTTCCATACCCTTATCAGATTCTAGCATACTCTAGGATTCTTACTCTCTCGCCGTTTTGGATTGAATCAGACCTTTCCAAATCGCCTTCCTTACCAACAGCCGACATCCTTCCCTGTATTTGAGTAATAACTTACTCTGCCTGCATAAGACATCATTAGCACCTGACCTATCTATATGAAGGTCACTGGCGACACGCCATCCTGGACCGTCTTACTGGTATACAGCGCCCTTGCCAGTGCAGGTAGCTAGCCCCACTGCAAGTCCTGTATACCGTGCTACTACTTCAGCACTTCCACTACTTCGGCATTGGTTTTCCCTAGGACGAACCGGGTTCCATGGCCCAGGAATACCTTTCGAGAAACCACCTTGTCGACAAGTTGTCCATGACCATGCAACTATATGCAACTTATCTAAGAAGAAAACATATAATGCATGATAAGAAAAACTAAGTAATTCAGCCACCATTCTCATTCATATTACCATCTTGCCATCTAGCCATCTTGTCTTGAGCCAATGCTCATATTATCATCTACCCAATCCAGGGTCTTGGCGTAATCAACATTCTACATCGGCGACAGGATAATAGAATGTTGTTACCCAATCCTTTTGCCACATCTTTGATACCGTATATCTTTCCAACCAAATTCAATGTACTCACCGCCCAATTCCTGGGACTTAGCATCTGTTTAGCATTCATTCATTTGAATGCAATTCAAGCATACTCACTGTCCGGTTCTTGGGTCTTAACATCTGTTTTGCCATCTATTCATTGAGCCCAAGCTCGATATACTCATCGCCCAAGTATTTGGGACTTTGCCTTCACCTGTCATACAATTCATCGCAACATCGCACAAGCATACAATTCACTTAGACACAACAGTTTACGTTCATGTGATTATTATCTTTCATTATCTTTCCAAATTCCATACAAGGTGTTATTGAGCAATTCAACAAGAAACATAGCATACTATCCTTATTTTAAGCGTGAAGCTAAAGGATCTTTGAAGGGTTCAACACTACTCACATTCATAGGACAATTTCCGCCATGATCGCATAGTCTTCCAAGCGATCCTTCGCATAATCCCAAGTCCAACAAGGCTTCATCGAACCAACCATCCATCATAAGGAATCTTGCGGGTCGGGGCACTACAAGCTCTGCCCCCCAGAGCTCGGTACGAGGGAGAGGTCGCCGTAAGAAACGACCCACGGGGCGGCGCCTGACGAGACCCGCAGTAGCCATCGCAGCACGTCTACCGCATCGTCGTAGGCAAGGGGGAGGCGGTGCTCCGGGAACAGACGGTAGTGGAGGGAGGCAACAAGCGTAGGAAGCGCAGCCATGACGCACTAGCAGAAGAAGTTGTAGAGGAGGAAGTCCGGGAAGAAGAGCACGAAGCCGTCGCCGTGCAACGAGAGCAGCACCGAAAGTTTGGCCTCCGACGGGGGGGGTGGTGTGGGGGAGGCTGGGAGGTAGAGGCGGAGCGAGGTGCCCTTTGTCACGTCCCGTTTCTGAAAAATCGATAGTCGTCCCCGGGGCCTGAGGTCGTGCGTACCTAGGTTGCGATCACACAAGGCATAGTCATAAGGTAATCCGAAACACAACATCTAAGAAAAAGAGCACAGTCAAATTGAATAACACATTGAGACAGAGAAACATTATATTTTTATTGATAATAGACATCATTTACCGACTCTATTACAATTGTGTCGCACGAGCTTATAACATGACACGATTACAAAAGAAGTGCCGATGAGATAGCCGTTCCATACATACATCCCTCATTTACAACAAAAGTATTCCAGCCACCTGGATTGGAGGGAGGCCGAGGCATGTTCCTTGGACTGTTGCAGAGAGTCTTCAAAAGTGATGCGACAGGAGTCTTCGATGCACAGTAGAAGCTTCAAAACACGAACGTCGCCTTGGTCAATTGGCGCGTCCCTCCTGATTCGTACCACCTGTAGAGAGCGAGGGTCCGTGGGATCACATGTACTGACGACTGGCTAATTAAAATCCATGATCTCATTTGTTCAAGCTGTTTCATACAACATGTTAGCTATTTCGTAATCTTTTTAGCCATCCTACTCGATTTGTATGTTAACATGTTATGGGACAAGCATATAAATTGTATATTGAGCAGTTATCATGTTCATCTCGTGTCACGTGCATTAGTTCAAGAAGTGAAAGGGTGTGAAGGTCACTGGAAATGTCAAGTCATTATGTTCTATAGTTGGGTAGACGGTGACCTTTTTGCGGCGGATAACGAGCCCTATGCGAAAGTTTCCAAATCCCCTGTACCAGTCCTGCTGGCACTTGATATACTCGTTCCTTAGGCATCGTATGCTGAAACTATTTTACAGATCATGAAATAATCTAATCACTTTTCTAGAACATTAAACTTTCTCTTTTTGTTGTGAAACTTATATTTTTAGAGTAAATTACTCTAAATTGATACAGTTATCCCGAGTTCTTGATTTTGAAACCAGAGGTCGAGGTGAAGGAGGTCAGCCACTCACCTTAGTTTTTGCTTCATGCGAGGGATTGGTTGGCCGCGCTTAGATGTCGCATACACGATCACCTGAAATCGCATAAGCAACTGATTAGAACAATGTACTATTCAAGGAGTTCGATACAAATATAAAGTTTGAAAATGCAAGCCATGAAAATCATCGAAACATTCACAAAAATGCATTCACGAAAACCAAAGCCAAAGCCAAAGCAATTACCGCATGAAAAGCAGAGCAATGGGAGGTCTCTTCCAACATAGCTGTAGAGCCAATCCTCGAGGCGCAACCCGCTGAATATGGAACTTGATTCCGAAGAAGCCTTTCCATAACGAGAAAATAATCTTAATTCAATCATTTTCGTTCGACCGATTCAACCGATCTCGATCTATCGGTCCCGACTGAATCAGTAGCGATAGTGTTCCTTTCTCGCGCACCCTTGGACGGAAACGGGCACGATGTAGGGATGGGGCATGCTGTAGGGACAGGACACTACACCCTTGGCCTCGTCGAACAAGACGTCCTTGGAGATGACTTTGGAGCCTACTGCGATGGGGGACGAAGGGGTATGCTCACACTTCAAGTAGTTGCAGTAGCACTCTTCTCCATTATTTTTCGGGGTTAATGGTTCTTGTCTTGGCCTGAGCGTGAAGAGAGAAAGAGAGCATGAGAGAAAAAGCTCTCCAAAAAAGAGAGGGGCCCCCACCATGTGTGTTCCATTCCCAAAATAAATACTCACAAAACTACTTTTATCTCTGCCCAGAAATCAGCTTTTAAACTTAGGTTTCCCAAAAAAAATTCAGGGTTTGTTGTTGTAAAATGCTCCAGCCGAACGTTGTTTCATTCCACTTTTGAGTTTAAACTCAAAAAAGGAGGGAAAAATGTGTTTGATAACACATCTTAATTTATTGATAAATACATAATTATATGATACTCCGCTGTCACATTTATTAATACATATTTAACATTTATCGATATTTTTTTAAATAAAAAGTGCATTGATAAATGTTATGGTGGGAGTACTCATACAATTATACATTTTAGTAAAACCTATATTGGATATAAATCAATTGCGACCATTATATTTACCTATAAAACAAGTGAATTTATGTTTCTTGTGAAAGATAGTTAAAAAGCATGAGCATTTAAGTTCAGGAGTCAATTTGATTAGTATCCATAAGATGTACTCCATTTTTATAAATAAAAACAGAAAGATGGAGAGTAAGGTTTCCCTTCATTACTAAAATACAACAATTTAGCGACGGTCCTATCCGTCGCTAATTGACATTACCGACGGATTACCGACGGATACTGGCTGAAAAAATCCGTCGGGAATAACCTCATCGCTAAAATAAATCTGTCGCTAGTCCGTCGCTTAGTGACTACTTAGCGAAGGATTACCGTTGGCTACATCAAAACAGATAGCGACGGCTAGCAGACGGTTTTCCGTCAACTTCGACAGTTTAAAATTTTAATATAGCAAATTGTCACGACCCGCACCCTAGAGTAAGGGCACGAGAACGTAACAATGCCTAGCCTACGCCGCAGTATCGACGGTAGAACGCTGTCCTAGGTCTCATGCATCTTACAGTATAAGGCTAAGCAGTTTATACTCCCCGAATGGGGGTGACATGGCAGAATGTAAACTCAATCACATCTAAAGTAGAGCATAATGGTAGATAGATAAAACATGAAATCCAAAGAGATACAGCAGATAGAAGTCTAAGTGTCTAAGATACAAACTCAGAATACATCTCAAAACTCAACTACAATAATCCATAAATACAACTCAAGACGACAGAAAATAAACCATAAGAAAATCCTAGCTATCTATGCAACCTCTACTGTCTCCTCTAGGCTAGCAGGCAACCTTCAGGCTATCTATAAAATTTATCAACAGGTCCAGTCAGGACGGGAGCGAGCACAGTACATCTCAACAATTCATAGCAGGTTAGAAAATATAATCATGCAGTAAAGTAAGATATAGATACTGAAGGAAATGCAGTATGTAAACAGAGAGAGAACTGTAATAGAAATATCTACTATACATAGAGAACTAATAGTGACTAGTGAGTCAGAGTAAAATATAAACATGTGAATGGCATAGGAGATTCATGACTACAGCTAAGAGAGTGATTCATGACTACAGCTACTTGGATAATATTCACATGTCTATTTCTACTCCCCCATCCCCAATCAATACACAAAGATCTGTTCAAGTTATGTTAAGATTCGTGAAACTTCACATGGCTCATAAAATGAGTGATACGTGAAGGTGATTCATGATGGCTCTGTGAACATGAGAGTACATGTGTCACATGCGATTCGTGAATCAGAGGAAGCATAGAGATACGTGATGATTCGTGAAATGCACAAAACATGCAGTATCCGATCCTCCCGAGGGAGATAACATCTCATGAAAAGATCCATATAGTACCAATCCGTGTGACCAACGTGATAGTATCAAGTAAAGTAATTTAAAGCAGAAAAATAATTCTAAACAGGATATGAAATGATCAGAGAATGTACTCGCTTGATACCCTGAACAGCTGATATGAAAAGATGGCCAACTGGAGTCACAGAGTCCTAATTATAGCAACATAGGTTATAAAGAGTTCAATTTATATGGTAATAGAAATTGTAATACAGTCTACATGATTCTAAGTCAATCTAGATCAAAGTCAACTTTGGTCAACTCTAAAGTCAAACTAGGTCAACTCTAGTCAACTGTGGTCAACCTAGCTAGGGTTGGGTCAACAATGGTCAACTAGTCTAGTTAGTCAATTCTAGGTCTAAACAAACTAAGTATATATAAATCAAGTATCCAAGATAGCTACTAACTCATAGCCTAAGTCACTTACTAAACCAAGCACAAGACTAAACCATAAGCTAACAAGGCACACAAACTTAGTCATATAATGTATATATATTATTCACATTCACATATTCATATACATAGATATATATAGGAAATCTATATATATAGGCACATACACACACACACACACACACACACACACACATATATATATATATATATATATATATATATATAGAAAGGGAGGTAAAAGAGTAAGTGAGTATGTGTGTGTTTGGCATGTGTGAAAGGATGTATTAATGTTCTAAAATTTAGTGATAGGTAGGTGTATGTAACATGGGATACATGATGTCAAAGGGTGTATGAATGAATGTGTGTAAAAGGTTATAGGTTAACTCAGTTTATAGAAATGCATACATACATACATACTTACATTGTATACATGCATACATACATATCATGTATATTACATTACATGATACATACATGTATACTTGTATTATATTATACATACACTCATGCATATTAGATACTTGTATTTATATTAACATATTACAAACATTCATTTCATTCATGCATCTATGCATTACCTACATGTTTTATACATATGAATACATTGTATATCATTCTTTCATTCATGCATTTATGTATTTCTTATATGCATTATATTAATTGTATTCCTACATGCTTGCATTCAACCATATATATACATTAATGTAAAAAGAATATATATCATATATATATATATATTTTATTCATCTAACATATCATGAATTACATACTCTATATTCATTTAATATCCATACTACATAGGCTCATAGGTTACACAAAATACATATATCGTATAGTCACTCTTCTACTTAAAATTAATACTGTACCAATTGGGCCTTCACTAAATTTTAGGATTATAGTATGTTGTAGCTCATCATGTTAGCTTTCCGAAACTTTAAACGGATCGCATTTTCGTGTCCGGAAGCTCCCGAAATCGCGAAAATACCAAAACGCGTTCGTCTTTCGTACAGCTGATACTCAAACAATTCTATAGAAAGTTTTAGAATGAATTTAGCTTATTAATATATATATTTGGAAATCTAACTTCGATACGCTTCTTTTAAAAAAACGGAAGGTTAATTGGAGTTATGAGCTAAAAGTTATGGCATTTCTAAGTTGCTCTAGCTACTAAAAACGCGGATAAAAATTATGACGAATTTAGGTAGTTTGAGATAAAAGAAACACAAGTATATAACATAATATATCAAAAAGTCACTCTCTACACTAATATATATATATGAGACACTATAGAACACATCTCCAATACAAAAATATGAGATTAAACTTGTAATAATTCATTCATACATAACAACAACACATAGTGTGTCCAAATTTGGGGTTTTCTCACATGGACACAACCACAACACAAAGGACACTCCTATGACCTCCAAATGGACACGAAGTGGACACAAATAGAGATACAACCATGGGATCATTCCTATGGGTTCAAAATAGACCTATATGCATGAGGAAATGAAAAGGAGAAGGGATTTATACCTCCCGGTAGATCGAATCGAAGAAAAGCCTTCCCGGAGCGACACCGACACGTAGAGATTCCAAAAGGACACGAACGAGCTTCGAATCCTCCCAAACTTGGATAGCTTCCTTCTTGGCTAGAATGGAGAAGGAAAGAAGAAGATTTGGTGGCGAAATAGAAGAATTTGGTGGAGAAATTGCTAGGGATTGCTCTCTAGAAATTTGGGGAAGAACAAGAGAGAGAGTGTGGATGAGAATAATGAAATGAACTTGAGCATATCCTCTCCCAAAGTGGCTGGCCATATGGGACTATTTGTCCTATTATGGTAAGGTCCAAAATGCCCCTACTAACCTATTCTATTAGTATTAGGAAAGGGCTAATTGGTTGGGGCTAAATTAGTCATTCTAAAGTCTCTAATCACACTAACCTTATCCATAATAATTAGTCTAACCTCTAACTAAAATATTTTTATCATGTGGGCCATGGCTAACTAATGTATGGGTCCACTAAAGTCAACACTACCCCCGGGTTCCCGTTTCAAGTCGGATTGAGTTGAAATTCGAACCCGACTCAAATAACCCCAAAACAATATCATAAATAATAAAATAAATTTTAAAAATATTCAAAAATGTAAAATGACAAAAATACTCCTATTTCTGAAAACTGGGGATGACAAATTTCTCGAAATTAAAACCAAACAATAGTAAAATGTCAAAATCACAAGTCATAATTTTAAATAGTTTTAAAATGATTAAAAATCACCAAAAAATTATAATATGAAATAATTATCAATAAATAATAATTATAATTACAAAATTTCAAATTACTCTCATTTGAAAAACTGGGTGTTACACAAAGTTTAAAGACGGAAAATCCATCGCTAAACTGTCGTTACACGCATATCAGAGGGTTTCTGATACGCTAAATTCGTCGCTAATCCGTCGCTAATCCGTCACCAACCTCGTCGGATTAGCGGCGGAATAGCGACGGATAATCCGTCGACAGGCTTCTGGATATCTTTTATAATTCCAGGACCTTGGCGACGGATAACCCGTCGGCTTTTAGTCGCGCATCCGTCGCTAACTGGAAATCCCCTAGTTAGCGACGGATAGTTCGTCGGAAAGTGGTCGCCAGTCCGTCGGTAGCTGAATTTTTTTTGAAAAAAATAGCATAAAAATGGACATTCCCAATATACACAATTCTAATATACAAAACACACAAATAATTTCAAGCAATTCCAATATACACAATTCCAATATACAAAACACACAAATAATTCCAACACACAAATATCCCAAGCATTCAAATTGTTCACACAAAACACACAAATATTCAATATTTAAACACAAATATTCAAATATTCAATAAAAAAGAAAATCGACATTGGCCTCAGCAAAGACCGCAAGTCAGACGATGAATCCTTACAGCCAGGGATCATAGTTGCGTTGAGGCATGTACCATTCTCTCAGCCACTTTGCATACGAAGGCTCATTCTCTCAGCATCATTCCTAGAAGTTTGCTTAAAATCCTGCGGATTCCTTTGCACAAGCTATCTGCAACCAACACAACTATCATGGCTTTCAATGCTGGTCGAAGCCATCCGCTGGACAAGATCCGTCTCAAATGCCAGATCAGTGATCTCCGAACGGAGGTTTCCTGCTATGTGATCGATGCCAATGTATCCTATAACGTCTTATTGGGATGTCCATGAATACATGAGAACATGATTGTCCCTTCCATACTTCACCGGTACTTTAAGTACGTCAACAGTGACGGTGTCGTGAAGACGGAGTTTGCCGATGTCGATCCTTTCAAAGGCATCGAAGCTTACTATAGAGATTCGGTACTTTACCAATCTCAACCCCCAAGCATGATGGCAATGAAGCTGAAGCAACTCCATCCCCCAGCGATGGTCCTTTGATTATCTGAGTCAAAGTACGTACTACTCCAAAAAGTACTCCGAAGCCTCTCACAATCTGGGTGAAAAAGAAGAACCCTGACAAGGTCAAACCATTGACCATCACTCTCAGCAAGACACCCCGGAAGGAACCTACTGATGCCCGTCCTCCCAATCCTGAAGAAATACCCTACATGGTGAACTCGGCCAAGGCTATGGCTCATCTTCCAGATGATGATCCTCACCATGAGTATATCAATACTCAGAATAATTTACCTTCAGCGGATGATGTTACCCCTGAAGAAGAACTTGTGTATTTCCTTAGTAAATGTTTATCTTTGAATTACTCCGATGTCTATCAATCTATAAACTATTACATAGATATGATATACGTCCTAGAGAACGGCATAGGACCACACCTATGCATGCCGGTCACGACGCCTCACATACGAGAGAAAGTTTACCCAGAAGATATCTACTACTTCATCATTCCAGCCAGAAAGAAAGATGAAGAGCTAATCATCTTCGGTCGAATAATTGGCGAGAGAAAGTTCATTCCAGACTCTACTTCTCCCAAGCACAACACAGAAGCTGACTATGACTCTGGAAAAATGTAACTTTTTTGGTATAGTTGGCAGGCCAAGAATATCATCCAGAATATGGAATATGACATCAAAAGTGACGAAGGGCTAAATTATGGCCAAGGACGACGGTTGCCAATACGACACTTTGCTCCATCCGGCAAACCCGAGAACTACTACCAACGAAGCGGTGTTGGTTTGGGCTATGTCTCTCCTCCAACAACTCCCGACAGATCAGATGATGAAGTAGATCATTGTTCTCATTCTTCTGATTCCTCCCTCTGGGACTCAGACTCCAGCATCGGCGACATGTTCCAAGCAACTCTGTCCGTCAACATGGTTTTCGCCGAACAAATTACAGACGATGTCCAGTCAATCAAACTCGAACAATGGGCTCAAAAGATGGACACCATGTGGGAGCTGTGCTTCGAACAACGTGAACCACCTATCAAAGATGAAGTCATCCAAGTCAATCTAGGAGACGAAGCATCCTTCAAACCAATCTTCATCAGCAAAAGCCTATCTGGCGATGAACGCCAATCTTTTATACAGCTTATAAGAGAATACATCGACGTCGTCGCAGAGAGATATGAAGACATGCCTGGCTTGGACCCTAAAGTCACCATGTACCGTCTGAACATTTCGTCTAAAGCTAAGCCAGTGAAGCAGCAACAACGACGATTCCAACCAGACGTCATGGAAGCTATCGAAAATGAAGTAAAGAAGCTCATTGCCAGTAGATTCATTCGCGAGGAACAACACCCAGACTGGGTTGTCAATATCGTTCTAGTCATAAAAAAGAACGGTAAAGTTCGAGTCTGTATCGACTACCGTGATTTGAACTTACATGTCCGAAAGACGAGTTCCCTCTACTGATCACCGGCGTAATGATCGACAACACCTGCGACTTCGAACGGATGTCCTTCATGGATGGGTTCTCAGGCTACAACCAGATCAAGATGTTCCACGACGACGAGAAGCACACATCTTTTTGAACACCGTTGGGGGTATACTACTATACGGTGATGCCCTTCGGATTGAAGAATACAGGGGCCACATACCAGCGAGCCATGAACACAATTTTTTATGATCATTTGCACAAAACTCTGGAATGCTACGTAGATGATATTGCAGTCAAAAGTCGTCTCAAGGACAACCACCTCCAAGACTTGAGAACGGTGTTTGAACTAATGGGTGCACACCAACTCAAGATGAATCCAACCAAGTCTTTCCTGGGAGTCTCCAGCGGCAAGTTTCTTGGTTTCGTCATCACTTCAAAAGGTATACATCTAGACCCGAAGAAAGTGAAGGCTATTCTCGACATGCATCCTCCAAGAAACCTCAAAGAGCTACACGGACTACAAGGGAGGCTAGCCTACATCAGACGATTCATTTCAAACCTCTCTGGAAGGTGTCAACCATTCACTCAGCTCATGAAAAAGGCGTATCTTTCGTCTGGACTGAACAATGTCAATTCACATTCGACGACATCAAGGCGTATCTTACAAGCCCTCCAGTATTGGTTGCTCTAATAATGGGGAAGCCCTTCTTACTATATGTTCGTGCCATGGATCATTTCCTTGGCGCCCTCTTAGCTCAGAAGAACGAAGGCGGCCATGAACAGGCAATTTACTACCTCAGCCACATAATAGTGCATGTTGAGCATAGATACACACCGGTGGAGAAAGAATGCCTCGTACTAGTATTTGACATCCAGAAGATGTGCCACTACGTGTCTGAGCAGACTATCTATATCGTATCCAAAGTCAACCCCCTCAGAATACTCATGACTAGACCGGGTTCTCTCAATTCCCATTTAGCTACATGGGCAATGTTGTTGACTCCATATGATATGATCTTCGTCCCTCAGAAGGCAGTAAAAGGTCAAGCATTAGCTGATTTCCTAGCAGCTCATCCGGTGCCAGAGTCGTCCAAACACTACGACGAAATCCCCGACGAAGTGGTGGAGTCTAACATTGCAACCGAAGAAATCTCTATTTGGCGAATATTCTTTGATGGCGCATCAAGAATAGGACCCAAAAGAAACATCATGGCTGGAGTAGGTGTCGTGCTCGTGTCACCTAATAATCTGGTTATACACTATGCATATTCTCTCGTAGAACCATGCACCAACAATGTGGTAAAATATAATGCCCTAATAATCGGCCTACAACTGGCGAAGCAACTGGGAGTTGACTATCTAGAGGCTTACGGCGATTCTAAGCTAATAGTTAGTCTGGTCCGAGGGGATTACTAAGTTCGCCATGAAGAACTCATCCCCTACCACAGAGTAACAATCGACCTGGCATCTACTTTCGCTGGATTCTTCATCGTGCACGTGCCTCGACTACAAAATATAGAAGCAGATGCTCTAGCCAGTCTCACTGCTTCCTTGACCGTTCCTACTAATACTCAGCAGTCGATCACAGTGTCTGGTCGAGAATTATTCTGTGTGAAAGATGCCTTGCATATTCATCACAGTTACGCAGTGGAAACAAACGTCGATGCTAAAGACTGGAGATTTTCCTTCATAGACTATGCTGTCTATAGAATCCTCCCCGAGGATCCGAAGGAAGAAGTATCCATCCAAAGACGATCCCTCAGATTTTTACTACGACACAGCTACCAAGATGCTATACCGACGCTCTTATGACGGGCTACTGTTAGGATGCTTATCAGACACAGAAGTCAAACATGCACTCCGTAAGGCTCACGATGGAGTTTGTGGTACACATCAACCAGGCCCCAAATTACAAGGCCGCCTCAAACGAATGGGTTATACTAGCCCACAATGATAGCAGATACTATTGAATATGCAAAGAAGTGTAGAGCTTGCCAGTTCTATACAGATTTTATTCACCAACCTTTGGAGTTTCTACACCCGACGGCAGCATCTTGGCCATTTGATGCCTGGAGTACGACGTCATAGGACCAATCAGCCTACCATCCTCTAAGGGACATCAGTTCATCCTAGATATAATCGATTACTTCTCCAAATTGGCGGAAGCCATACCGCTCACCGTAGTGAAGACATCAAACGTGATCAGTTTCATCAAACATCACGTCATCTACCACTTCGGTCTACCTCGCAGGATCATCTATGATAATGGTCCATAGTTCGCAAGCCATGCGTTCTATCAATTCTGCGATAAGAATCGAATCCAGAACGTAGCCTCCACAGCCTATAATCTAGCGGCTAATGGGCTAGCAGAAGACTTCAACAAAATCATTATAAAACTTCTCAAGAAGTTCGTGTCTTCAAACAAGCACGATTGAAACGATAAGTTCGGTGAATATCTATGGGCCTATCGCACAACGGTCCGAACTCCAACAGGCAGTATGCCATTCTCTCTAGTTTATGGGAGCGAAGAGTTCTTCCCCTAGAAATTCAGATTCCTTCTCTTCGAGTAGCCCTAGCGAGCAAGCTGACTACTGAAAAGAGCTATCGTCTGCGACTCCAAGAGCTCGAAGCGCTAGACGAAAAATGCTTATTATCTCAACAGCGTATTGAGCTATACCAAGCATGCCTTTCCAGAGCATTCAATAAAAAAGTGAAGGAAAAGAACTTCCAAGTCGACGATCTGGTCCTAGCAGTGAGAAGACCGAGGGTCATGATGCACAAAACAAAAAAAAAATCCAGCCTAAATGGGAAGGTCCTTTCGTCATGGAATCGGTGTATTCTAACGGTGCGTAACGGCTGACCAAGCCTGACGGTGACTTGCTCATAATGCCTATCAACGGTAAGTTCCTGAAGAAATACTATGTGTAACCTCTTTTACATAATGCTCACATATGTTCAGTCATGTAAATGTACAGTGCGATGTTTATGTGATTCAAAAAAAAAAACTGTCTAACTATTATCCGTATTTCAAGAGTCTTGAATATGCCCTGGATAATAGGTCCTCTAAATATTTCTCCAGTAGAATCATTTCCATTTTTGACTCCGTCCAAACTCGGTTTGACAAAAACAAATCACGTCCCTATTACCTCTGAGTTGTTTTTCGATAATTATTTCTCCAGCGGAATGATCAAATATTTTGCCACGGCCACATAACCTCTGAGCAAAGCATTCATCAAAGATAGTCATATCCACACTACCTCTGAACTATCCACTCCTCCCTAAATGCTATATATCTTTTTATGTCTATATTACCTCTGGTCAGATATAGAACATCCTCTACTATTACGTCCATATTACCTCTACTAGTAGCTTCATCCAACTTATTATCTATATTCGAATCATTCGAATATAAAACGGATAATAGGTCTACATCAAAAATTCCCTAGCGAAATATCCACCAGAAATATTCTTGCTACGTCCTCATTACCTCTAGCATCGATATTTTACAAAACTACTCCTGATTATCATGCGTCACGTCTATACTGCCTCTGATACCAACAGTCTTCCGACTCAACACCTATATCCAATCCAGGATAAAAGACATGGTGTCAAGACCATAAAACCTATCACATTCATATTACCGCCGTTGGGTTTTCATTACCCACACCGCCAGCATACAGAAGGACGATGGGTTAAAGCAAACAAAAAGGGGGTGGGAGCTCCCCTAGCGGGATACCCTTTACACAAATGGTTGGCTCTCCAACACGATCACCACAGATGTTACAAGCAAAGAATGGAGCAAATGTACTCTGTTTATTCAAAATCAGTTACATTCACAGGACTACATCTCAAGAACAAAACAAAAAGTTCTTCATCTATTCACTCAGGCAAGAAGTAGAGGATTACATCCGATGCCCAAAAGAAGTGAAACATAAAGCTAAAAACAGACAGAAATACCAAGACGAAATACGGACATTTATGGGAACCCGCGGTTCCTAGATGTGGCGAGGCATATACCATTTCCTCAACCATTTCGCATATGAGGGATCCATTTGATCAAGGCCCTCAGCTGGAGCAGAAAGGTCAGAGCCCCCAGTCCTATTACTATCAGGATGGTGCTCCTTATTTACAGCAGCTTCACTCTTGGGAGTAATTCCTTCCCAACGGGCGCCGACTCTTCTTCTTCCTTAATTTTTGGCACCACATCTTTCTTGACAAACGATCACTCTTGTTTTATGAAAAGAGGCAATATCTCCTCCTTCACCACAGTCTCAGCCTTCGGCATGGATGCTGCAAGAGCCACGGGCAAAAAGAAAGTCAGAGTCAGAAAATTGCAGGAAAAACTATGTTCCGAAAGGTTTCTATGCGCCCGAAGGGATATGCGCCCAAAACAAAGACACGTGGGCGCATAACACACAGACAATAAGTGGGCACATAATGTGCCACAGCTTAAAGGGCGCATAACATAGCAACACATGGGCGCATAACGTACTACATTATTGGCGCATGACTTCTGTGAGCGCATAGTAATGCTCATAGATGTATATTGCCTTAGGCACAAGCGCCCGGGCAGAAGAAAAGTTCGAGCATCGCAAATTAACGCTTGAGACTTTGTTTTTTGAAGCATGCCCTCACCTAGAATCGGGTCCTGGACTACCGAAGACTCTGCCGCAGGAGGAGAGCTACCCGACGCAGCCCCCTTGCACTTCGTGGATCTCTTGGCAGCCTTGGGAGACATGATTCTCAAAGAAAGAAGACGAAGAGTTTTTTGAAAAATTCAAAGAGAAAGGAATAATGAACTTTCTCTCTCCTCCAGGGTCTATTTATAGGCATGGGCTACTTCCTATGCGCCCACAAACCGTATGCGCCCATTGTGGTGTACGCGTCCACTGCAGCCTATACGCCCACGTAAAGGATCAGCTCTCTGTATACTATGCGACTGTCTCCTGCTGACATGGTCGATGTATAAAGGTTGGACCATTTCAAATTCTGTTCCGATGAATCTGTCAGTTCGAATTTCGAAGAAAATCTCAACAGTAGTATCTCCCTGACAGGCTGGCCAAATACTATATGCCCAAGGAGAAGGCCATGCTATACGCCCATTGCCTCGCGAGAAGACGATCCATGCTTCTTTCAAAGTATTTTGAACTTGTTCAAGTGTCGAAAACTTTGAAGGGGTCCTGTAGAAGCATAAATTTTTTCAGCAAATATAGCTTCATGCGCCCAAATCAGGAGTAGCTCCATACACCCAAGTCAAGAGTATCTCCATGCGTCCAGTCAGTATGACTCCATGCACCCACTGAATGAAGCTCCATATGCCCAGTTCAAGTGTAACTCTATGCGCCTAAGACTAGCTCCCCCAAAGGAGGGCGCATAGCCTGAAACATGGTTATCCGCCCAAGCCTGACTCAGTCAAATCCATGATCAAAATGTGCAAGGTTCTGTTGTACGTATCCAATCCTCTCGGTCATGAGAGCAGCTATCGTAGTCGTAGCTCTGCCCTGAAGAGCGGCTAGCAGCTATTGTTGAAACTAGCATATTGGAAGATCTAGTGAGTTAGTTCTGCCGGGGTCTATCTATAAAGCCAAGACTAGCTTACGGCACGTAGGCCTTTTTCGCCAGCACTTGACCCTGTAAAGTAGCTGCGACCAATCATACCGAAGCGCATGGCCACGTCAGTCTCCATGAGCAGTCGTGCACCGAAGCATACGGCCACGTCAACACCACGACCAACCCACGATCTCGCAGCCTGTATGCGCCTACTCCCTATGCACCCAAAGCAGGACTATGCGCCCACATGAGAACCAGCGTGTCTCTTCATGTGGGCGCATAACATCACTCCAGCTCGAGAACTACTATAAAAGGGGGGCTTCATCCTTCTTCAAAGTAAAGAATGGAAAGCATTTTTAAGAGCCAAATTGCTGCACTTTTTGTCAGTGAGCCGAGAGTTAGCAATTTTCTTAGGTTTTCTCCCACTTTTGTAATCGGATGTCAACGGAGTAAAGAAACAACTGCCATTCGATCTCCATCGTCCCATTTTCCAGAATTTTTTTATACTCGGGAATTCTCAGCGCAGGATCTCTCAGGCGTACTCGATTTGTGGTGCCTTGCACCAATTAAAAGAAAAGACATCATTTTTTACTTTTTTTGTGTGTGTCTATACTTTTCCATACGCATCAACTCATTTTTCGATTCATCGTATCCCGCTATACTTTGATCGTGTAACTGAGTTACCAATTATCCAACATCGAACCCTTAAGTCGTACGATCTTGTCCTCTAAGTTTTTGCGTGTTTCAGTCGTACTCAAATGAGTTTTGCCGTAACATAACCAACTATCTCTTAGGCACTCTTTACCCGCATCAACCAACTCTTCACCGAAGTTGCATATCGTGCGATCCGATTATAATTTACCTCGCCTATATATCTAAAGAGATCGCAAGTTGTGCGATCCGATTATAATTTGTATCGTCCAACTTTTCTATCGGGATCGTAAGTCGTGCGATTCGATTTTGATTCGTCTCGCCCAACATTTCTATCGGGATCACAAGTCGTACGATTCGATTTGCCTCGTCCAACATTACTATCGAGATCGCAAGTCGTGCGACTCATTTGTAAATTCGAGTTTTCCTTTACCGTCGATCCGATTATTGCTTCAATGCTTAATCGTTCTGCTAGTCTCGGTCGTCCGACCGACTTATAATTTTCGTCCGACGTATCATTCATTGATACGAGTCTCGCTTTATCATCCCAACCGATTTTCGAAGAATACTTGTATCAACATACCTTCATACAAATTTCCAATCGAGTCTCGGTACTCTTACGTCCGTTGCGGACAAACCTTCAACAATTCTTACAACGCGTTGATACAATTCATCGCACAAGTGGTATATCATATACCACTCTGAATCGAGTCATTCATCGCATACGTGGTATGGCATATACCACTCAAAAATCAAGTATTTCCTTCATATTATACTCACTATGAACCAACAATCTCTTTCGACTCACGATTTCTGCAGTAATCATGCTTAATCACAACCGTAACTTTTGATTAATCAAATCCGACACAATTCGGCCAAAGTTTTCATTTGCCAATACAAGTCCGGTGTGCAACCGAATAATTCGTTCTATCGATTTATGATTTCAGCTCCCTCCGTTGTATCTCGTGCAACGATTTATCCTTGATATCCGTTGCACTCCGTGCAACAATTTTTACTTTGACATGCATTGCAATACGTGCAACAATTTACTTCCGATACGCATTGCACATCGTACAACGACTTACACTACCAAAATATGTCAAATTAGTCACGAGATTAGCGACTCCAGTTAAAAATGTCACTATGTTTTGTGTATTTAGCGACGTATGAAAATGACGTCGCTGAACGTCCCTATTAGCGAAGTTTAGCGACTAATAGTGACTAGAATTATGGTTTCGAAAGAACAAGTCACTTTTTAGTCGTAAAATGTCGCTGATTTATTTTATTTAGCAATATTTTGCGACATTTAATCAAGTCCATTGCTATCCTATTACTGAACAGCGACGTCTCTCTCAGACGTCGCTAAAAACTTTTATATAGGGTTCTGGGAACCCGATCGATTTCATTTTCTTTTACCCAAATTTTTTATCTCCCGCCTCGAGCCCCAAATCTCTCCCCCTCCCCCTCTTGCCTCCGGCGACTGCTCCCCCCTACGAGCTCCTCCCCTCCGGCGAGGCCTCCCCCCGACAACCCCTCCCTCCGGCCCCGTCCCCCTCGTCCCCTGCCCCGGCGACCCCCTCGCCCCCTAGTGACCTCGTCGTCGCTCCTCCACCGCCGACCCCCTCGTCTCTTCCTCCGCTCCGACGATCCCGACCCCATCAAGGTATACCTAACCCTAATCCTATCTCCCACTGACACACTGACTGACACGACATGACACAGGCTTTCCGTGACGATTACTGATGTTTTGCCTGTTAGCGACGTGGCTTTCCGCGACCACAGGAAAATGTCGCTAAATACGTCAGTAAACAGTTTTAGCGATATTTTTTGTCATTTTAGCGATTTTTTTTGGCATTGCTAATATGACTTATTCTGGTAGTGTTATTTCCAGCATTCATTGCACCTCGTGCAACGATTTATTTTTGACATCTGTTGCACCTCGTGCATCAATTTATTCCCGACTTTCAAAGTCAATGCTCAAATCCATTCAACACATTCGATGTTGACTGATCACTTTTATTTCAACGCACATTCACAATCAACTTATTGTACTTCATGCATCATTTTATTTCTAATTTAACATATTATATTGCAACAATAACATCTCAAATCATATTTCATAATTTGTTGCACTTGCAGCAACTAATATTTTATGGCTTGTTGCATTCAATACAACGAAACGTTTTACGATTTTATCTGCAACATCATGTAAATTTGAAGTACTTGCGGCAACGTTACCCGACTTTGTATTAGACTTATTGTATGGAACATCCAGTGCAGTATCGAGTAGAGTCAAGAGTGATTCGGTTGGTGGTGGCCAACTCTTTGGAATTGAAACAATGCAAACGTCCTGAGGAAATTGAGCCTAGAGCTCTAATACCAATCTGTCACGCCCCGACCCAGCCCGACCCAGAAAATCACTCGTCCTCGCATCAATTCATCTGAATCATCGTCCTTGCTGGGGCGTGATGCCGTACGAGTCTGGAGTTGCACTCGTACAAGGCAAGATGACAAGTTCTCAAATGGTTATCTTTGAGTTGATATTAACAACGAAAGGAAAACAGAATATACGAAACAATTCTCTTTATTGATATTCGAAACTGAGATTACAAAGGCTTTCGATAGCCCAATAATATATGCCAGATTGGCTACAACACTCAGTTTCTCTCTTGCCCACAAAAGATTTTACCGTTCCATACATCATGCCTTCTATATCTCGGCCGCATCAATCATGTTGCATGTCCGAGCGTCAATGCGGTCGCATGTCTCAATACGCTTCGGCATTCTAAGCCTCAACGCGTTTAAGCGAAGCTCCGCCGCGAGCAATTCATTCCCTGCATCCTACATGAAAACTGATGGGGGATCAGTACGTTCGTCCTCGCATGTACTGACGAAAAGTCCTTCTTCTAAATCGACATTTTAGTATTTATGTTCAATCAAGCAAGTTAGCTTATGATCATTCTATATTCTCCTTAGGGTCGATTTCAGAGCATATTCGAAAGGGTAAAGGATGATATCATAGCAAGCATGTTATTCGAATTGAATAGGCAAGCAGGCAAGCAATCTCGTTGTAAGGCCCATGAATTTTCGGGATTTATTTTTTTGAATTTTCTAAATGAATTATTATCGATAATTCATTTTTATTATTTAATTTTGATCATTAAATGCTCTTTACCGTGACTTTGATTTCTAGAGCATCAGGGATCCCAGTCTCTGAAAACTTTCTTCTCTAAGTTTGTAGTAGACAAGATTATCTTCATATTGATACATCGTGTCCCACTCAAACTTGTTCCCTTGTGCTCCATTTGCTTCACACAACTTTCGGGTCAATTTATACCAAATTTATTGTCTGTCGTAATTTGTGACTTAACTTTCAACTTAATTTTTGGGCCCAACATCGGTCCAATCTGCTTGACCCAATATATGGTTCTAGCCTGTTTTGAGCCTACTATGTACTGCCACTTGCGTGCCATCAAATTGATCTCCCTTGTGCTCCTATTTCATCCACGATTTTAATTGGTTTAAATTTGTTATTTTAATTAAATCTTGGCCCCAAGCTTGTCAAAACTTGACCCAACACCCAATCCAATTTAGTGTAGGCCCTATCATGTCTATCCATGCACCTCACATAATTTTCTCTCTCTTTCCTACTCAAAATATATATTTCTCTCTCTTGTATATATATATATATATATATATATATATATATATATATATATATATATATATATATACAAATATCTTTTTCTCTCTTCCATTATTAAACCCACTCCCACACATACACCCCCTCTCTCCCACTAGTACATACAGCCGACTACCACTCTTTCTCTCTCTCTACTTTTTCTCTTTCCCTCTCTCTAATTAATATCTCAACTCTCTCTCTCTCTCTTTTATTAACACATACACACACACACATATCTCTCTCCCTCACCCTCTCACATCAGTACTTCCCCCCTACTGCACCTGAACACAACTCCCCCTCATTTCTTTTTCTTCTTCATTTTTTTACACACACCACCACCACCATCAACCGCCACCACCCTTCCTCCTCTCCTTTCCTTCTTCCACCCCATTCGTGCGTCGCTGTCGTCGTGCCGGGCTGCCGCCGTGCCGTGCCGTGCCGCCGTCACTGGCCGTACGCGCAGCAGCTGCACCAGCAGCAGTAGCAGTGGTCGCAGCTGCGCCGGTGGCTACCGTGAGCCGCCATAGCTGGCCCCTGGCTCCGGGAAACCCAGCGAACACCCCGACCAACGTGCGGCCATGCCACGCACGCGCGAGTGCGCACGTCGGGCTGCGGGAGCAGCAGCTATTACGGCAGCGGCATCGGCCGCGAGGCCCCCGTGGGCCACCATGGACGGCCCCTCCTTGGCCGATGAGCCCCCGACAAGCTCCCACGTGGTGCGCATCGTCTCCCATGACGCGTCGCCGAGGGGATTCTTGCGTTTTGCCCGGGATCCCGCCGTGACGCGCGCAAAACGAAGGTCTGAATGTGCGCCTAGTCGCAGCGACATCGCTCGTATTTTTCGAGAAATTCAATCGTTGGATCGGCGAACTCTTTGTTCCGTCACAATCTCGGTATATATCCCTTCACTCCTATCAAGTTTCGTCCGTTAATTTCGTCGTTTAATACATCAAAACAGGCCACCATGTTGACGCTTTAAATTATGTAATTTTGGACAGTTTTGTGGAGCCAACTTCGTCGGTTCATATCTCCTCATTGTAACTCTGTCTGGCATGCCACTGGTTCCTATGTGTAGCTGGCATAACCATCTTCCTACACCTTAAGTTTTGTTTCATTGTGAGCATGTTTGATTCGTTGAATTCGATGCCAAAGTTGATCGTCCCAATTCGTAATTCTCAATTTGTAAAATTCTATTTTCAAACCCAGGACTCCGAATTTAATTTTTGACACCACCTGTAGACTCGTGGCGTCGTTCTGGTACATTTTCATATAAAGTTTATTAGATTTGGAGGACGTGGGCCCTGGCACGTATTTTGGTGCAAAGTGGGTCCCACAGTCCGGGACAACGAAACTTTTTGACGTCGGCTTATCGGAATCCAATTTCGGATATACCGTTGAGTTCATATCATAATTCTGGACTCTTTGACATGTAATTTGTTAGATTTTAGTCGACATTAATTCCGGCATGCATTTTCGTGCAAGTCGGATATCAATATCCGGGTCAACGGGTCATTTTGAGATCGGCTCATCGAAATCCAATTCTGGACATACCGTTGAGTTCGTATCATCATTCTGGACTCGTTGACATATAATTTGCTGAGTTTTGAGGACATTGGCTCCGGCACGTTTTTTCGTGCAAATCGGAATTTTAATAACCTGATCAATGGACCAATTTGAGATCGGGTCAACGGAATCCAATTCTGGATATACCGTTGGGTTCGTATCGTCATTTTGGATTCGCGAATATATAATTTGTTAGGTTTAGTAGACTAGTATTTTTGCACATTTTTGGGTACAAAACGGGTCCGACACGGACACCATTTTGACCCAAAATTACCTTTTTGCCCATGTGTCCAAATTGGACTTATGGATAGGCTATCCTAGCTGATTTGACCATTCTGGACATGTTGGTCGTGTTTGTTTCATCATCCGACAATGTTTTGTAAATATTTCTCTATATATTACCTTTTATTATAATTAATTCTTATTAAGTTCGTATTTCAGAATTTGTACAAAGAAACTGAGATCAGTCAATTCCAGTGATCTCATATCGCTGAAATTGACAAGATGATCACGTGGATCACAATGATAATATTATTAACCTTACCGTTGATTATCTTATCTCTATTTACGTGTCGTAGGTTTCGATGTACGAATAACGAGGTGCAACTTGATATTTTAATTCTTAGATTAGAGTTGATCCTGTTTGACCAAGATATATGGTATCTTAGTCGGTAAATATTAGGAATAGTATGCATAGGCTAGTTTTGACCTCGGTTGACCAAGTTTGACTGCTTTGACCAAAAGTCAACTATCAGTCAACACTTGGCCTAGAAATATCTAAAACTTGACCAGATTTGACCAGAGTTGACTAGAGTTGACCAGAGTTGACTAGAGTTGACCAGTTGAACAAAAGTCAACTGTAAGTCAACCATTGACCCAGCTTGACCCAGTTTGACCTAGTGTGACTCAGTATGACCTAGTTTGACTTAGTTGACTGAGTCTGACCTAGATTACGTAGCTTATACTATATAATCCAGCCTAACATTGTTGAACCCTAATTAGCTTATATTTATCTTATCTTTAGGTCTGTAGCATCACTCTGAGCATCGATCCCATTTGACAGCTCATGACCGCAGGCGAGTACATTCTCTGATAGTAGTTCCTTGTCTTGATATTTTCTGTATTCGATTTAGTTATAGTGTTTTACTTGATTCTCGTCATGATGGTACACGGACTAGTATACGCCGGATCCTGACATAGAATGTTATTCCTGGACTTTCTTAGTATATTGGTACATTTCCTATCTTATTTTCTGTACTTGTATAGACACCGATTCCTGAGAGGGAGTAGCTACCCTCTTAGGGAATCCCATGTCATGACATGCTATGTCCGGATCCATATACTACTCGGGGATGGAGAGTTATTATAGGTTATGTGATCAATATCCCTACTTATATTCCTATTACTTATTCATAGCTATACCCTCGCCTCACTACGGGTAAAGCCTGACCCTACTTGTTCATAGCTTTCCATGCTGGCTGGCCTGACCCAGAGTTCTTGTTTTTCTTGTTCATAGCCAGTCAGATGGTACAGCCTGATTTTGACCCAAGCCGATCACATAATGCTCTAATATCTCAAGGCATATTTTATATTTACATCATACATCAGATATTCCTGTACTGTTCTACTTTCATGTACGTTACACCCTGACATGATTTCCAGTTTATATATATCTTGTTTTACTTACAGTCTTGATATATCATCTTGTATTCTATTATGATTGTCTCTTACAGTATTTGTCAATACTATAAAACTATTGTTAGTTTATGTACTCGTTTCCATCCTGACTGGATAAGTTGACAATATTTTAGGAGTTGCTATGCCATTATTGGACTTCAGGATGTTGCTAGCTGGGGTGGTTCTCGGTATTCTTTACGGTGAGTTGTCTCTCAGAAATTCTAGGTGTAAAACCCCTAAATTTCTACTATATTTTTATTATAAATTTGGTAGTAATTTTTTATTTTGTATTGTACGTCGCGTAGTTGCATTGTAAGTCGCACGCAAATTTTCTTTTTTTGTAATTGCTCGACGATTGCGAATATGTGCGAGCGTACATATTTTTAGAAAAATATTTTTTTCTATTTTTATGGTTTCAAAATAATATATGTAATAATTATTTTAGTTATCATACCAACATTTTCAAGTTCGTTATTTTATTTATTTTATTTATAAAAAGTCTTTCGTAAAAATAGTTATTAATAATAAATAATATTCTTCGTGCATACATATATATTTCATAAATGTTTATTAAGTTTATTTGTAAATAATAATGTATTTTCGAAATTATTATTATAGTATTTTTGAAAAACATATTTTGAAATTTTATGGCAATTTAAATCTTGATTTGATTTTATGGATTAATTTAAATAGTAAATTAATATCTATAATTGAATTTGATTTATCTTATTTGATTTTAAACTAAGGATGGAATTCAATTATATTTAAATTGATTTAGATTTGGATAGTAATTTTGATTTGATTTAAATTAAGTGGTAAATTATCTAAAAGGGGATTTAAATCCTTTTCTAATACTTATCCAATTGGAAATTTTTACATCCTATAAAAGGCAGGTACTCCTTCAAATTTCTATCATTTATTATTCCTCAACAATATTTCCACCACAAGTATCCGTGCACCGTGTCGGTGTCTAAATTTCTCCGTGTCAGCCGTGAGGGCCTCGGGTCCGACCCCGGTGTCATTCCAATATGTCAATGTTGATACACATACATTGCCACCCTCTCCGTGTCCGACATGTCGGACACAGCTTCCAAATCCAAATTCCAACCCCGGCCATAGCCCGTCTCCACCGTCACCACCTGCCATAACTCACCAACCACCACCGTTGCCCCGCCATCTCCCCTGGCTCACCACCACCAGTACCTCCGTCATCACCATCATCGTTCCGATCCATCCCGACAGCACCACCTTCAGCCACCAGAACACCACCTCCTCCCGACCGAGGATTCCGACCAAACCCTCATCAACCACCATCTTCGCCACCTCCCTCACGGCAAACCACCACCATCAGAGTCATCATTGCCGATGCCAGAAACAAAAAGAGAGGAAAATAAAACCCTAACCTAAGCCGCCGCCGCCGAGGTAGCCAACGTCGCACGCAGCACCTGCCACCGTCCGCTTGTGTCCCAGCCCCGCGCAGTCGAGCCTCCTCGCTCCCGTACCGATCAAGCCGCCGACGCCCGACCCCCGTGCTCCGCCGCACCAGCCTGGCGCAGCCGTCGCCGTCCGAACCGCCACAACCAAGCGTTGCATGGCCTACCACCGTCGCACCCCCAGGCCAGAAAGGGGCCGCCCCGCCACGAAACCCCGGCCGTCGTGCCCTCACTGCCGACGCCTCCGCGCCGCCCCTTCGTTCCATCCGTCGTGTCGGAGTTCACCAGCCCAGCACAACCGCCGTCCGCCTTCACGAGCGCCGCACGTCAGAGAGCACGCACCGGTCGAATCCCCTCTCTGGTCGGCCGCCTCCACCGACCGGGCGACTGCTCCCCGCGTGGTCTTACCCCGCCTGCATGCAGCCGTCTGCATCTCCGCTCGACCGCCGTGTAGCCCACATCGGCCGACCACCACCGTTCTCCAGAACTCCGCGTCCCCTCTCTCCTCCGCCGATTTTTGGTAAACTCCCTCGACTCTCTCTCCACTCCCATTTCCCTTTACTTTCTGAAGAAGAGCATAGAGGCATGAGCTGTTATAAATGTTATCATTTTAATTATTAGTATTATTATTATTATTAGAATTAGTGTTATTATTAGTGATATTATCATCATCCTTATTATTACTCCCTCATATCCTAAATAAATGACATATTAGAGTTAAGCACACTTATTAAGAAATAACATAAAATGTCATTTGTACCCTTAATTAATTATTTCTCTCTCCATAATTTTTCTCTTCTCATTATTCTCTGCATAATTATTCCCTTTTAATTATCTCCATTATTCTCCCCATTATTACATTCCCTTCAATGTTCTTTCCTCATCTCCCAATGTAAATCAATTTTTTTGACTTTTAACTCTAACTTCAGGAAAAATAAGTGCTGCAATTGGAGCCAACATGAAGAGCCATAACTGCAATTGGAGCCAAAAAAATTAATTTTGCAATGGAGCCAAAATTGAAATTATAAATAATTTTGCAATGGAGCCAAAATTGAAATTCAAAATTTTCTAATGGAGTAAAATTTAAAATTTTACAATGGAGCCAAAAAGGTAATGGTCAAAGATGAAGGCAATTAATGGTCAAAGATGAAGGTAATTAATGGGTTGTTGGAACTCTGGTTGTATATGTGGGAAAGAGGAATGCTAACCACAGTCACTTTAAACATATTAAATAGAGGGGTAATTAGGAAACAATAGTGCAATATTGCATAGAAATTCCAAAACGTCACTTATATTGAATAAGATTAAACACCCTAAAACGTCATTTATTTAGGATAGGAGGGAGTACTATTTTTTTTTTGTTAATTAAAAGTGTATAGATTATACTAATGGCAGTATGTATTTAGGAAAACGTATTTTATGTTGGAATTATGGTAATATTATTAATTAAATAGTATATATACATTAAATTACCTATAAATTATAATATGTTTAAAATATATATACATTTTTACAAAAATAGTATATTGATTATAATACTCTTCTAAAATAGTATATTGATAATAATTTAAATACTTTCCTAAAATATTATGGAAGTATTTTACCCATTTAAAATGGTTTTAACTAAAACAATTTTGGGAATATTTATCTATAAATATTTTTATAGCTTTTCTACCTAACGAATAAAATCTATTTTTACAAACTTAAGGTTTAGAAACATGTATTTCTCAAGTATTATAAATCTTGCCAATGTATTTATGTCATAGATTCCTTTCAATTGTCTTAGCTGATCATGACTAATTGTATCCCTACTTCCTTTCCGACCTTGGACCCCTATCCATCGACCATGGCTATTGGACAATTGGAACATGACAGAACATCGCACCACAGGCGACACACCAGGCAAGACACCTTGCCATTTGCTGTTTATTTATTTTAGATCATATTTTATGCATTATTCATTATTTTCTTTATGCAAAATAAACTGTGACATATAGCATAACTTGTAGAACTTACTGTTCGTTTATATTTCCTGCTATATACTAGTTTTTCTTACACATTAAACCTAGATTTAAGGGACCACCTTTGTGTGTTACATTCATTGGCCTTGACACGTTGTACCACAAAGTTGTGTGTCACATGTAGAACACGGACTTGCGTGACTGGCTGGCCACCAGTACGTAGAAGCCGTGCGATAGGATTAACCGCTAATAGAGATTGTATGTTAGTTTGACTTAGCGGTTAAATGGAGGTTTTATGTTGTGGATACAACATAATAGGCATTGGGTGGGAAGAACAGTTCCTTAATATATGTGTCATATATGCACTGTCCTGATAGCTGGTTATCTCCAGTGGGAGGTACGGTCCTGATTGCCGGTTATCTCCAGTAGGAGATACGGTCCTGATTTCTGATATTCCTGATCCGGCCCATGCGTCAAAGTTTGTTCTTATTGCATTAACACTGTAGACTGGTTAGGCACCTGATTGCATACATATATTTTTTTATATTATATATCACAGTTATTATGGCATGATATTATGTGTCTTGTTACGTCCCTCTGAGGACCTGGTTATCTCGCCAGGTGTGTGCTCTTGTCTTTCACGGGTGTTCTAGCCGTGGCCATGATCGTCTCTATTTCTTCGAGGATGATTGCACTTAGATCGTCTTTGCTTCGCTCGCCAAACTTATTTCATTTTCCATGTATTTTTCTCTTACTTGTTGGTAGTAGATTTGTCTCCGTCCAACATATTGTATCAAGATAATTCATTATCATTATATGATATCTTTTATTCATTTATTTTTGTATGGATGAGATTAGTTATGGTTCTACTGCATTTTACAGCTTATGTATTCAAACGAGGTTTTTATATATTGGAGTGTACTTCATATGTATACAGCTGACATGTCTACGTTTCTAGTCCTACGTATTTTGGGACTGGGGCGTTACACTAGGTCTGGTAGTTATTTAGTTTTGTTATTGTTTCTCTATATTTTATTCTTGTCTCATATGATTCTTGTAGACTCTAGTTGTTCTAGTGATATTATTATTATTTTTTGTCTTATCTTCCTTAGTTTTGTGATGTGATATGAGTACCTTTATAGTTATGGATCTTTAGATGTTGTAGTTAGTATCGGGTACTTGACAGTGCTCAACCGCTGATACTGCGGCGTAGGCTGGGCGTGGTCCACATATTCGTACCCGTATATCCGGGTGCGGGTCGTGACACTCGTTTTTGTTTCGTGGCACGACTTCTTACCAGCATAGACGCACTAGCCCTTGCACCGACACAAGGTGAATATTCCACATTCCTTTCCTGTCAGGTTATAAGTACATTTCTAAGCAGGTTCTATGTGTGCCGGACACATACGTGCCTGCACTTTTAACCCATCGTTCCTTAAATATATGAAATGGTCGTTGGCGTATTCACGCCAAAATGGACTAAATGTGTTTCTTTCTTTCTTTTCTTTCTTTCTTTTCTTTCTTTTTTTTTCTTTCTCGAATTTGGGTAGTCCAGTGTTTTACGGGTTGGGTTGCTATCCCAATAACCGAAATATACCGCGTGCCTACCATCATTTGTGGCTTTTCACATCTATAACCGGGTGATAATCGTCTTTACAGATGAGCGTCCATCAAAGATTATATCCCTCATAGGCCGAACGGTCCCGGTGCCCCGGCGTACTAACGTTCCGTGCACGGAAGATTATCACAATTATCTCAAGTCCATTCGACCATGCAACGTCCTATTTTTCAAACAACCAAACATAGTCTTGAGTCCGAGACTCAGACTTATCAAACAACCAAACATAGTCTTGAGTCCGAGACTCGGTCTTCATCATCTCGTATTTCTTCTATTAACTTTCTATGTTCTTACATTTTATACTTCGTTTCAATGTTCAATGGCATCATGCCTCAACTCAATGTTCGTCAACCGAACAACCCGAAGGTCCCGAACACCTTTCGAGGCATCATGTCATATCCGACAGTTCTGCCACATTCATGTCGCAACTGCATTCTTTCGTAACAAAGCCATCTTTTATGATCTCGTGCACGTAGGTATGTTTCGACACATTTATCATCTTTTTTCTCGCGTCATGTACTTGGTGCACGCATCGAAGCCATATTTCCATGATCTATGACTTAGTGTTCAATGTTCGTGGCTTGTACGCTAGAGCGCTCGCCTATTGTCTTTCAATGTGCTAGCCTTTCTAACTCGTGCACGAAGGCACGAAATGGCTCGTGCACGAAGGCACTCGCCGAATACAGTTATCCCATGTTCTTACAGCTTGCGCACCTTGGCGCTTGCCTTTACGATATCCAATGTCCCATAGCGACTCGTACATTTGATGTACGTTTTATTTCAATTGTTCTAACTAGTGTTTGACACACACTACGATTTATCTTTCGATCGGACCACGCCCTTGGCGTCGATAGGTTAACTTAGCATATAATGATATATTTTGACTTAGGCACGAAGAAGTAAAAATGAGAGTTAATCCTCCCACCTTGAGTCGATACGCCTTGTCGTTTCGTCGAGCCGATGCGGCTCAATTTCATAACTTCGTTGCACGGCCAACTCTCCTGACTTAGCCATTCGTGCACTTCATGCTTCATTGAATTATATGTCCGACTTGGCTTACCGTGCCAATGCCTCAGTTCATTGCAAGGCGACGATTGGTTTCGCAAACCCGTTTCTGAAGAAGGTAAAATTTTGACCTCTAATATTTCAGCGTAAGTGGATAGCCTGCACATGGAACTAACTAAAATCAATACTTGCTTCGATTCGGACTTGCACCTTGGTCGATTCAATTTCTTGGAATCTTTGAGCCGTCTCAACGCACTTATCCTTCGGGGAAACGCAGCACTTCGCATCGATTCAACTCGATGTATTTCTTTTGGGACAATACAACTCTTCGCATCGACTTAGTTCGATGCATTGCTCGGGACAACGTAACTCCCGTATCGATTCACAATGATACATTTCATTCGGTCAACGCGACTCCTTGAGTCAACGTCTCAGCGTAATACCCCGTACGGAGCGGGATATTACATATGTGGTCTGCCCCTTTGGGTTACTCTAGTAGCCTGTAGTGACATGGCAGCTAGCCACTGATCCCTCCTGCTAGTTTGAATGACACGTGCTGCAGGCCAGCACAGTCACGTCCCGACCATGTAGCCGTATTCAAAAAATTGGATTCTATACCAGCATGATATTTTACTGATTTCTTCTCAGCTCGCTGTCTGTACTAGCTCTGCAACAGCTACATTCGTCTATTTGTGTTAGTAGCGCCATCTTTTTCAGTTGGGCTACGTCCGTTTGACATTTTCTAGAGTCCAAGTCGCTGTGAATGCACAGTAGTAACGCGGACTGCGCGTAGAGGATGATGTTGCTTGTGCGTTGCTAGCGTTTCAGAAAGACGTTAAAAGAAGAAGAAGAAATTAGAATTGTAGATAGAGCTTGCTTTCATGCAATTTCTCATCTCTTTCTCTCTCCTTTTGACATTTTTCAAAGTCGAGTGGATGGATTGGATCCTTAGCCAATCCAATGCCTATTTTCTATTTCCAACCATCCGTAGCCTTAGTCGTACTCCCACCCACAACTCCATATTTATAATTAACGCACCATCACACTACAAGAATAAAGGCTTTTCTTGACAGGAAAAAACTGTCAAGAAATGGGTATCTTGATGGTTGCAGATCCGTCAACTAGGCCAGAGTCAAGAAAAGACCCCCTCTTTTCTTGACGGTCGCTGGCATGACTTTTCTTGATGGTTTTTGGCCGTCATATTAAAAAAAATTTCTTGACTTCTTTTAGCCGTCAAGATAGCAGTTTTTAGAAACCGTCAACATAGGCAAAAACTTTTCTTGACTCCGGCCTAGTTGACGGCCTTTAGCCTTCAAGAAAAGTATTTGTTTTGACGGACAAAACCCTTCATGAAAAGCATGTATTCACGGCTATTATGCAGCATAATTTGAATTAACATTGACGTTTGACAACCGTCAAGAGAAGCTATCTAAAGTACCGTCAAAAAAAGTTTGCCAAAATTTCGTCAAAAATTATATAATATTAATCAAACACAAATAATATCAATCCAGAAGATACACACATCAAATTACTATAAAACCAAATTTTATATTAACAAACTGTATTGTTCATACAACAAAAACTTTCGATACACATCCCACCACATGTATTCTTCACTTGCCCATTCACAACATAATCCAACCATAAAGTACACATAACCCACATCTATTGTTTCCATACCACTTAAACTTCCAAACCACAAACATCCATGACTTGTCACCACAAAACATAATCTAACCCTATAAAATGAAACCAAAAAAAGTAGTAAACCAGAGCGGAGCACTTCCCTCCCATATCCACAGCATTTCCCTATTCACAGCATGCATGCACCTTTATTTTTTAGCAAGTTCCTGAGAGAATAAGAACAAAAATTATCAATACTTCCCATATATATTCTTATATAGATATTGAACTACAATATTACATAATTATCAATAAAGTTTGACTTTATTGCTGCACATACAAGAACTCGAGACAATTTGAATCACTTGACAAGAATCTGAATTAAGGCATATTATAACACAAACAGGTATCCTGGAAATGTCATACTGAAACTATAACACAAACAAGTATCCTGGAAATTGAATCACTTGACAAAAATCTTAATTAAGGCATACTATAACACAAGAACAGTTTGACTTTATTCCCATACTGAAACTATAAATCAAATATGAGTAACTGATATGCAACAACCGGACAAGAAATGAGAGTGTTGAATACTTTTTACAATTTGGGCATATCTCTCGCTCAGCTTCTTTTATCAAATTAAAGAATTTCTTAGTTTCTTCATCAGAACCTTCCATATGTGGATGATACTCAACATTGTCCATACAGTCTAGTAGGCTAATCGGAGGAATTCCAAAGGCATCATGTATCATCTCCCGCATTTTATCACCAACAACAGAGTCACAAGAAGGATTTGAAGAAACATATATAAGACTTATCAAGAAAAATAGAAGCTAGGTGATCATTTAATGAAGTTCAATTAGCATCCAGGAATAGATCAAGTTCCCTTAGAAGGGAAACTCAAAATCAAATACACATATAGAATCGATAAAAATGAGCAGAGAGTGCAGCAGGACTAAACTAGTGGGTTGTCTAGAGTCTATGAGTGTGCATTAACGCATATATCTGTACAGGAAAGTAGAGTGTGTCCTAACAGGAAATCAGTACAGACTTTAAATCTGTGATGGGGACTCTGGAACCTTGGTTAAGGTTTCAGACATTTACCAAATCCAAGTATCATGTTTCTAGCATAAGAGGGATCAAATATTCATAGCAACTTAGAAACATATATAAGACTTATCAAGAAAAGTAGAAGCTAGGTGATTATTTAATAAAGTTGTGTACCAAAGAGAATAGGTATCAATTTAGTTTCGTGTGTATTCAGGTGTAGAAAACTAGAGACAACAGTAGTGTGTATAGGTTGTAGTGATAATGCATCTATTTGTGGGATATGGTAGTGTACCTATATTGGGTGCAATGCAATTTTGCGGGTTAGAGAGGAATGGGTGTCACCTATATGTATGTGTGTTTGTGTGCATAATTAGATAGATAGATAGCTAGATAGGTTATGAGATAGACAGATTAATAGTAGATTGGTAGTGTAGAGAGGGAGAGGGGTTCCTGTATAGAGCTTACAAGACAGTAGCAGTAGAGTAGGAAGAGTGTAGAGATGGAAGTGTCAAGTGAGTGTCCATGCTCCGATACCAGAGTGTAAGTGCAAGAGATTTTGTGTGTGTGTGTGTGTGTGTGTGTGTGTGTGTGTGTGTGTGTGTGTGTGTGTGTCAGTCATAAAACCGTTGAACCATGCCATTGTGAGTGTGCATCATGGGTAAGTGAAGATATCAATAGCCACCGAAAAGGATCCAAACCCAGGAACTGGACAAGTATCAAATTTTGCCAACTAAGGATGGTCCATGATAGAAAATATATCAATTAACATATACCCATTTGTAGGGAGTGAGAAAATGGCTATCTGATGGACCATCTACGTATCTTCATTAATAAAATAAGTTTAAGATGGACTTACAACAAAGTTTGAGATATCAGCTAACTTTGGCCTACAAAATATTGATACCATTCATGTCTCATATACTAATAATATGATACCTCACTCGAGAATCTCAGGATCTTGGACGAGAATCGTAAAAATGCTAAGGTTTTGCTGCTTAACTACAAAAAAATTGTTTCCCAAACATGACAACTTTTTGTGGCATTTTAGATTCAATTGAAGGGAGACAACATTCTTTTTGATATAACATAAGTTTAGAATACCATTTAGAGGAAGACAAGTATAAGGTTGTAATTTAAAATGTTGAACAATACAAACCAAGACACACAAAAACCAGAAAAAGGATAAGTGAAGAGAATGCAAACAAAAAAAGTATGTAAAATGATGGTTAATACAAAAAATGTTGAAATAGTGCATTGCCACACAACTTTTTTTTTTTGCTTTTTTCTCTAATTTAGTCTTAGTGGTACGCCAATGTACAATTATAGGGGAATCAAGACTTGGGGTGTGCATCGATCGGTGGTGGACCTATTTTGTCACAACCGGAGTCGAGCTAAAGTTATTCGGATTGGAAATAATCACAACCGAACCAAACCAACCAACATGTCGGTTCAATTTTGAAACCGGCCGACTTGGTGCACTTTAGCTTGGTTCGGTTGATCGATTTTGACTGAAAAAAGAGAGAAAATAATAGCCATTTCGATACGAGATTATTTGGAATTTAAGAAAGGGCCAGTGCAGGGTGCAGACTGATATCAATGATATCTTTTCTTTTAAATGAAAAAGAAAACTGAACCGTCGTTTCTTTTAAGTGTATCATTGCAAACATGAGACCTTGTGTATACAAAAAAATATGGCATCATAATTAGAGTGGACAATGGACATTCTTCAGAACAAACATCAGAAGAGCGAAGTCAAAGAGAGCACAAACTTAAAGAAAATTGTCAATAAATATAGAATTAGTTTACTGATCAAAGTCATAACATGCAAGTTAACATCTTATTGTGGGAAGAACACTTAGAACAGAACATTCATTTAAACAAACTAAGTACAGAATGTATCTATGTCATTTCATATTGTCAGAGTAAATATAATAATTCATCTAACATAGCAAAACTCGTAAAGAAGTGCATTAGGTCAGTTAGTCACTTGATACAAATCCTAAAATCTTGATTTCTTATTTAATTAACACATTTCTTTGGAAGGGCATACTGTTTCCTTTTTCTACAAACTTCTCATTTGAATCTTGTATGAATTATGGCCTCATAGAATGACCCAATTTGAATCACAATGTTTACCATGTAAGCATCATTCTTCAATAATGATGACTAAGTAAGTAGCTCACTTACAGTCTGTTATCTATTATTTGATAAATTAAATTAAGTATTATTGATATCTTTTAAGTCATGGACCCTAACTAAAAGTTTAAAATAGACATGTATATGTGTTCGGTTTGGTTCGGTTTTAAACGATTTTTGGAATAACCAAACCATTGACCGAACCAAACTAGTATGTTATTTTAAAAACTCAATCGAACCAAACCAACCGGACCATTAGTTCGGTTAAAAACTGATTGGTTCGGCTTGGCCCCGATCGATTTGGTCGGTTTGGTCCAAATGTGCACATCCCTAATCAAGACTCATTGGGTAATTTCCCTTCAAAGTGATGCAGGTGTTGCCAAAGCAACATACTGTCCAAAAATCTAGTAGCAAGCTTGTCTAATATTTTTGACATAACTCTTCTAATGTTCCAGTCATGGAATAGATCAGTTATTCCTAAGCAACAAGTTATGTACAAGATGGTTGTTAACAACTTCACAGTTAGAAATTGTCCATAAGTGTAGACCTTTAAAAATGACAGTCACGCTGAGTTGATCAAGACAGAGTCAAAAGTCACGCTCAGTTGATCCAGACAATATTGTACAAATCACGCTGGGAGACAGCTCATCATTTGTCAGAGAGTCATTATGACTGACAGCACGACAGTCGAAGAATGTCTCTTCGTGTGCCACGTATGCACAGAACTCGAGAGATCACCGCCGTCTATTGCGTGACTTTCGAAATCTTCTTCAGCAAGACTCAGCCTTCATCGAGTTGGCGTACCAAAAAGGTTTCTTGTCATTTAATGCGACTGACAAAGCAATCACTGTCAGAGATTTTGTGTCAGTCAAGACACGCCAAATCAAGACAGCTGGCAGTCCTATCTCAAGTCTGCGTGTATCTTTGAGTTCTTCACCTCAAGTTTGCGTGGATTCGGAAGTTTTCTTCCTCAAGTCTGCGTAGATTTTGAAGCTTTTTGCCTCGAGTCTGCGTGGATCCTGAAGCTTCTTGCCCCAAGTTTGCGTGGATTTTGAAGCTTTCTACACCGAGTTTGCGTGGATTTCGTCTTCAACAAGTCTGCGTAGATTTCATCAAATTGGAGTACGTGGCAGCCATGCTACTGATCTCTCACCTGCGTGTCCTGTAACTTGCACACGACTCATGCATGATCGTCATGTGTCCAACAGTTACAGGCCACGTCCAGTAACTGCTCACAACCTTGCGTATGTTAAATCCTGCGTGATTTTCAACTAAGCACAGGCTGTGAAGACAGTTATCTTTTCAGTTTTTTGACTCTATAAATAGAGTTTTTTTTCTCATTCATTGTACAGATACACTGATATCTACTGTCAAAATTTTGAGAGCTTTTCTTCTTCGCATAGTCCAAGGGATAAAGCGATCGTCTTCTAGATCGGATTCCCACAGTTGTAATTTTCCCAGAAATACAACAAATAAAAAGAATTTCTTTATGAAAAACAAATTGGCAACTCTGCTAGGAAAAACCATCTCCTCTTCTGAGATGGCAACAACTCAATATGATACTTCGTCAATCGGCTCGACGAAGAAGGTGATGACGATCAAACTCGATCAACCCGCCTATGAAGAAATGCAGCGGGCTAAGGGTGGCAAGCCCACTCCAGCCTCCATTACTACTGCCAAATCGAAGGGACACTCTGTCTATGTCCCTAAGAATCAGTTGGTAGTCAATGGTGAAGTCTCTGCCACAGTGTCTACTCCTAACACTGGCAAGAACTCTACTGCAAGCACGCACACTCTTGTGCGCTCGAAGATGACAGCATTCAAAAGTCATGCTGACAGCACTGGTTCTTTAACCAAGTCTGTTCCAGTGTGCAATCTCACACCCAAAAGTCACGCTGACAGTACTGGCTCCTTAGCCAAATCTGTTACAGCGTGTCTCTCTAAAACCAAAAATCACGTTGACAGTACTGGCTCCTTAGTCAAATCTGTTCCAGCGTATAATTCTAAAATCAAAAGTCACGCTGACAATGCTGGCTCTTTAGCCAAATCTGTTCCAGTGTGCAAATTCAATCCCAAAAATCATGCTGACAGTACTGGCTCCTTAGCCAAATCTGTTCCAGCGTACAAATTCAACTCTAAAAATCACGCTGATAGTACTGGCTCCTTAGCCAAATCTATTCCAGTGTGTAATCCTACATTCAACAGTCACGCTGACAGTACTGGCTCCTTAGCCAAATCTGTTTCAACGTGTAATTCTAAATTCAAAAGTCACGCTAACAGCTCTGGTTCTTTAACCAAGTCTGTTTCAGCGTGTATTTCATCCAAGAAGAATGGCTCTTTAGCTATCTCTTCTTCTTTACCAAGTTCTCCTAGAACTGGGGGTGGTCTTCCACACAAAGTCCCTTCGAAAAGGAATAACTCTTTAGTTGTTTCTTCTGCTCCTGTAGTTTTTACTTCAGGAACAGCTTTGACTGACACTTTTGTTAGTCAAAGGAAAGGAGATGGTCTTTTGACTACTCTTCCTTCTGGACATTCTATGTCTCAAAACTTGAATGAGTCTAAGAAGAAACATTCCTTAATGTCTTCTTCTATGACTTCTTCAAATTGGGCACAGAATTTGTCCATAAAAGAGGGTCTGTTACCAACTCCTAATCAAAGGGATGGTTCAACTCTTCCTTCTCTGCAAATATCCAGATCAATGGAAGGAAAACTCCATGTGTTACCTACAACTGATCTAAGAACAAAACTGAACACTTCTGGCGTTAAGAAACTATACCAGTTGGAAACAATGATAAGAGATCCAAATGCAGAGTATGCAAGAAACTATGTGGCTCATATTAATCACTCTCTGTATAATCAAGAGCCATCAAGACCCAAGAACAGGAAATATACTCCTCAATCTTCACAAACAGATTTACGAGAACATCTTCAACAGAAGAGAAGGAGTAATTCTATGACAAAAGATCATGCTGAATGTGACTTCTATCAAAGAGTCATAATTCAGTGCAGATGTCAATCAATAGTTCAAAACCATGGTGATCATGAATGTGACTTCCAGCCGAGAATCACAATACAATGCAGATGTCAAACTAAACGACAATCTGTCTTTAATCGGATTCAGTGTGAACCTATGCCTGATGAAGATGAGCCTTTGTTTGCTTCTGTCAACATGACCTCTCGGGATACTGGGGGTAGAAATGATAGTCCAGATGGAGTATATAGAAATACTAGAGCAAGAGTCTTAGCTTCTAGTCAAAGAAACTTGATCTCTGTAGATGATTCTGAATTTCTGGGAGAATCTAATTTCCCACCTCTTCCTACTGGTGGTAGTTCTCCTCTAACTGACTTTGATGCACGAAGCAGTGATTCAGAGCATACAATATCCACAAGTTCATCAATAATCCCTCGTACAGTCACAATATATATGGTTGATGGGAATACTGACGAACCTTCTTCTTCCATGACTCCTCAAGAACAAAGAATTGCTTCTTTGGAATAGCAAATGAGGTCTATGGCTGATAATATGAAGTCAATGTACGAACTCATGGCAGCCCAACTACAAAATCAACAGACTGTACCAGAAGCTACACCAATTGACATTGGTGTAAGTCCAGTACATGTTCCTCCAGCAGTCCAGTCCAAAACTCCTGGGCAAGTTCAACCAGTTCCTAGTCTCTCTGGAGCTGGGGGTAGTGCTTACAATGCTGTTCCTCCTCCCAACTATTCTCTACAAGCTACAACTCCACAATCCTCCGGAGTTGTTAATGAAGAATTGAGGAATCTCAAAACTCAATTCGAGGCATTCAAACAGAAAGATGGTTTACAAAGGTTAGGCATCAAGCAACCTTATCCGATAGAATGGAAGCAAGTATCGTATCCTCCTAAATACAAGCCTCCTACTATCTCATTCTATGATGGAACCACTTCTCCAAGTCAATTTATTAATCACTTTGAAGTGATGACTGACCAGTTGCAACCAAGTGATGCCCTCCTTACTCGGGTATTTATTGGATGTCTCAAGGAAACTGCTTATGAATGGTATAGAAGTCTCCCAGATGGGTGCATTACTTCATTTGCCGGTTTCAAACAGATGTTTCTTGAACGGTTCTATGAAGGGCTCAATGACATGACTATGTCTGCTCTTATTAGAATCAAACAGAAAAATAATGAAACTACAGAGGATTACATTGAACAGTTTCGAAGAGAAGCTCTGAAGATGCCTCTTGGAACTCCTGATGCTGTCTCCATTGACACATACAAATCAAACTTGTTGCCAATCATCAGCATGTGGACAGGATCCACCTAATTTCAAGACTGGCCTTCTTTCATAGTTAGTGCCAAAGCTGCAGAAATTAGTGCTGAAACCTTCAAAGGCTTAGGAGTGCAGATGACTCCTAAAGAAACAGGTCAAGGTGCTAACAATAAAAATAATGCTCGCAAGGGAAAAGAAACTCTTGAAGTTAATCTTCAGAGCAAAGATGCATCAACTATTCAAACTCCTGTCTCTACAACTCAACAATCAAGAACACCTCGCCCCAAAGAAGAATATTCTTTTGACGACGACGATGTCCTTGGTATCTTTGAATGTCTGCTGAAAGGTAATAAAATACAATTACCTGAAATCAAAAAACCTGATGAAGCTGGTAAGACAGATCATCCCAAATACTGTCCATACTACAGAATGATGGGTCATACAATTCGTACATGTTATGTACTGAAAGGAAAGATCCAAGAAATGATTAAGTCTGGAGCTATCTCTCTTACTCCAAAAGAGAAGACCGTTACCTCCAACGTCGTCTCTATACAATTTGGAGATTTCCCTCCTCAACTCCTTGAAAGTGGGATCGTTCCTATTCCCAAGACAACTCTTGAAATAGTGAATGTTCCTCCTCCACAGTCTGAAGGATTGGTGCCAATCACTTTGAAGACTGGAGAAATCATGTGGATTCATCCTGACCTAGTGGCAGACTTTGAATCTCCTTCTCTTCAAAAGTCCAAGAAGTCTGGAAAGATTAAATCATGTCATATGACTTCTCTCGGATCTACCTCTGACACAGAGCCAAAAGATAAAGAAGAAGCACTTGTTAGTGCTACTCGAACGGGGAAACCTTATCTAAAGGATTATTCCAAGAATCCTGAAGATACACCTGATATCCCTCCAGCTGATAAAGATGCTCCTAATGTTCCTCCTGAAGAAGAATCATCTACTGCACCTGTTCTTTCAACTACACCGGTTGAACCTGTTCCTCCCAAGCCTACAGTTCTGGAGAAAGACAAACAACAGGCTCGGTTTGATAAACCAATCAAGAAGTCTCCTCCTCTTGGACTTCAGAAGCCTTATAATTTCGATATTTTAGCTCAGCTTGCTAATACTCCAGCTAGAATGTCCCTCTTTGAACTTCTACGTCTTTCCAAAGAGACTCGGGAGACGTTAAGTGAAGTACTTCTTCAAGCTGACTCTTGTATTGCTCAATTAAATAAGCCAGATGCAGAACCTGCCACTTGCTTATATTGCAACAGTGTACTGGAGATTATCCCAAATATCACCTTTACACAAGACGACATGCTACTGGAAGACAATCGACATGATCGGCCTCTCTATTACACCGTTTATATCGATATAATGAAGATAGATCGTATCCTCATCGACCCAGGGTCTGCTATAAGCATAATGCCAAAGAGTCTATTGGATGAACTAAAAATCCCTCTTCACAAGCTCTCCAAGACGGTTACTACTATCCTGGGATTCAATCAAAGCCGAAGCGAGCCTTTGGGAAAGATTCATCTGAAGCTTCAGATAGGTGATTTCAGATCTAAAGTCACTTTCTATGCGATTGAGATCGTGGGATCCTATAATCTTCTTCTGGGGAGGCCCTTTCTTCATGAAAATAATGTGGTGCCTTCTACTCTTCATCAGTATTTTAAGTACATTGACAGCAATGGAAGAGTACAAAAAGAAGTTGCTGATATAAATCCCTTCCATGGGATTGAAGCTTATTTCAATGATTTCCGGATGTACAAAGAAGAGTATACAAGGATCATACAAGCCATGGAGAAAGAGGATTCACAAAGTGAGACCTTAATAATCCCTGTTAAAGGTCGAACTACTCAACAACAATCTCCCAAACTCTCTGGAGAAGGTTCTTTAATCATTCCAGTGAGTGGACGGATCTCTCCACTATCTCAGTCATCTACTCAAGATACTCTGATCATTCCTGTTGGAGGACGGACTACTCTTCCATCTCAAGTTTCAAGGGAGCTCACCTCTTCTGAGCCATTTGTTATCGATCTTAATCGAAACAAAGCTTCTTCTTCTTCTTCTTCTTCTCCCCCTTTAGTCATTGACTTGGCTAAAATCTCTAAGGCCCAGCCTTCTCCCAATGTAAATACTGCTGCTTTTACATTTAATGAAAAGTCTCTACCTTTGCAGTACACTGATGTATGCAATTATGTTCATAGTTATTTACATCTGTTAGATGACTTGAGCACAATAACCATTGGAGTTGTACAGACTGTTCATACAGATGTATCCCTAGAACCTGTACAATCTTCATACTTTCTAGTTCCCAGCAGAAAGCCAGGAGACATTCCAATATTCTTCTACAAAGGGCCCCAAAGTCCTTCTGATTTAGAAGATGATGACAGAAATGATGATACTGGAAGATTACAACTACGCCGTTATAGTCAGCAATCTAAAGACATCATCAAAAATATGGGCTATGACTTCAGGACTGGCCTCAATGATGGAAAAGGAAGAAAAATGCCTATTCGTATTCCTCCTCTGAAATATGGGAGGACAAAATGCGGATTAGGCTATATTACTCATACTCCTTTCATCAATATTATCTATGAAGATCCTGAATCTGACGAAGATAAAAAATCTGATTCTTCTAGTACTACTTCTTGGGATTCCGATACAAGTATCGGGGACTTCTACTGCAACATTCTGTATTCCAACATGGTTTCTATTGACCGTTCTGAAGAAAGTGATGAAGACGAAGAAGAATTTGAAATTTCACCTGAATCAGAACAATGGGCCCAAAGGTTAGATAATCAATGGGAGTTCCGTTTTGAGCAAAAAGAACCTCCGACTGAAGATAAACTTGTTCAAATAGATGTTGGTGAAGAGGGATCCCCCAAACCAATATTCATCAGTGAAAGTCTTTCAGAAGCTAATAAGCAAGACATGATCAAACTCATTCGTGATTACATCGACGTCTTCGCTTGGAGTTATGAAGATATGCCAGGGCTTGATCCACAAATTGCAACTCACAAGCTCAATATCTTGCCGAATGCTAAACCGGTCAAACAACAACAGCGACGATTTTGTCCAGATATTATGGATGTAATTGAAGCTGAAGTCAATCAACTCATTACCTCCGGGTTTATTAGAGAGGAACAACATCCCGATTGGGTGGCTAACATAGTTCATGTTCTTAAAAAGACTGGCAAGATCAGAGTTTGTATAGACTTCCGCGATCTCAATGCGGCATGCCCTAAAGACGAATTCCCTCTACCAATCACTGATGTCATGATCGATAATACCTGTGGATTTGAACGGATGTCATTTATGGACGGGTATTCTGGGTACAATCAGATTAAAATGTTTCCAGACGACGAGAAGCACACTTCTTTCAGAACGCCGATTGGTACATACTGTTATACAGTTATGCCATTTGGTCTCAAGAATGCAGGAGCAACTTATCAACGAGCTATGAGCACTATATTCTGTGAACATCTGCGAAAAATAGTCGAATGCTACATTGATGATATTGCAGTTAAAAGTCGACAACAGGAGGATCACATCCAAGATTTGAAGACTATTTTTGATCTAATGCGTAAGCATCAATTAAAGATGAACCCTACTAAGTCCTTCTTAGGCGTCTCTAGTGGTAAATTTCTCGGGTTCGTCATTACCGCTAAAGGCATACACGTGGATCCCGAGAAGATCAAAGTCATCCAAGAGATGCGTCCTCCACGCTCCTTAAAAGAGCTACGAGGATTTCAAGGAAGAATCGCTTATATCAGGAGATTCATCTCTAATTTATCAGGACGCTACAGACCATTCAACAAACTTATGAAGAAAGGTGTCTCTTTTGTCTGGAATGATGAATGTCAGAAAGCATTCGATGATATAAAACAATATCTGATGAGCCCACCAGTATTGGTACCTCCCATCTCAGGAATACCGTTCCTTCTGTATACCCGAGCAATGAGTCATTCATTGGGTGCATTACTTGCTCAAAAGAATCAAAATGGTCATGAACAAGCCATTTATTATCTCAGTCGCACTATGACCGGAGCTGAACCTCGTTATTCACCGGTCAAAAAAGAATGTCTAGCCTTGATGTTCGTTGTTCAAAAGACACGACATTATATCATTGGCCAGACTATTCATGTCATTTCCAGGATCAATCCTATACGGATCATGATGAAGAAACCTAGTGTTTTGAATTCTCGACTGGCTAATTGGGGAATCCTACTCGCTCAGTATGACATGCACTATATTCCTCAGAAGTCAGTCAAAGGACAAGCTTTAGCTGATTTTCTGGCTGCTCACTCAATTCCAAAAAATTCAAAACTCTATGATGAAATCCCAGATAAGTCCTAGATTCGAATCAAATTGCTGAAGAAGATTCTATTTGGCGTCTATTCTTTGATGGAGCTTCAAGAATTGGTCCTAATGGTGATATTGTCGCTGGAGTTGGAATCGTTCTTGTATCGCCAGAAGGTCTTGCTATCCAAAGAGCCTATTCTCTTGATCAGCCATGTTCAAACAACGTAGCTGAATACAATGCATTGCTTATTGGTCTTCAACTCGCTAAATATCTGAATATTCAACATTTGGAGGCGTATGGAGACTCTAAACTCATTGTCAATCAGATAAGGGGTACTTATGAAGTTCGCCATCAAGATTTAGTTCCTTATCATAGATCGGCTATATCTATGGCTTCTTCGTTCAAAGAATTCTTCATTGAACATGTTAGACGAGCATGTAACACAGAAGCTGATGCTCTTGCCAATCTTGCGGCGGTGTTGGCTATTCCAATCAAACGTCAACAAATGATTATTGTTCGCAATCGAGAATTATTTCATCTCGAAAACAATTTGACCCTAGGACTTCCAGTTGACATTGAAGAATCAATATCTCATGATGTCAATACAACAAGAGGATTTGGATTCAGTCGTAAATCGAATGTCATCTTCTTCTGATTCCAGTATGGAATTCATCTTCAGTAACTCGGCCGAGAATCAGAATACGGATAAAGATTGGAGACTTCCTTTCTTAGATTTCGTATTGTACGATATTCTTCCAGATGATCCGAATGAAGTAGCATCTATCAGACGACGATCACTCAGATTCTATTACAATCATACAACAAAGACCTTATATCGTCGAGCTTATGATGGTTTACTTCTTCGATGTGTTGCCGGTGACGAGGCTCAACAAATCATTCGCGAAGCACATGATGGAATTTGTGGTGCACATCAGCCTGGACCAAAACTTCAAGACCGTATTCGACGTATGGGTTATTATTGGCCCACTATGGTATTTGATGCCATCAAATACGCAAAGAAGTGTAAAGCCTGTCAAATCCATGCGGATTTTATTCATCAACCTTCGAAATTTCTACATCCGACGGCAGCATCATGGCCCTTCGAAGCTTGGGGCATGGACATCATTGGTCCAATCAATCCGTCATCATCAAAAGGTCATCGATTTATTCTCGCAATAACCGATTACTTTTCCAAATGGGCCGAAGCCATTCCTTTATCTGAAGTTAAGACATCCAATGTCATCAGCTTTATTAAGCACCACGTCATCTACAGATTTGGTATTCCTCGACGCATTATTCATGATAATGGTCCACAGTTCGTCAGTCAAAAATTTACTCGATTCTGCGACGACCATCGGATCAACAATGTGGCTTCTACCGCATATAATCCAGCAGCTAATGGATTAGCAGAAGCTTTCAATAAGACCATCATCAAACTCCTAAAGAAGTTTGTCTCTACTAACAAACGTAATTGGAGTGACAAGCTCGGTAAATGTTTGTGGGCTTATCGCACTACAGTTCGTAATGCTACTAAATGTAAACCCTTTTCTCTGGTGTATGGTTTCGAAGCTGTTCTTCCATTAGAGATTCAAATTCCTTCTTTAAGGATAGCAATCACTAATGAACTCACTGCTGAAAATAATGATCGTCTTCGACTTCAGGAATTAGAAGCTCTGGATGAAAAGCGATTATCTGCTCAACAGAATATTGAATTCTATCAAGCTAGGATCTCAAGAGCTTTTAATAAGAAAGTCAGAGTTCGAACATATCAAAAAAGAGAACTTGTTCTAGCAGTCAGACGTCCTATGACTATGACTCATATGAGCAAGGGCAAATTTGACGCAAAGTGGTAAGGTCCCTATATTGTGAGCAAAGTTTTCTCAAATGGAGCTTATCAACTCTCAGAATTGGATGGTCGAAAAGTCTTGATGCCTATTAATGGCAAATTTCTTAAAAAGTACTATGTATAAATGCTTGTAATCATCAGACAGTTTCATGTTTAGAAATAAAATTTTTATTTTATTTTTAATCATGAATGATGATACATGATATTAAGGAAGATCACTATCATCCTTTTCTACATTTGGACGTGGGCTACTGCCATCCTTCTCGAAGACGTGATCAGCAAAAGAGCTGAGGATCTCCTTGCTAGAACCCACAAGAAATTTGCAAGCTGCCATCCTCATGGCTTCTTCTCCTTCAGTCCTTTCTGGTTCGAGCAGGAAGTCCAGAATGTCCCTTGGTGGCTTGGGTGCATACGAACTTTGCCTGCTTCCACCTTCTTCGATTGAATTGGATCAGCAGGGTGTTCTTCAGTGCCTTTCTGAACCTTCATGGCGATTTCAACCTTCTTGGATGCTTCTTCAGACGACATTTTTATGTTTGAAAGAAGAAGCGTTCGTTCTTGTCAGATTTCTGCTATATTTATAGGCAGAAGTTCCTCAAACAATGAAGCGTCATATCCATTCGACGATTCACACATTCATTAATGCTTGACGGTTCATTCGTTCATTTCTCACATTCATCAGTCGGTTCGCCCGTTCATTAATGCTTGACGGTTCATCCGTTCATTTATTATGTTCATCCGACGGTTCATCCGTTCATTTCATCTAACAGTTCGTCCGTTCATAATCTTCTATCAAATTTATTAAGTGGGGATTCGTTATTGGTCACGTTTTCATAACCTCTGAATCAATTCCGAATCTACTTACTCATTTGTCATTCTTTTTGACCTCTGCATAGAAATCAATCTATTTTCTTTTGAGTTCCTACATATTATCACGTCCATAATACCTCTGATAATATCATATACTCTAAAACAGAAAAAAAGATTTCATTATCTATCATGTCCACAATTCATCCACAAATACAAATTTTTGAGCATAGAAGAATTATCATTTCTATTCTCATTTCACCACAAAAAAGTCTATTACATTTTCTTAGAATTTCTTACAAATCATAATGGAAATCTATTACAAATCTTGGATTTTCATTCTACACCACAACAATAACCTAATAGAGATCTATCTTCTTCTTTGGATCTTCTCCGTCGGACCTTCTCCGTCAGGTTCGTTGTTGGTGGCAGTTCCTGACTGTCTGGGTCCCAGTCACGACCAGATCAGCAGGAATCAAACTCTGGTCTTCTCTCTCAGACGAGCGAAGAACCACAGAGTATGGCAGCCCGAAGTCGTGGTGCTGCCAATACAATTGGTGGATTGGGGGTAACCTCTCAAGGAAGACAGGAATGTATCCAAACCTTGGGATACAATTCCTAGTTCTGCCTTGAAAGGAACTCTACTACCCGATTTCTCGGGGTAGAGTTGACTCCACCATCCAACTCTCGTGTATAAAGGCTCTTCCTACCATCTGAGGAAGACCCTTCTATCCCACGAAGAGTTCTGAGTTGTCTGATGTACGCGTCAAAGGCGTATGAGCTCCCTGATGTAGGTGTCAGTAGGATATTCTCTACAGCATTCACATCACCAATGCCAGTTCTGAATAAAATCTTTAGCCGAGCTTCTGCAAAAAATAGCAAGGAAAAAGAGAATTAATCAACAGAAATGTCATTTGACACGCACTGGCTGGTCAAGCGTGCATTGTTCAATCAAAAACAGAAAGCCTATCTTCAACAGCAAAAAAAGTACGCGTACTATACTGGACTTACCTTCAAGTTTGGTGCTAAGGATTGGCAAACTCATGTTTGATACAGTATGCAGAAATCGAACATTAGAAGGCATTGCTTTCCTGTTTGAGAATGAAATCTCTCAAAAATTTCATTCTCAGAGAAGAAGAAGAAGAATAAGAGATGAGTATCTTTGAAACTCAGCTGCCTATTTAAAGGACAAAGTACGAGTCTATTCTTGGAAAAGATCCGCATAAATAGCGTTCGTAAACCATGGAATGGATGACACGCGTGCTTTGGAAGACAACACAACATTGGAAACAGTCAAAGAGTGCCACTTAACATTCTTCATTAATGCACGTTGTTCAATGCAAAAGTTGTACTATATTCTTCAAGACAGGCACTGATGGCCTTACAAAAGACAACAAAAAAAGTGCAATAAGAGCATGAAAGACACGCTCTATTTCCCAGAACGGCTGAGCTTAGTGCCCAGTTCTTCTACGCTCTTAACCCCCATGCGGTGTAACAGAGCCTTCAACATTTACGCTGCTCTACAAGGCTGCGTCCATTAGAAGAAGACGAGCCATCCAGACCAAAATAGCTCAGGAAATTTTGGCTAAATGCATGGGATCGTCTTTGAACTCGAAAACCAGAGGCTCCGGTTCTTTACCCTCAAAAGTGGGATCACCATGGGAACAAAAGCCCAACTTGCGTGCTTCTTCCTCAGCTTTCTCCTTTGGTGTCATGTTGACGTAAGATGAAGATTAAAAATGAATCTTCTCCCTGCTTATATAACAGAGTTCGCCGGCGGTTCATATTCTACCATAAATTGGATGCAATCAGTCTCGAAAAATGAAGAGTCATCATGACATTTAAAGAACTTCGAAGTCTTTCCGACTTCCGAAAAATTTGAAGTCATATCAGCGTGACTGATTCCATTTTATCATCTCTATTTCAAAGTATTTCGAAATAATTTATCATTTTTCGAAAACTTTGAAGGGGGTTTTGTAGACCTTTAAAAATGGCAGTCACGCTGAGTTGATCAAGACAGAGTCAAAAGTCACGCTCAGTTGATCCAGACAATATTTTACAAATCATGCTGGGAGACAGCTCATCATTTGTCAGAGAGTCATTATGACTGACAGCACGACAGTCGAAGAATGTCTCTTCGTGTGCCACGTATGCACAGAACTCGAGAGATCACCGCCGTCTATTGCGTGACTTTCGAAATCTTCTTCAGCAAGACTCAGCCTTCATCGAGTTGGCGTACCAAAAAGGGTTTCTTGTCATTTAATGCGACTGACAAAGCAATCACTGTCAGAGATTTTGTGTCAGTCAAGACACGCCAAATCAAGGCAGCTGGCAGTCCTATCTCAAGTCTGCGTGTATCTTTGAGTTCTTCACCTCAAGTTTGCATGGATTCGGAAGTTTTCTTCCTCAAGTCTGCGTGGATTTTGAAGCTTTTTGCCTCGAGTCTGCGTGGATCCTGAAGCTTCTTGCCCCAAGTTTGCATGGATTTTGAAGCTTTCTACACCGAGTTTGCGTGGATTTCGTCTTCAACAAGTCTGCGTAGATTTCATCAAATTGGAGTACGTGGCAGCCATGCCACTGATCTCTCACCTGCGTGTCCTATAACTTGCACACGACTCATGCATGATCGCCATGTGTCCAACAGTTACAGGCCACGTCCAGTAACTGCTCACAACCTTGCGTATGTTAAATCCTGCGTGATTTTCAACTAAGCACAGGCTGTGAAGACAGTTATCTTTTCAGTTTTTTGACTCTATAAATAGAGTTCTTTTTCTCATTCATTGTACAGATACACTGATATCTACTGTCAAAATTTTGAGAGCTTTTCTTCTTCGCATAGTCCAAGGGATAAAGCGATCGTCTTCTAGATCGGATTCCCACAGTTGTAATTTTTCCAGAAACACAACAAATAAAGAGAATTTCTTTATGGAAAATAATAAGTAGTTGACATTACATCAAATAATTTTTAAAAGCTGACACTCAGTTTGAACTTAAGGTGAGTTAAGAGCAATTGAAACTATTGGAAGAAAGCTAGTTCCTGTCTAAATATCACAAAAGATTGCATGAAGTGGGGACATTCTATATATGTTGGTAAGCTTTCTCTAATACAATTTTGTATTTTTCTTATCTCTATTTGCCTGCAAATTCAATATAATACATGCTACATGAATACAAGCTATCTAAATAATCTTTCTAAAGCAATATTTTTTTGACTCAATACATATGGATAGGCTGCTGTGTCAGGTAATCAACATCTAGCTTAAGACTCTGTTGGATTCCGTAGGCATGAATCTAATAACATTACAGAAGACTGGCCCTTAAAAGTGTTGAATGGCAGAAAAGGATTCAAAAAGCAACTAGAAAAATGTTGGTTAAGGGCTTTGTTGTTGTAATCAAACCCAGAAGGTTCACGGTTATACCAAGTAGCTTGAGAAGTTCTGTACATTATTAAATAATTAAAAATCAATCAGACTTGTCCATTTAATATGAAAAGGGAAAAATACTTGCAGTGTCGAAAATCTTCATTTTAAATGTTTGCACTTTTGAACAAACCCAGCATATAAAGATTTGGAAAATCGATAATCAATAATGTCACCAAAAAATTACTACCATGGAAATTAATCCATATGATGCTTATATAAATTAACATGAAAATTGAAAAGAAAACATGAGCCCATGACATTTTGCAGTGAAGTAAATATGTATACAGGAAACTGTATCTATATCCATTCCATGTATATGCCAAGACACTCTGGCCATGGCAGTGCCTTGTCTATGGAAGTGAATGCTATTGTAGCCATATGAATTCTCCCTCTACATCAGTGATTAGTCTAACAGAGAATTTGTTCATACTAAAGAAATTTGTAAGAAATTGGAAGAGGATAAAGTAGTTTAGGAGATTTGTGCGAAAGAAATTTGTAAGAAATATGAATTCTCCCTCTATATTAGTGATTAGTCCAAGATGATGGCGGTATCGGAACGAGTCCTCGATTCATTCAATAAATCAAGAACGAGAAGATCGTACCATGGATAAGTACTTCCTCGATTCATTCATTTAATAACCTTTCTAAACAAAAAAAAATTGGGTCAAAGCGCATAAAGGAGGGGACTCCTTTGTGGTTCGTTGAGGACTCCAATTTCAATTAAGACAGTATATATATGAACCTATAGGACCCAAACCCTAATATTTATCAATACTTCAAGAGAGATTACATAGGAATCAAACCCTAATACTTCCCAAAAAATCATGTCAAAAAAGAACCCAAACCCTAATATTTATCAAATCAACCTTCATAATTATCAATACTGTCACCCTCATTTTCCGTATTTCCCGTATTTCGTATTTATACTCGTATCTGGATTTTGGCATGTATTTTTATTTTTCTCAACTTGTGGAATTTTGGTATTTCTCGTATTTTCGTTTTGGCATGGCTCGGTTTTATTGGGGATGGTTCGGTTTGGTTTGGTTTTATGTGTTGGAACACCCTAGCCCTATGCTACACCCTCAACCCACCACAACCTCCACCATTAAAACACCACCAACCACTCTCTCTCCTCATAACTTCCACCAATAATTTCCTTCTTCTTCTTCTCCATCCTCCACAACTCTCCTAACCCTAGGCAAGTGCACCTTGCCACCACATAAGAACCCTCTTTTATTTGTCCATTTGCTAGTTTAGGATATGGTGATCAACATTAGAACTTGGTGTTTTGTGATTTGAAGTCTCCTTTGCTCTAGATCTAAGTTATTTCTATTTTCGGATTTTGCATGGTTTGATCTACTTTAGTTGGATTTTATGGGTTTTTGATGTTTCCATGTGGAAGAGCATTCAGTTTCACCCAAGTTGGAGCTTTGGAAATCCGGATTTGGAGTTCGGATGACCAAGTTGTGAGCTTTTGAAGCCTTGGGTTCATCCATGGTGTTCTTGCTGTTTGGAGAAGACAGTGAGCAGTGGCAGCCTTAGGTACGCTTCCTGTTGGAAGCGTGTCTCCCTGTAGCGTGCGTGACTTTTCACCTACGCTGCTCCTTGAGCGTGCGTGACTTTTCACCCACGATGCTCCCTGTAGCGTGCGTGACTTTTCACTCATGCTGCTCCTTGAGCTTGCGTGACTTTTCACGCAGCTGCTCCCTTGAGCTTGCGTGACTTTTCACGCAGCTGCTCCCTTGAGCTTGCGTGACTTTTCACGCAGCTGCTCCCTTGAGCTTGCGTGACTTTTCACGCAGCTGCTCCCTTGAGCTTGTGTGACTTTTCACGCAACTCCCCTTGAGTGTGCCTTGGTACGCAGACTTGAGCGAGCCTTGCGTGCGTGCTTTCGCACGTATGCTGCCCCTTGATCCCTTTGCTTAAACCCATTGACCCTTGGAGTTTTGGTTTTATTTTTTTAAGCTTGGCTTTTCTATAAGCCTTATATATTGATATTTTATTAGATATTTTACGCCCATTTTATATCCTTACGTCTTTTGTCATGAACTTGATTTTACTTAATGTGTTTGGAATGACTATTGTACATGGCTTGGTATGGCAAGGAACATGCATAACACGACAGTAACCCGTAGTGGTGCACTCCTGACATGACCAACCTGACTTGATAGTGGCCCGTGACGGCGCACTCCTGACTTGACATGACCTGATAACTTAGTTTGACCTGTCTTGACACCGTGGGTGGTTCTTTCTTGCTTGCTTGTTAAATCCACTTGTCCTGTCTTGCATCATGTCTAGGATAGGACTCCTGAGTACCACGGTCAGGAGTACCTACTAAAATGGATTAAGGTTAATAACTAGAATAACACAGTAGTCATGAAGAGATTGACACGGCTACAGGCAATCCCGTTACCTGGGCGCTCTTGGGATCTGTAGCCTACCGTCGAGTAGGGCACATTTCCAGCACACCGTCGAGTGTTGCACCCTCTAAGTCACCTAAGGGTACATGTATCTCCTGGACAATGTACCCACCTGAATTCAACCCTAATCTTTCGTCATGGGTAGCCTGGATGGTCTACAGGGCTTGTGGCTGTGGAACAATCTCACTGCATCTTGTTAGTAATTAGGCTTATGATAACCCTAGTTAGTTAAAGTAGTAAGCCGTAGTATCTGCTTGGCCGTGATTGATTGAATGAGGTATAACCAGTTTAGCTATGTCTTGATCCAGTACAAGATTGCTTCCTGTCTTGATTACTTATATTACTTATCTTGCCGATAAATGGTGGGAAACCAAGCTCTGTTCAGATGAAGGGTTACAACCCCGGTCCTTGTTTGGTTTACGGGTTGTAACCTGGCTATCGGAATAGTTCCATGGTTATCTCGTCGTATATCATCCTGACATGTTTTCGTAATTTTAGTTTTAATATTAGATTTTCTGTGCTGATTGCTGGCTTTTGTTCTTATTTCGTGGCCCCCTTGTGGCACTTGCTCTTTCTGGGGTTGACCCAGCTGGTTTTGTGTGGCCAGATTTCGGAGCAGCTCCCGAGGATCTACCAAGCTTCCAGCCCAATGGTGAACTCTAGACGAAATCCGGGCCAAGAGTGGGTTTTCTATTTTGTTTCGCTCACTCTATTGTAAAAATTATTCTTTTGAGGCGTTTAGCCGACGAGCACCTGTTAGCTCGGAGCACTTTTACTTACTGTCTGCCTATGGGCTGTAAACATGATTGACAAATCCTAGGGTTGATCATGTATGACTAAACTCCTGCTAGTCCTAACATTTTGTAACGACTAGCTTCATGATCAGCTGAATATGTAATATTTGGGACGCCTTATTATTGTATATTTAATGATCATACATCTTGCGACTTTACTTACTTGTGGTGATTGAGACACTAGGCTTGTTCATGACCATAAGAGACTGTTGGCTTGTAGAAAACCCTCACATATCTAGACAGCCGTGACCGTATATCGAGGTGGTTTCCATTTCAATATACGTAGCTGGCTATGTCTGCCCCCGCTCTCCAGTATTCTGGTTCTAGGGCGTGACAAATACTTTCCAAAAAATTATGTCAAAAAAGAACCCAAACCCTAATATTTATCAAATCAACCGAGTATACCTTCTCTTCACTTTGTTTTTTGGTGGAGATCACCGTAGAGTAGCAAATTGGATCGACATACCGGAGTGTGCGCCGATTTCCCCCCGACGCCGAGGACATACCAGAGTGTGTGCCGATTTCCCCCCTCTCGAGTAGAAGATGAAGAATTTTTTTTAGGGCTTTATTTGGAAAAGCTAAGATTTTGGTGGAGATTTTGGAAGAGGGGTTTTGAGAAAGAGAAAAGGGATAGGCTGCGAAGAAATAGAGATTTTGGAATAGGGGTTTTGCTGTCTATAGGTTAGAGAAGAATGAAGGAAGAAGATTTTCTAGAAGAAGATTTTGAGATCGGGAAAAAGTTTGCTGGGTTCGTGGATTAAAAAGAGCTACAACCGTCATCAATTATAAAAGGTTTGAAAAATTTACTAAAATGGCAGCTGAAAAAATCCTGCCAAGTTTTTCGCACATATATCCATTGACGGTTATCACCAAACCGTCGATAAATAAATTGATGTTTCTTGACGGATAACCTAAAACCGTCAACATACGTGCTATAAAATTGCTAACTTAACAAAAAAAAGGTCATCTCTTGACGTAAGCCTAAATACGTCAAGAAAATCCCTATTGTTGACGGCTTTCGACGACCGTCAACTTATATACCGTCAAGAATGGCCATTTTTTTGTAGTGTCATTATTCATCCTCAACAAAGTCAGCGTCCCTTTACTCTCTTCTTCTTCTTCTTCCAGCAATATTCACATTAACAATGGCGATTTGGTGGTCGGAGACCAATAGGGATGCCAGCAACTGGGATCTGCATGCAGTAGTGAGAGGCTGATGTTCTAAATTACTGTAATTAAAGTTGTTACCTAACGAAGCAAACTAAATACTCCATAATTTGCAACTTCATATTCTATGACGTTGATAGGATAACAGTAAGAAAAATATGACAGGGTTATTGTTACTGTAGAGCCCCGTCCCGCTCATCAATCGGAGGAATAGGAACACCAACGACGTTCAGGGCTTAGCCTTGCAACGGCGACTCGAAGACATCGCTCAGGTGGGGTAGTTTCGGTGAACTTGCCTCATCTTAGCCTTCACATAATAAATCGCATGTTTTCAACTTGCACAAGTAGGCTTGATAATAAAATAGACGAATCCACATAGCTAAAGGAAATAATCCCGACGGGTCGAATTGAGTTAGAATATGGAAAGGTCCAACGGTCGGCTTAGAGTTGGTGCACGGCGTGCTTTGAAAATGACACTCGGTCCTTTGTCCCATGGCTTGGGAGAAGGAAAAGTTGGTCTTCGACACAAACTATGAATTAGCCTAAGTCATTGTCAACCCCCTAAATTTTTACTTCAAATTTTTTTTATATAAATTAAGTATTTAAAATTTTTACTTGGTATTGGTACGTCGCATAGTCGTATTATACGTCGTGTATGAACTCAATATTTTCATATGCCTCGTCGAGTGCGAATATGTGCAAGGTACATATTTTTGTAAAAATATTTTATTTTAGAAGCTTGAATTTTCAAATAATAAATAATAAATATTTATTTTTGATTACTTAAAGTTGTAAGATGCGTCGCATTTGGAATTTTCAAAACTTTATTTTACATCATGAAAGTTTATATAAATAGTAATTTAAAAACGAGGTTTATGCAAATGTTTATTTTATACAAGACATATAAATTTATTCTATTTTTGAAATTTATTTAATATTAATATTTTATTATCCGAAAAACTATTTTAAAATATTGTTTTGGTTTAAATTTAATTAATTATGATAAATTATATTGGAAAAGCTTTTATTTTTAAATGGAGTTTAAATTTAATGGAGAGTTATCTATGATTTAAATTTGGATTGGAACGATTTCAAGTTTAAATCGAATTTAAATTAATATGACATTATCTATGGGGGAATTTGAATCCTCCCAATCCTTATCCTAATGGGAATTCCCACCTCATATAAAAGGAAAGGTACTGTGAGGACCTTAATTTTTGGGAATTATTTTTTTAATTTTATTTTATAGTATTTCTAATTATTAGGTTATATTGTATATTTAATTAGGATTTTATATGTACTTTTGTGTCTTTGATTGTTGGAGCACAAGACATGCCCAACTCTTGAAATGTCCTTCATGATTTTTGTAGTAGACATGATAACCTTCAATTTGGTATATCATATTCCATCCAAATTTTTCCCCTAGCATCCTTTTGACTTCGTGCAACTTCGAGTCAAATTAAGACAATTAGATTATTTACCATAATTCCATACCAACTTCTCATGTGAATTCGGAACTCGATATTGATCAAAACCATTTGACCAATATATGGTTTTGACCTATTCTGAGCCTGCGACACACATGCCAAGGGAGTGCCACTCAATCGAGTATCCATGTGCTATTTATTTGCGAATGGCACGAGAGACTTATTGGTTGACTCTTAGAGTTTAATTAAATTAGAAAATATATTTGGACCCTAACCTAGCCAACCCCACCTAGTAGGAAGCCATGTTAGGGTGCCATGATAGTATAATTATTATGGATTTATTTTGGGATGTTATACAGTCAATTAGATTTAAATATAATTTTGTGTATATGATTATATTTATAATAGTCTAATATTATATATATGGCCTTAGTTATGGTTAAGTTTGAGATACATATCGACAAGGAATTTTAGCACGGATAGTGTAGTCGTGTACTTTGACTAGTCTATTACCCATGGTAGGGAAGGCCGAGCCATAGGTATGTTCTAACTAGGAAAACCAGGCCAAGTTGCGACTTAACCTCCACCGATAATTTATTTATTTAATTATTAGATTATTGACTTTCTAGGAGACCCAGTTGTACCAATTTAGTCCTGACTTGACCCGAACCAAATCCCAATCTAAATAGACATGTAGTACTCATCAAATAACCAAACCAATCCATATGGACCCCACATATGACCAACCAAAGATTATTTTCATATCAATTTCGTCCAAAAATAATTCCCTACATTGGCGGGCCATGTCATGCATGGAAACACCCTCCTACATATATAAACTCAACACATAGGCCCATATATATATCAACCCTTAACAAAACCCTGACCCTAACACCAAAAACTCTTATTTATCACCCAAGAGCAGCTCCTTTACCATTAATTTCAAAAATAGCATTCCCTCCCCTCTACTACATCATCCCATCCATCACATAACTCATCCTCCTCCATAAAGGCTCATTCTTTCATCCTTCTTCCATCCAAACTCCACCAAACCAACCCTAAAAACTCTATCTTCTCTATCCAACCATCTAGAACCATTGTCAACCCCTCCAAATTCATCAAGAGAGGATTAGCAAGCAAGAATAGCAACAAAGGTGGGAGCTTTGGCAAGGAGAAGCCTCCACAACCCAACTAGCAAGGACTTTTGGTAAGAAATCCTAATTTTTCCATCTCAAGCCTATGCTATAAATCTGTAGAAGTTATGGTATTAATTCTGTAGAAATATTATTTTGATATCTCTTGGGTAGTATTTTTACCCATAAAAGTTTTATGAATTATGATAGCTATTTTCATGTTTCGGTATAGCCAAAACTTACCACGTTGTGAAGGAACTATAAGTTTCTGTCAGAATTTTTCAAAACTGAATTTTATGTAGGTTAATATATTTAAATTAGGATTTTTAAGCATTTTTCACAAATTTATCAATTCAATTCTGGTCGGGAAAATTATAGGTCAAAACTAGTCATTTTCGGGTAACTTGTTGACCTAGAAGATTCCAAACCATTAGTACCATGAAACCCTTGCATCAAAATTTCATATTCTAATATTTAGGGCATTTTAATTCTGTTTAAATTATATTTTTGAGGATTTTCATAATTTTAGATAATTAATGAAGTTCTAGACAAATTTCGGGTAGACTAGTCGACCCGATAGACAACTGGTAGTATAATTCTTTAGAAATATAAATTCTGAAAATTCTGAGATAAATCTATAGAAAATTAGTTTAAATAATATTCTTATTATTTTTATATGATTTTTTAAGTATATGATGGAAGTAGCAACATAACTGACTAATTGGGAGTTGGAAACCCAAAAATTGTGTTCGGTGTCTCGTGGAACCTATGTGTGATTGTATGGGTCTAAAGGATTCCACTAGAAATTGAATATAATTTTAAAATATTATATTGACTAATTAAGTCATATTGTAAGTTCATGAGTAGTGGGTTAATTTAGTTAATTAATTATCTAGGAGCGTCGGGTTCCGACGGCGTTGACGCGGGAGCGACGTTTCAGATTCACAGCACGACACCAGGCAAGTACACCTTGCCAAACTTTACAGTACTTACATGCTTTTCTATTTCCATTCCTTCTTTCTTGGTTACATATTCCTCTTGTTTCATGTTATGGTTACTTTCTAGTTACACGTGCACGTAGATTTTTACTTTCTTTCTATACTACTTGTTCTATCTCTCCTATCTTGTTCATGTCTAGTGATAGTATTGATATGCCTGTGCCATATTTTTTCTGACCTGTTTGACCTGTACTTGACTTGGATATGACTAGATAGGCTTGATTTCCTAATACCTTAGGAGAGAATGTTTTATTAGCCGTGGCTATCCTCTATTGTTAGTGTCTCCCCGGGCTACGATAGAGAACCTATTATAGGACTGTTAGTGCCTCCCCGGGCAACGGTTTTAGCCACGATTAATATTATATTCTCATGACATGTCACCATCTGTAGAGTTCCCTTACGTGTCATCTTTTCCTCTACTTGTTATTCTTATTTTCTTGCATGTTAATTACTGTACAATAGGCATGTATATTATGTGTCTTGTTAGTCCTCTGAGGACCTGGTGATCTCTCCAGATATTAGATGAAGTATGGTACACTGATGGAGGATGATTGCTACACCAAGACTGCAGGTATATTTAGTTGACGTTTTATCGTTCTCTTCCGTGATTAGATTCATCCTATATTATATTACTTTGACATTGCTGCTGTATAGCCTAGTTTTACAAGCTTTATCTTTCATTAGAAGCTTGTTCAAGATAATTGCATTAGAGTCTGGTCCACTTTATTGTATATTATCTTTTCTTGTTACTTGTAATAACCGGTTTGCTAATGTCTGGCCAGCATTAGTTTACTTGGTTTATACAAGAGTTTATCTTCAGTAGATTAAGATATTTGTAGTTGAATGGATAAAATATTTTAGAAAACCAGGCAGCTTATACGTATTCAAGCTGGGCTGGAGTCCTCTCGATGCGTAGCTGGCATGTATACGTATTCTAGTCCTAGGTATTTTGGGACAGGGGCGTTACAGGTACTCCTCTATAATTCTCTACCACAACCATAATTTCCATCCATACAGTGCATCATGTCCGTGTCCGTGCCTTCCCTCTTCACTACGAGTTTCTTAAACAAATACATCGATAGCTCTGTTCCGGGTCCGACATATTCGAACCTCCGTCCCCATCGTGTCGGATATACCCGACACGAATCATCCAAATCTGACCCTAAACCTATTGCCGCCTGCATACACCCGTCCTCGCCGCAGCCTTCCCGAACACACGTCCACCACCACCAACCTCGCTCCTCCTCACCTGCCATCACCTCCACAACCATCCGTAGCCACCGCGGCCATCACCGGGTTCGCCGCCCCCGCCTAACCGGACCACAGCATCATCGTCACCACCCCATCGGCCAAAGGCGGCAGCACCACTGCCTCGGCAACCATAACCACCTATGGCCAGTAGCCAACCCCGATTTCCTTCTCGACCAACTCCAGCAATCACCACCAGATAAGTCAACAAAATGGAAATCCTCACATGTACTCTCGTCGGTGCAACACACCTCGTCGCGTTCGGCGAACTTTCCCCTGGCCGAGCCTCGTACCGACACTGCACCTCCCTGTTGAGCTCGAGCCACCTAGCCGCCACTCATGAGTCACCATCGCCATGCTCGGAGCAGCGCCACCGTCTGTGCGCCGCAACCTCGCGCTGGTCGAACCCACTTCGCCGTCGCCCTCCGAAAACCCCCTTCGTCGCCGCCCTCCGAAAACCCCAGCGCCACCGCCGGCAGGCCGACGCCTCAGCCACTGCGACATCCTCCCGAACCACCTCCGCCTCAACCTCTCTTCCGCACGCAGGACGCAGCCGCCGCCGTTGAAGCCTCGCCACCGCCGCCTCTCCGCTCTTTCTCCGGTGAGCCCCTCTCCGCCTCCGCGCAACTCCGCCGGCGCCGATCGCCGCCCCCCCCCCCCCCCCCTCGAACCCGAGGTGAAGACCCCTCTCCCAATCTCTTTGTTCCCCTTTCTCTCTCTCAGTGTTTAATTTTGGGAGGAGTGGGTGTATAGCTTCATTAAAGGGATTATATTAGTAATATAATTATTACTATTATTATTATTATTATTATTATTATATTATTATTATTATTATTATTATTATTATTATTATTATTATTATTATTATTATTATCATCATTAATATTAATATTATTTTATTATTATTCTTATTTCAGTTTTATTATTATTAGAAATAATATTTCATTTATATATGGTATGAGTATTATTATTAACATCAATTACAATACTAGTAGTATTATTGCAGTATTAATAAATGCATTATTTTAGGAATTCTAGAAATATATATTTTTGTCAATATTATTATTAATCATTGCATTATTTTGACACGCGAAGAATTTTAGTCCAAAATCATTTTTTTGCTTTCAAATATTTTCCAAAAAAATTATTATTTTAACTAGTAAAAAGGGTTTTCGAAATTATAAATGATTTCTAGTATTTAAATAATTGTTTAAATTATTTTTACTAATAAGATACAGGTTATCTTCCTAGAAATTCTATTTTTGGTAAACTTATAGTTTTAGCCTAACCTTTTCTTAGTTCTTTTTATTTATTTATTTAGCAAAATATATTTTTACTAGTAAAACATAAATTCTAAAAATATTATACATAAATAATTTCAAGCGATTTCGTAAAAGTATTTTACATATTTTAAAAATAAACATAGTTTAGAGATAATATAAATATTTCTAAAAAAAAATTTGTATCCATCTCCACAATTTATTTTAGACTATCACCAATTATCCTGACTGATCCATGTTCCTAGGCCCTTGCGAATTCGAACCAGTATACAACGACCATGGCTAATAGACTACTGAGACATGTCAGAAAATCGCACAAAATTCGGCGACACACCAGGCAAGAGACCTTGTCTTTACTGTTTAAATTTCTGCTCAATACCATGCATGTTTTGCTTATTTTCAAGTTGTTTCTTTCTAAATTATATGTAGATGTAAATTACTATATTTTATACAATTGGCTTAGAGTTAAGAGACTACCATCAAATTTAGTGTGTCTCATTGACTTGTCACGATTGTACACGAGTTGTGTGTGAGAGTTGTGAGTATCATATAGAGGTCACTTGCATGTGGGCTGATCCTCCGTGCGCATGCGTAGGAATAACTGTCAATAGATGCATGTTAGAAGACTTGACAGTTACCTATTATAAACAGTATGGTAAAACGACGCGTGTTTGTGTGTCGTGGTTACGACACACGTATAGTATCATTAGGGGGAGGGGATAGCTACTAGCGTAGGGGATATATTTATTTTTACACACATTTGGGAGATAGTGTCTCGGATGAGCGCTACGTGTTACCCGGCCGATAGTGTCTCGGATGAGCGCTACTTGTTGGCCACTCTTATTACTTGCTTGCGTGAATCCGTTACAGCCCCTGCATAGAACGTTGTCCTCTAAAGTGCATTCACATAGAATGGTTAGGAACCTTTACTCATGCATACTTTTCTATTGAGCTTTATTATTTAGTTTATTGGCATGATATTATGTGTCTTGTTACGTCCCTCTGAGGACCTGGTGATTTCTTCAGGTGTGTGTTTCGTGTTTTCTTACAGGTGCTCTAGCTAAGGCCATTCCTTCGTGATGATTTCTCTTGGACTCGTCATTTGCTTCGCTCGACCAAATCATTTATTTTTACATTTTTTTCTTATTTAAAGTTGTTGGTAGCGGATATGTCTCCGTCCAACGTTTGTACAAATGACTATTTGATTATATCATTAAACCTTAGTAATTGTGGATGAGATTTATTTAGTTTGTCATGGCTTTCTGCATTTCACAGCTTATGTATACATACGAACATCTATTATACTCGTATGTATACAGCTGGCATGATACGTATCTAGTCCCAAGTATTTTGGGACTTGGGCGTTACATGTTTTGTGGTGGCCCATGCAGGTCAAGTTTGCCGTTTCGGTTACATGACTGTACCAAACGGACCTGCAATATAGGATTAGAGTATAGGATCTCATCCACCTGCTTGACCCTCTTCCTTGACAAAATTTTTCGAATCACTTGTTCAACTTCATTGATCTACATCTTGCTTGAGCTTTTTCTACCGTAATCCTTATTTCCACACTTGATAGGAAGATGACTACACTAGTATATGCTCATAGGTCAACCCCATGGCTAGAAGGATTACATTGACAACTAGTATGCATTGAGATCCTCTTTGAGTTATAAAGATATGAGGATAAGAGGAACCATATTTTTCTAGAAGTATGAACTTAAGGATTAGTTAATTCCAAGTTGGGTAGTAGCAACATTAATAACTTCAAAGGATTTTAGAACTTTATTTGAATCTACAAAAGGATAGTGGGATCTATATACAATTGAGAAAAAAATTGATTGATTTTTGAGTTTTGATTTTTAAAGTTTTTGAAAAATATTTATGATTCATTTGATTATAGCTATACCTCTTTGAAGGGATATAAATTTAGTTTAAAAAGGATTTCAATTTTAAAAGTTGCTGAGTGAGATGGATAACAAATTTGGCAAATTCTTAAGGTTTTAAATTAAGTTGTACGATTCACGATTAATAAGTTTGTGAAATTTTTGAGTTGTAAGTTTGACGTAATTATAGTACAAATTTTGGTTTAAAATATTTTGAAGGGTATAGAATCAGTTGAAGATTATTTTAAATGTTAACTCTTGTATGAATTACGGTTGTTAAACCTATTTAAATTTTGGGTTTAAGAAGGAGAAAAATATATAGGTTGATTTGTGGCAATAAAAGTTTATTCAAGGTTGGTTAGAATTTTGAGAAATTTTAATTCATGATTTTGTTACCACTAGATAAAGGGAAGTCTAGTTTATGATACATGTTTTGGGAAGAAAAAAAATTGTGTTATGATAAAGGTTATCTTGAGGATGATTAAAAAAAATTAAATTTAAGTTATGAGTATGATTGGCAGCTTAGAGGGATATTTCATTAGATTATTTGGAGAATTATATTGCAAAGTTTTGAAGCAGTCAAAATTTATAGATTCAAATATGGATAGGCAACCAAGATAGATGAAAGATTCCACTTTAATTGCCATATCCATCATGACCATGATGGTAGTGTAAATGACCCCGTCGCAGCCGCTGAAATAAGCCGTTATGGAATCCGCCTTGCATGAGCGCAATCTAGGCTTGTGCGGCATCATGCCTTAGCGAGGACGATCGCTTCTACGGGAGCGGGACGTGACAGTTACTATGTGTATTGTAGGAAGTATCCATAAAAAGTATTTAAGTTGATACTTATAATAGTTCACATTGTTAGTATTGGATAGGCTTTTCAATATATGTGGAGAACAGTCCGAAGCAATAGTCTAGTGGTAGTGCGGTTGGTCACCCGAACATAGGTCTCGGGTTCGAATCCTCCTCCGAGTGAATGGATGGCTTTGGGCTACGGCTCAGCTTGGAGAAAGGACACCTCAAAAAAAAGAGACAAACGTCTTACTTGTGTCCAAAAAGCTTGAAAATTCGATTTGAACATGTATCATAATTTGTGCATAGCATATCAAATGGCACGGTATACCGGCGATAGACAGCCGTTATGCCACCAGTAAGTCTATGGCATCTTTTGTTCTAGAACATTCTGACGTTATCCCACGGTATACCACAACTATTCCTGCTTGAGAACCAAATGATGGTAGACCCGTAGTATATCACAACCATACTGTGTCAAGGGTTGAATGCCCAATCAGAGTAATTTTTAATCAACGTTGGATCGTGATCGACGGTCAGGTCATTTAGAGATTATGGATAATTTAAATAGGGATGTCCTAATCCTAATTCGCGTGCAGAAAAATTTTAGGAGAGTTCTTTAATGGTGCAATTTTCAACCAAAAGAAATAAGGATTTCGAAGTTTTAAAGATTGATTTGAAGAGATATACCTTCGATGAGTTCTTTGTCGGTAATTTCTCATCTTCAATAATCTCTACTTGTTTTCTAATCAACTTTTAGTGTATTTGAAGTATTTCGGTAATCCATACATATTGAATCGGTCGAGGAGTTTATAAGATGTAGGTGTATCTCTTAAATTAGGTGTATCCTTGAATTTTTAAAAGTAGTTGTCCTGCCCCAGAACCAGAATACTGGAGAGCGGAGGACAGACACAGTCAGCTACGTACATTGAAGTATAATCCACCTCGATATACGATCACTGCTGTCTAGGTGCATGAGGGTTTATCTACAAGCCAACTATCTCTTATGGTCATGAACAAACCTAGTATCTCAATCTCAAGCAAGCAAATAAATGTTACAAGATATTAGATCATCAGGCATACAAGGTAAGGCATCCCAAACATTACATATTCAGATGATCATGAAACTAGTCATACAAAATATGAAGACTAGCAAGAGTTAAAGTCATACATGATCAACCCTAGGATTTATCAATCATGTTATAGCCCTTAGGCAGACAGAATATCAGTCTCAACATGAGCTAACACTTGCTCGACGGCTAAACGCCTCAAAAGAATAATTTTAAAATAGAGTGAAAGAGCAAAATAAGAAACCGACTCGTTGCCAGGGTTACGCCTGCTATTCACCATCTGGTTGGAAGACAGGTAGATCCTTGGAAGCTACTCCGAAATCTGGCCATACAAAACCAGCTCGGTCAGACCCCAGAAAGAGCAAGTGCCACAAGGGAGGCTTCACTCAAGAACTAAAACCAGCATATTAGCACATGAGACATAAATGATAACGAAAGACATAAGTTAGAGAAAAACAGGATGATAAACGATAAGATAACTAAAGGACTATTTCGATAACCAAGTTACAACCCATAAACCAAACAAGGACCGGAGTTGTAACCCTTCACCTGAACAGAGCTTAGTCGCCAATCATTTATTGACAAGAGTAAAGCATAACAGTAATGCATCGAAGTAATCATAGGCTGGCACGGTCTAGACAATACTAGACTGGGCCCCATCCATCAACCACGGCCAAGCAATAAGTACGGATTGATATTTTAACTAACTAGGGTTATCACAAGCCTATTTACTACAAGATACATTTGAGATATTCCCGAGTCACAAGCCCTGCAGCTATCCAGGTTATCCAGGCGAGGTTGCTTAGAGTTATCAAGAGTTAGAGAAGCATTAGGTGACTTGGAGTGCAACACATGACAATGTGCTTTAGTACTTATGATTTCAAGAAGTGCCCCACATAACAGGGGGATGGAAATGTGCCATACTCGTCGGCATGCTACAAGTCTACTCAGGTGTGGCCGGGATAACATGATCTCCTGTAACTGGAAAAATCTCTCTATATGAATTACTTGATCAATCTAATTATTAACCTTAGTCAAACTCATTATGAATCCTTGACCAGGGTAACCAGGGATCATATCCTAGACATGATGCAAGGCGAGACATGTAGCTTGTACAATCACAATCAGAAAAATCAACCATGGTGTCAAGACAAGTGTTACTTAGCAAGTCAGGATAGCTGTCACAACAGCCCTTCAAGATTATCATGTCATATCCGGTTACTTGTTACTTGTCAAGATTACTTGTAAAGAGTGCGCCTCGACGGGCCACTATCAAGATTGTCATGTCGTGTTCATGTCAAGATCAATACTAGCAAGTCATGTCATGCTTAACAAGTTATCGAGTCGGGTCGTCACAAGATAGGTCAAGTACAAGTCACATCCAAGATCACAGGCATATACAACTAAAACTAGGAGAACATGCATGGGGTCAAGGGACAAGGGGTATCATGGCAACAAGTGGCGCTGGTCAACTGGCGCCAGGAAAATGACAGGTGGCGCCAAAGGGGACAGGTGGCACCTAAGTTAGGTTGCGCCAGGCTGGGGTGCGCCAGGTCAGGTTGCGCCCGGGCCCAAGGGCACTGGGTTAGGTTGCGCCAGACTGAGCTGCACGAGGTCGGGTTGCACCTAACTCAGGTTGTGCCAGGGCCCAAGGGGGGGCGCTGAGCTAGGTCAGGTTGTGCCACGCTAAAGAACGCATGCTGGGTCAGGTTGCGCCACGCTAAAGAGCGCGCGCTGGTTCAGGTTGTGCCACGCTAAAGAGTGCACGCTGGGTAAGGTTGCGCCGCGCTAAAGAGCGCGCGCTGGGTCAGGTTGCGCCGCGCTAAGGAGCGTGCGCTGGGTCAGGTTGCACCGGGCACTGTTCTTCTTCCCCAAACAGCAAGGAAGAATCCATGGAAACCGAAAACTTCTAAATGTCATAACTTGCTCAAAACAAGTTTGAATTAGGACTTCCAAGCTTTAATAGATCAAAAAAAAGATCAATACTTATATCTACAAAAATCCATCCATCAAAACCAAAAATGCCAAGTTCTAATGAGGCCTACAATCAAGTGGAAAAGAGTGAAAAAAAGGAGATCCATCATGAAGCAAGATTGCACTTGACTAGGGTTTCTTTGGTGGGTGGGAGGAGTAATGGAGAAGAAGAAGAAGTAAATGAAGAAGAGTTATGGAGGAGAGATAGAGGATAGTTGACTTATATATCAACTCTTCTCATGATGAACCAAACCCAAATAAATCAAGCCAAGCCATGACAAACCGAACCAAATTAAATCCAGGACAACTAAACCAAGATTAGGCTAAACAAGACAAGTCTAACTACGGTTCACCCGACAATTGTCAAAAATCCGTATACGTATCCTAAAAAATACGTATAACGGAAAATGGGGGTGACAGCAGTGCTTTGCTCCACAATTCAATTGTCTCTTCTACTCATTTGGTCGTTGGACCAAGATTGTCAAGCGAGTAGAGGAGTAAGGCAGCATAGAAACTCGTTGGGGGTTCTACTTGATCAAGATGACAAGACTCATACGGAAGATAGTAAGCTAGAGGAAGAAGCAGTAAACTTTTACGCATCCCTTATAATCAGAAATATTATATACAGGAATTCCTGGCCTTTACAAGTAAGAGGATGGTCCCTTCAGTTGGGAATGCGTGGCTAAACCAGGAGGTCAGTATGGACGAAATCCCGGCTATCATCAATTAATTCGACCCCAATAAATTTTCGGGACCGGATGGGTTCAATGCCGCTTTTTATAAACGCCACTGGGAGCAGTTGAAGTATCAAGTGCTGGGTCGACGGCTTCTTAAGTAACTGAACCATACTTTCCTCACGTTGGTTCCTAATAAAGAAGGAGCAACGACCTTGGAAGATTTTCGACCGACAGCTTGTTGTAACTACCTATACAAAATCATCACCAACCTAATGTGCACCAGAACGCAGGGGATAATACAGGAGCTAATATCTCCTAATCAGACGATATTTATCAAAGGCAGATGCATCACAAAAAACTGTCTCCTGGTGCATGAGCTTGTACGCGAGTTCAATAAGGTAGGAGGACGAAAAGGGTGTATCAAACTAGACCTTCGCAAAGCTTACGTTACGGTAAACAGAGAGTTTTTATGCCACTTGCTAGCAGACATGGGGTTCGAGCAGTGGTGGGTAAACAGGATCAAAGAATGTATCTCAACTCCAACATTTTTAGTACTCGTCAAAGGCCAACCGGTTGGATTCTTTGGCAGTAACCAAGGTCTACGTTAGGGAGATCCTATCTCCCCGTACCTATTCACAGTTGTGAGGGAATACTTCACATGTATGATGGACCTTGCAGTGTATCGTAGCCAGATTAAGCCCTTGTATCGTCGGGTGTCCCCTACAATTTCCCACCTCATATACGCCGATGACTTGTTGGTGTTTATTGAACCCTCAAGGAGGAGTATTGAGCAGCCAAACCACATCTTAGCCGAGTTTGGACGATGCTCGGGGCTCCAGTTGAACAGAGAAAAAAGTAATGCATACTTTAGTAAAGGCTGTCCGGGGAAGACGGAGTGGTTGGATATGCTGCAAATAGAAGAGGCCAACTACCAGTACGTTATCTTGGCCTTCCACTATCAGTTACATATATGAGAGATACAGATTGTCAGGGGCTGATACATTATATCCGAGCTCGTCTGGAGGGGTGGCAGTCTCAGTTGCTATCATTTGGTGGGAGATTGGAGTTAGTTCGCTCCGTTATTATGGCCATGTCTAACTATTGGCTCCAAGACTTGTACATACCTGAGAAGACCATCCAGATGATTGAGCAATTGTGTGCCAACTTCGTATGGCCGGGGGGGGCTGCACGTTATAGCCTGGAAAGAGTTGACATGGACCAAAGAAGAAGGAGGCGTAGGCATGAGGTCTCTATGGGTACTCCGAGATGTTGCTATTTTAAAACTGGCAGGGAAGCTGCTTGAGGGAAAATCACGATGGGCTACGTGGACTGGAATAGATATTTATAGCATAGAAATTTTTGGGTCCAACCGATAGACAACAATCACTCTGTCACATTCAAAAACCTACTCCGGATAAGTTCGGTGCTTAAGATGGTGCTATGTCGGGTCATACATGATGGAAAGACGACCAATCTATGGCTTGATCCCTGGCTTAACAAACAAAAGCATCGTAGAGAGGGTCGGTTGGCCTACTTATGAGCTAGCCTATAGAGATGAGAGCCTCTGCATCATCATCAAAGAGGGCGCCTAGTAGGGGTGTGCATCGGTTGGTGGTCGACCTATTTGGTCCCAATCATAGTCAAATCGAAGTTAAATTCGTAAACAAAACTGAACCAAACCAACCAAATGGTCGGTTCGATTTTGAAACCGACCGACTTTGTTCAGTTTGGATCGGTTCGACTTGGTCGATTTTGATCAAACGTTTTTACCGGAAATCTAAATTACCCCTTTGCTTCCCTTTGCTTCAATATATATATATATATATATATATATATATATATATATATATATATATATATATATATATGGAAATGGTATTTTGTCAAACGTTTTTACCGGAAATTAATCTCCTGACCACTTGGGCCACATGTGTCACCACTACCACTAAGGATTGAAAAAAAAAAAAAAAAAAAAAAAATATATATATATATATATATATATATATATATATATATATATATATATATATATATATATATATATATATATATATATAAGCAATGGGTAATTGTGGTGAACTCACCTCCACTGAGGGTTGAACTCCGAACACTTGGGCCGCATGCATCTATCTTAACCACTAGGTTAAGAGAATAATAACTTGTGTATTACTAGCGTTCACTTTCACTTGCATTGTATCTCATTTATGTTTAACATAAACATGTGACAGTATTTCACAGGAAACCAATAGAATTAAATAAAGTTCAATGTAAGTGTTTGAAATAATTGTACAAAATAATTATTACGTGATATTTCGGTCACATAGTACTTAATTTTGAGCAATGGGTAATTGTGGCGAACTCGCCTCCACTGGGGGTTGAACTCCGAACACTTGGACCGCATGCATCTCTCTTAACCACTAGGTTAAGAGAACAACAACTTGTGTATTACTAGCATTGACTTTCACTTGCATTGTATCTCATTTATGTTTAACATATACATGTGGTATTTCAGAGGAAACCAATAGAATTAAATAAAGTTCAATGTATGTGTTTGAAATAATTATTACGTGCTCTTTCGGTCACATAGTACTTAATTTTGCTCAGTGGTTGACGTATTTCATTAACAAACGATAAGAATGACATGATATATATAGTTCAGGCCCGTTCTGAGAAAGACTTTAGTCCTAGTCGAGCCCATTCAAGTTGCAGGCTCAAAATATGTGCCCTGACATATTGGACCAGCTTCTTAGAAATAGCAGCCGAAACGGCTGGATTTGTGGGTCTATTGATGCAAGTAGGACTAAAATGAAATAATTAATTTTTTCACCATAAAAAGAACATTTTTTTAAAAGTCTTCTTAGTTAATTTAGAACCAAAGGGTTTTTCCTTCATCCATACCGTCCCAACTCTCGGCCACCCACAAGTGGCTCTGACATGATGCTCTTGAATTTGAGTTTGGCCTAAACAAAATTTGCTCAATATGAATTTTATTTGCCAACCAATTGATTATAAAGCCCGAAGAAAATATTATTACTTCTTTGTTAAAAAATGTTTATTGAAAAAAATTAATGGCAACCACCAAGAAGATTAATTCTCAGAATTAATGTAGCAATTCTTTGTTTTTCATAAAATGGTGGAAGAAGAATACTCCCCAGATGCATGTTTCATTAAAGGATGTAGCAAATTAATTTATTAATTCAAATAATGGTAAGTAAAACATTATATATTTGTGTTGTTTAATATGAAATTCTAGTTACCTAAGTCAAATCAGGATGCAACTGTTGGGAGGTGCACACAGCCTGGTTGGATAATAATTCAATGATAAAGAAAACTTTGAAAATATTTATGTTAATCTGAAATTCTAAAATCATAACTTTTATATCTTTTTTGACGGATCTGATAAAGTTTAAACCATAGTTTACACTATCGACCAATATCGAAATGATACTATCAATATCGATACGGTTTTACATGTTCCGATCTGATATCTAATACTGGCTAATATCGTCGTTTGGGATCTCTTTTTCTGTCACGCCCCGGTTCCCAAGATGACTCAAGGCATGTGATACTTCTATCCAGACTACGCAACTGTATAATGAATACCGTATTATACCCTGTGATTGTCGCCCGTAAGGTCCCGGATAGGCATAGATATAAGGCATAATCACAGAAATTCCACAATTGACATGACATTCATTTATCCAGAAATATTACATACTTGGTCTAGATTCATCAAAACACATGTTATACATATTTGATTCATTGTCGTCAAACACATAATTTACAAAACTGAAGATGTTCTCAAAATGAAGCTACATTCCATCAGTCCCACATCATTCATAGAGTTCATTCTCGGTGTACGCCCGATCCACATCTTGATCTTCATCAATCCCTAGTGAACAAAACTAGGTCGTCAATACGACGAGCAAGCCTCAGTCAAAGGAGAGAGTTATGAATGTGGAATGATAAGACAAGTGAAAACAAAAATATAGTAACTTGAGCAATTAAACTCATACCTTGTGATATCAGTCAAGAAGTAAGTAGTTCTCAAAATAATGTCACAAAGGACACAACAAGATCTTTTTAGACCTAAATGTAATTTAGAGAAACTTTCTGGATCACACACACACGCCTAGCATCTCAACAATAATCCCATTTGCCCGGGATCGGGCTCGTACAAAACGGATGGTGCTTAGATCATCCAACCGTCTGTACTATCACATATTGATGTGATTACAAGCAAAATAGCATCATGAGTTAGTTTTTGAATCATCTGGGTCGAGTCATCGAATCATGAGCTATAAAAGAAGTTCGTATGACTTAAACTTTTCCAAGAATATCGAACCCATTCATTATATAGCTAAGCTGAACTCAGGGCCTGGATGTCTAATGAATTAACAAGTATTCTGAGCTGAAACTCAGGATAATGTGCAAATGGATAGCTGAGCTGAAACTCAGGACCTGGATGTCCAATTGCGATCAAGAAAGTGAGCTAAGCCTCACCCTGGATATTCGTGCGGCCGCACGAACACCGTATCAGGGACTGATCAGTACGAAAAATAAAAATCATATTACAAAGAAGTCAGCCGGGTGTGATCCAATGGTTTCTCTCCCATCCCAATGCAACCTATTATAGACATTCGGATTCCATAGAAACTATCCCTTAAACGGGAGTCTTAAAAGTCAAGTCGCATTCAAGTAGTAGTTTCGTCCTTTCCGAAACTACAAGAGTCCAAGAAAGTATTGGAACCAAGAAAAATTCCAAAGTATCAATTTGGACAATGATTTCCAAGAATCTCTCCGATGTTATAGATCGGAGATGGATGGTTCCATGATCTAGAACTTAGGTCAAGAGTTTCTAAGGAGTCCGAATTCTCGGAAAGAGACTAACTCTGAAAATTCTCAAAAATTTCGACAGAGTCCCCTTTGTATTTACTGACCCGAAAATAAATTCGATACAAGCAAACATAATAAATAATGGGTACGCCAACCCCTTCGGTGGAACAACTCAACACCGACCACGCATTTATATAAAGCTATGCAAATAAAATAGCTTTCTTACCTTGACAAGCAAGCGGCATTTATTCTTGGGTTGCAAGGCTTTATCAAATACGCTAAGTAAGTCAAAGACAAGATGATTATTAGTAATAAAATGATTCTAGGAAACTCTTATTGACTATGTACCGCTTAAGCTCATCAAGGATATATAAAAAGGAAATTTAAGACATGTAAAGTTAGCACGTAGCTACCCTAGTAAATCGGTATACAAAATTATCAGTTTAAACCATATTTTCATGACAAAAAGGTGTTTTTAAGCCTAATTAAAAGTTTGGACAGAATTGAAATATCAAGTTAATTTGCTAAAACAATCATACTTAGCTATATTAACACAAGTAAACACAATTAAGCAAAAACATAAAATCCGTATATATATATATTAATTCTCCTTGAAGTGAAAAATGTTCAAGTTCTAAGTTGTGACAAGACTTGGTTGAGTTCTACGCACACGAAAATGTCAATGTGTCAATAAACTTGTGCATGTGTATGTCAAGATGAATATATATATATATATATATATATATATATATATATATATATATATATATATATATATATATATATATATATATATATATATGTCACTACAAGAAATATGGGTGTTTTGCAACGGTCAAAAACCATTGCAAAATTAATATAAACTGTTGTGAAATCAATTTGCAACGGTTATTGTAACCATTGTCATAGTGAGCGTTGCAGATTCCTCTTGCGACGGTTATCGAAGATATTTGCAACAGTTCAATAAATAGTTGCAAATAACGTATTATGCAACGGATCTGGCATTAATGTGCAACGGTTGTATGGTGTTGTTAATAATATATTTGGTAACGATGAATAAACCTTTGTAACTATTGACTAAAGCGCGACGGTTACTAACTGTAGCCTAAATATTTCATGCAACGATTAAAAACCGTTACGGGGATTAGACAACAGTTAAAAACCATGGCAGATAAATCTTTAAGACAACGATTAAGTAATGGTTGCAAAACGAATAAGCAACGATGTGAAAAACTGTTGCAAAAATAATAAATGTGCAACGATTTCGAGCAGGCTTTTACAACGAGTTTAGTTTGTATGGCAACAATTCTATTCAAGTAATCTACAACAGTTTTAGAAACCCTTGAGAATAGAAATAAATTGACAACGATTATAGAAGGATATTGCAACATTTTGTAGGCATTTGAAATATTGGTTTCTTGCAACACTTGCAAAACCCTTACAATTAATTTTTATTTATTTTTTAGAAATAATATTTGATCAATATTTCTCTCAATATACATTAGATGCATCAACCTGTAAAAATAAATATAAATGATATTACCATTAATCAAACCATCATTGATCCAAAATGGATGAGATTCATCTTTCTCATAATATAAACTATACTTCACTTGACAGAGAAACATCAACCATGAATCCAACAATATTTAAGACAAATTATGTAGCTTCATTTAATTCAAATGGCTTACAAAAGAAACTTAATTCAAAATTCAACAGTGTTTTAGACATAAATTATCCAGCTTTCTGTAATTCAAAGTGCTTAAAAAAAAAAAAAACTTAATCCAAAACGTCATATGGATATATCGGTGAAATAATTCTATAGACTAATCAAAAATTTAAATCCCTTCATGTCCATCTTCATCTTCACCATCCTCATCTTCGTTAAACTACAAACAAAAATAATAATAATATCCATTAGTAGTTAGTACTTAACTTCATAAAATTTATTTGTTGATAAGGATCGACTAATCACCTGACCGTTGACACGAGGTGCACTTGATTCATCTTGATGTGAGCCCCCATTATCTAAAGGAGGCGAAATCAAACCGGAAGGTAGTTGAGCATTAGGATAAGCTGCTGCCAGGTTCGTTATAAAAGTTTGCAATTTAGTAATCATCGCTTCATACTTCTCTTGCGTCTCTACTACCTTTTTTTCCCTTATAGCTAAGTTTTCGAGCACTTGTGCTGATACATAACTTGTTGATTTTTTCTTTAAATCAGAAGGTGCTACGCCTTTACCATAGAGAGGCGCACGTCCAGGATGCTCTTTAAAAACTTTCTTCAAAAAATTTTCTCTCGCAATATTACTTTCGGGAGTATCAGAAACTTGAGATGTCAAACTTTCAAGTTCAATCTACATATACAATTAGGCATAAAATCAGTAAACATATTATTAGAATAAAAAGAATCTGGTAAATAATACATGTTACAGTAAAACATGAGATGTCAAACTTATATTTGGGACAAAAACAATACACTTTCTCAGCCTTAATTGAAAATGCTGATCACCAAGTAAATTCTAGCTATGAATTTTAAAAATTAACAAAATAAGACTACATATATATTAATAATGGGGTGTTTTGAATAGTGTTTTGGCCGAAAGTAAAAAAAAAAAAAAAGATAAATTGGCAATATATTGGACATATATAACTTACTCTAGTATCCTCATCAAGTTTTAACGTTCCATCCTTCCTTTTTCTTGTTAAGACAAACATCTCCACTTCAGATGGCTCCTCTCCATTGGGTCTTCTCTTTTTCTAAGTAAATAAAAATTTATCAAACAAGCAAAACAAAGATAATGAAATAAATAATAATAATGATTTAAGCGTACCTCCTCTTCTCGCACTCGAGCAAAACTCTTGCTACCCATAGTATGAGTGTACTTTACTTTCATCCTATTCCTTGTGTTTGTCTCACTTGTTAGCTGTAATTAATTGACAAATCAGTCTAGCATCATTTGTGAACAAATTCTTCTAAGAAAATTTATAGGCTACTTTCCATAACCACAACTATAAAATAAATTAAATAAAACATATACAACATTCTCAATTATCCCAAATATAAACAAATTCTCAAAATTGGACATTTACAAATAAAACTAGAGAATCTTAAACTATAGAAGTACCTTTGCCTCTTCAGAATTCCAACGTCGTACAACTCTGTCCCATTGTTTCATGGGTATTGCCTCAGGACGATCTTTTAGACATGCCGAAAGTGTAGTGTGACTCTTAAAATATTTTCGCTTCAAACGACTTTTCCAACATCGCCAATCAGCCGCAATTGTTTGAAAAAACCATCTCCTTGCAGATTCTTCAAGAATGAACTTTTACGACAATCATTGACCAATCATTCACATATTTTTATAAATATCAAAATAAAAATAAAACTACTTGTGGAATACATACATTGACCATGTTCCATAACTCTTCTTTATTATCCTTGGACATCTTTTTCCAGCCTTTGAGACTCAGAGGAATTAGCTGGGCATTTCTAGCCAATGTCCCTATGTATGAGCTCAAAGATGTAACATCCTCCTTTGTTTGACCAATTGGTTGATTAAGATCATTGAATATAATAGTTGGTCGATCCTCGAGACCCCTACCCACTATCTTCAAACATCTTGTTTCTTTCCTGACTTTCCTCTTCTTGGATGCTTTTTACAAGGCAATATAATGTTATTAGTTGTGCTATATAAATCTATAAAAAATAAACATACTGAAAAATATATTATAAGGATTACCTTCACCATTCATATTTTCAGCAATTACTGGGCCTGAATGCTCCGCAGTTTCCATTTGAATAGGCTCTTCATCACTTTCTGGCTCTAAATCCTCTTCCCCATCCATGTCTGATTCTTGATCTTTGCCCATGTCGATAGAATCTTCTGAATCACCACTTTCGGTAGAATCTTCTAAATCTTCACTTTGGTTATAATCGGAATCATCTTCACTGGAAAGAGAATCCTCTTGCTGACATCTCGGTGGCTTCTTAGGAAGATATTTATGTGATTGAGACCATCTCGGTAGCAACTCAGGACGTTTTAGTCGACGTATGTGCTGAGATTGTGATAGCAGTTGCTTAGTTTTTTGTTGTCCAACTTGAAAGCTTCCTCTAGAATCACTTTGTTCTCCAAGTTGAGAGCTTCCTCCAGAACCATTTGGTTGTCCAGCTGCTGTAGTTGCATAAATTCTTCTAGAACCACTACTTTGATGTCCTCCTTGGGATCTTCCAAAATTACCAGCTTTTGATACTTTTTGCTTATCCTTTCCCATTTTTACAACCTGCAAAATTAAGAATCCACAACTCTATGAATATATTGAAAGAAAACCTCATATAGTGCTCAATATATTGAAATAATGTACACAGGTCCTGGAGACCTCAGGGAATTTAACTGTTGCTTGCGCACATACATTGTTTTTGATACGTGCGTTGCATGTGAAGGTAGGATGTGCACATTTCGGACGAACCGACTAAATCGACCCAGTCCAAGCCGATCCGATCAGTTTTAATCGAATCAATGGTCCGATCGGATTGTTTCGCCTGGATTTTATTAATAACCGACCAGTTAGATTCGATCACAATTTGATCTTCAAAAAATCGATTAAACTCGAACCAAACCTAAGCGCACTATACGCAATTTTCTCGTAATAATGTAGGATTTTGTAGCATAGTTATGTAATTAATTATGACATAACAATTTGCGGTGATATGGATTATTTGTTCGTTACAAAATTCTATGTACAAAATAATATATTTTTTAACATTCTTTCGTGTGTGACATACCATTTTGCTTTATTTTCTAGTATTATCAGGAGGAAAATAGATTTTGTGATATGGGTCATTTTTTTCTCACATAATTCTTTAAGTTCACTTTATTTCACATAGCTTTAAGAAGAATTGTTCTAAGATTTAAATCACACAATAACTATCACATATGTTATAGATCGAACAAAAAAAAAAACCTAAAATCGTTCTAAAATATATGAACATATAACAAATTAAAAAATATTTTTAATATTTAAATTAACTACATTATATATATATATATATATATATGGGGGGTGCGCAAATATATCCAAGATTCTAAAAACATATGGTAGTCAACCTCTCTGATATATATGTGCAGACCAAACGCTATGAGATCGAGGAAGGGCCACTAATTCCGACCCTCCAACCCCACCCCGCCCCCACCCCCGGATTAGGGTGAGCATTCGTTTTATTCAGTTTCAAATGAACTGAAATAGTCAAAACAAATAAACCAAAATTATAAAAAATCCAAAACTGAAACTAAATTGAAATTAAGTAGCCAAAATCAAAACCAAACCGTCCCGAATAATCAATTCGGTTTAATTGGTTTGTTCGGTAGGGCTATTTTTATTATTTAATTAGTGGGTTCGGTCCAAAGTTGAAATCGTGGTTAAATGATATTAAAAATATAATTTTTGTAAACACATTTGTTGAATTTTAAAATTGTGTGCAAATCATTAAATTATCAAAGTACGTTGGACTTCGAAACATATACATAGAATTGTCAAAGTATACACATTTTTAATTATGCACAAAATATGTATAAAATTGAGGGCATTTACATAATTTTATCAATCTTATTCGATTTTCAGTTTTGGACCAAAATCGAAACACAAAACAGAAAACGAAATCGAAGAAATTTTAGTATTTCTAAAACCAAAATTGGATATTAAATTTCAACCGTTACAAATAAACTATTGAGAGATCAATAGTTTGCAACGATTGATCGTTATTTTGACAATGTTTATCAGAAATGTTGTCATTTAACAAAAAATTAACAAATAGTTGCAAAAAAGCGTTCACAATCATTATAAATAATAAGGCCACCCGCAACATGTTACAAAAAATGTTGCACAATTGTTGCTAAATGTAAACCTTTTATGAGGCTTAAACAAATTATTGCGAAATACTAACAAATTTGCAACAGTTACATAAAACCCTTGCATAACCGTTGCCCATTTGGCTCACCTTGACAACGCTTTCATAAAATCGTCGCTGGACCGTTGTAAAAAACAAAAACGTTTAGCAAGTGTTTACGAACCGTTGTAAGAGGTTTTATGAGGCAACGGTTCACTTCCAACTGTTGCCAATAGATTTAATTTGGCAACGGTTGTTAGAACCGTTATTAGATCGTTGCAAATAATAGTTTATAGCAACACCCATATAACCGTTGCATAAAAAATGTTGCAAAATGGGGGCAATTCTTGTAGTGTGTCAAGTGTATCTATGTATAAGCATTCATACATTTGGGTAGGTTTCATGCATAATATCATTACAAGGGGGTATCTCTCTCTCTCTCTCTCTCTCTCTCTCTCTCTCTCTCTATATATATATATATATATATATATATATATATATATATATATATATATACTTACATATACAACAATATACTAGCACATCACATTACCTATTGGTTGAAATTATCCATAGTTATGAAAAATTCAGAATATAAACATATATGTATTTATCATATACAAATTCAAGAATAATTGACAATTATCTGTTGGCCCAATGATTGTATCATGTTTTTTATTATGGTTAATATGTTAAGTTTAGCACTTCATTATCACTAATCTTCATACTATCGCTAAAAGTATTTCTACTTATACTTATACCTTTGGTGATATGTGCCTACTGGTTTACATATTAGTGATATGAGCTTATCTATCTTAAATTTAATCGGGTTGCCAAAATCAAAACTATGTTTTTTATTGTGGTCATTCAATTAAGTTTAATCATTATGATATCACTAACATTTATGCTATCGCCTTAGCACTTATATTTAACTCAGCATTGTCCTAATGTGCATTAAACCTATCATAGTTGCTACTATGTATATTGCTTTGTTCGTCTAACACGTACATGCAGAAAAGCAATAAACAAGATCAATATGGACATATGCAATGAAGAAATCATGGTGGGCCAAAGACGATGGATCCCACAAGATTTTTCTAAACCACCCGACGACATATCTTTGGACAGCTGCCGCCAAGAAAAAAAGCCAGCACCTATCAAAGGAAGAAGCCAAGCCATGCCATCATCATTTCAAGACTCTGAAGAAGCCTGTACCTGCCTAAGTTTATCTGGAGTCTGTAATGAGTCTTAGGAATTATTGTAAACACAAGAAATGGATGGCAAAATCGAAAACTAGGGCAGAAATAAGCCCAGGATCATTTTTGGTGGAAAACGGCATACCGACGGTATACCGACGTATACCGACGGTATACCGATTTTCGTTCACAGAAAATTTCTGTTTACAAAATCGGCATACCGACGGCATACCGGTCCATACCGACTGTATACCGCTTCCGAAACGTTGAAATTCCAACGATCGGATTTCCAGCCATTAATGATCCCAACGGCTATATTTCTAGCCGTTGTAATCCCAGACCGGTATACCGCCGGTATGCCGGATCATACCGGCGGTATGCCGGTTCGTGACTGAAAAGTTACCTTTGGCTTCTTTTCAAGCTTTGGTTATAAATAGTCTTGAACCCCTTCATTCAAGGTTGATGCTTTCAGCCTAAAAATTTCTAAACCACCAAAGCCTATCCACAAACAACTCTACAAAGCTTTCATTTGCCATTCACAAATTGTGTTAGAGTTATTGAGTTGAAAAGTGAGATCTTCATCCTATTGTATAAGGAGATCAAAACCTATTGTGAAAGGTTGAAGTTGGAGAGTCTTCGTATCCAAACTCTCGGTTGAAGTTGGGGAGTCTTCGTATCCAAACTCTCGGTTGAAGTCGGAGAGCCCTTCGGATTAAAGCTCTTGTGTAAGAAGTTGGCGAGTTCTTCGGATCCAAACTCGTGTGTAACTATTTGCTCAAATAGTGGATTAAAGCCGGAGAGAGTTCCGGGACTGGACTGCCTCTTAGGAGGATACCAGGATACATCGGTGTCGGTATTGTGTTTGCTTCTTCTCTTGCACTTATATTTTTAAATTGCCAATTAGCTTGTGATAAGTGCTTGATTAGTTAGCTTGACCCTATTCATCCCCCCCCCCCCTCTAGGGTTCCTACATTATCATGGAACAATGCAAGAGAAAGAAGGAGAGAGGGCTTGCCTTGCTTTTGGGTATAATCCCTAGTAGAAAAGTTTTTCCCTAAGTCCTAATTCAAAATCCTAGGGCATAAAATAAAATTGGATTAAAATTAGAACCCAGGAAATAAAATTGAAATGGTAAGGAATTAAATTGAAATAGGGAGAAGAATTAGAAGAAGGGGAGGAAGGAGAGATGAAGAAGGGGGGCAGTCGGCCGACTGGCCGGCGGCGCCGGCGCCGGCAGCAGTGGCAGCAGCACAGCAAATGCAGCACCAACAACAGTTAAAGGAAGGGGAGGGAAGAGGAGAATGAGAAGAAGAAGAATAATAAGATGAAGAAGAAAAGGGAGAGGAATGTTCACCTGGTGGAAGGAGAGGAGAAGAATGGTTCTCTCTCTCCATTCTCCTTCATTTAAAAAAAAAGAACAAAAAAAAGAAATTATAAAATTATCCTTAAGGCCTTGTCATGAGAAGAGGATGCCACATGGCACCTCTCCATGCATGAGTGCCACCTAGTTGCAATTGCAAAATACAAATTTGAATTTGCATGAGGGGCTAAAGAAAAAGGACTTTGATTTATTTATTTATTTATTTGAAAAATAATATAGGAAAATAATTTTGAAAGGCTGAAAATAATTAAAATACATAAAATAAAATAAAACAAAAAATAAGGTTATGACATTTTCAATCAATTCGGATGGGAAAAATATACAAGAATTTAAAACACATAAAGATTGTAAAATCATATTAATAGAAAAATTATGGGAAAATTTATGAAATGCCCAAAAGTTGCAAAAGTTTTATGAAAAAACCATCGCAAAGTAACATTTCATCGCGTGTCCAGAATTAGCGAAAAATATATAAAGGGGGTTCTGAATAACCTTTTTGCCCTTCTAATTTATTGAAAACACCCCCGAACCCTACTCTTCAAAAAAATATTTCGATACTTCCTCTTCTTCCATACGCCGCTCAGTTTCGAATCTAGGTTTTCTCCTCCAAAATCTTCAAACCTTACTTCAAAAACTCGTCGAAAATTTTTGGAAAGACGGACAAACGATAAAACTGTTAAAACGGAGGTCCAAACATCATTTTTTCGCGATTCTAAAATTTCGGAAGGTCGACTAACGAAAAAAGCAGTTAATCTTCGTCTCCTCGGAAATACGCTCCTTTTGCGACGAACCGGATCTCGTTTCGACCACCCAGTCAAAAGTTATGGCCCTTCAAAGTTTCAACAGGCCATAAAATACAGGAGAAAGATCATTCTCCGTAGTGATATCACGGAGAATGGCCATTCTCCGTGCTAAAACCACGAAGAATGGCCATTCTCCGTGCTAAAATGACGAAGAATGGCCATTCTCCTTGTTAAATTGACAAAGAGTAGCCATTCTTCGTGTTAGAGTGACGGAGAATGGTCATTCTTCGTCAATTTAATAAGGAGAATGGTCATTCTCTATGGTTTTAGCATAGAGAATGACCATTCTCCGTGTTAAAACCACGGAGAATGGCCATTCTTCTTGTTAAATTGACAAAGAATAGCCATTTTTCGTGTTATAATGACGGAGAATGGGCCGTTAATTTAACACGGAGAATGGCCATTCTCCGTCATTTTAACACGGAGAATGGTCATTCTTCGTGTTAAAATGACGGAGAATGGCCATTATCAGTAATTTTATCACATAGTCATTCTCCGTCATTTTAACACGGAGACTAGCCATTCTCCGTGGTTTTAACACGAAGAATGACCATTCTCCGTCATTTTGACACGGAGAATGACCATTCTCCGTCATTTTGACACGAAGAATGGTCATTCTCCTTCATTTTGACATGGATAAGGCCATTCTCCGTGGTTTTAGCACGGAGAATGGTCATTCTCTGTCATTTTAATACGGAGAATGGCCATTCTCCGTTATTTTGATACGGAGAATGGTCATTCTCCATTATTTTGACATGGATAAGACCATTCTCCGTGGTTTTAGCACGGAGAATGATCGTTCTCCATGATTTTAACACGGAAAATGGCCATTCTCCGTCATTTTGACACGGAGAATGGCCATTCTCTATCATTTTGACATGGATAAGGCCATTCTCCGTGGTTTTAGCACGGAGAATGGTCATTCTCCGTAATTTCAACAGGGAGAATGGTCATTCTCCGTGTTAAAATTACTGAGAATGATGGAGAAAAGTCGACAGAAACATAAAACCTTTTTTTTGTGGAAAAAAATTTGTCAAGAACAAAAATTCAAGCGTTTCGTTCTTCTTTCAAAACGATACCAACTCTTATGAAAAAGAAGAAGAACATCTTCTCTCCACAATTGACTTAATCGTCTGAAAACTTCAAATCTCTCCACGATGATGATTATGATGATGATGAGCGATGATCGGAGTTTGACTGAAGAAAAGCACAGTGAACTATGAACGATCTTTGCGATCTCTGCTGAAAATGAGAGCAATGGAATTCAGATCTCTCGTGAAGAAGAAGATGAAAATCGCAATCCAAATCTGAGTTTGTGTGAAGGATAGTTATGGTATTATAAAGATGACAATTTTGTAAATACATAACATCTAAAGGGAATCTTGGAATATTTAATGTGAAAATATATAATTTTGGGCATTTCATAAAATTCATCATGCGGGTGGATTTTTCATACAAACCAACACCGAAATTGAATTTCTCAGCAATTTCCAGAAAAATTATTTATCGCATGTAACCAACTAACAATGGTTAGTAATAAATTTTAAAACAACTAACAAACAAAAAATAAAATAAAATTATGTCTATAACGTACAAAATATTAAAGTTTTTTATAAAGTTATTACTAGTTTTTTTTTATCCAAACTTTTGATACTGATAGAAGCCATTGATACTATTGATACCGTCGATTCTGATACTTAGGAAGTATCCGATATCGATTTCGATATTCATGTTGCAAACATTGGTTTAAACTAGACAAAAATTTAGGCAACATTGCTAGCCAGGACGTATACGAGATCTCAGTCAAATATTTTTGGTCAAGTCTTGTTATGTTTCTTTAGCTTAGAATAAAATGTATCTATGCTTAAAACTTGGAAAGTATCGACATGAGTTTAAAGACAAACAACATGACTAACATTCTCCCTTTCATGCCGACATCATTGTCTTAATTAGTAACCAAGACATTGATTTCCACATTTTCACTATATAGGAACTAACGCTGAGCAAGTTTCCGTACACGACTATGATGTTACAAGTGGCGTGGGGACCAAAGCTTTAGGTGAACAATACGTAATCTACGGCTGTGTTTGATTGGGCTATTTTTTCATGGAAAATATTTCCATCACAAATTTTCCACCAATTGTAGTGTTTGATAGCTTATATTTTCCATAGAATTATTTTCCAAAAAACTATCATTTTTCATATTTCCATCTAAAATGGTGGAAAATGAAACTTGTCCAACCCATAGGAAAATATCATTTTTCATGAAAAATAACTATTTTTCGTGGAAAATAATGCCAATCAAACACCCAAATTAAGTTTTCCATGAAAATTTTTTAAAATTCCATGGAATTTTTTTCCTAGGAAAATAATTCCATGGAATTAATTTCTTTTCCACACATTTTCCACCTTGCAATCAAACGCACCCTACATCTAATCTAACCCTCCCTAATTACAATTTAAACGCCCTCAAATATTCTAATCGTAAATATACACTTTCTTTTTTTCAAGTGTTTAATCGATTACTTGTTGATATTAACTCACTTAATTTGCACAACTCAAAGTTCTAACAGTAGTGTAAAACAATTATACCATTATCTTATCGTGAATTCTTGTATATTTCTCGATGGATAATCGTGAACTCTTGTAAGGATTGTTGAGTCATATGTATTTCTTTATGGAGCCTAAACAGGTGGGGCATTTGTTCCTCCTATCTTAAATAAATATATCTTTCCCTAAATATTTTAGTTTGCCATCCATATCAATCCAATTTTAACATTTTGATCGATATAAAAGCCATACTTATCCATCGGAAAAAAAAAAGACACATGAACTAATAAATAAATAAATATCAAGAGTATAAAATAAATTTCATATAACAACCCAAAGTATATAATATTTTTCTTATGTATTTTAGGGTCTCAAAATCACTGTTCGTTAGCATATGCGAACAGTAATTTCGAGACCAAAACTCTAATCTCGGCCAATTTCGAAACTCAAATCCTAATATCCATGTATATGGGAGATCCTAAAACTAAATATTTCTATTTTATTCCCTACTTTCTTTCTTTCCATATTGATATGGCTATCCTAAAAAATTAACAATAATTTTCACAATTATGCTATTTGGCTCCCAAAATATTTGGGTGATGCCATCTCCCATTATGTGGCATCTGACATGGCAGATGACATAACAGCTGACATAATAGCTGACATGGCAAATTTTAACCCAAAAAATTAATTATCCAATTTTTTAATGTTAATGTTAATATTAATATTAATGTTAATATTATCATTAATGTTAATGTTAATTTTAATTTTAATTTTAATTTTAATTTTAATTTTAATGTTAATGTTAATGTTAATTTTAATGTTAAGGTTAATTATCATGTTAATTTATTAATTTACTATTAATTTTAATTTTAATTTTAATATTAATTTTATTGTTAAATTGTGCCATGTCAGCAACCATGTCATCTGTCACATAATAGAAGATGATATCATCCAAAAATTTTGGAAGCCAAATAGTATTTTTGTAATTTTCATGACATAAAATTAACTTTGACAATTCCAATAGACCATGTTTAACATTACGTCGCTATCTTCCGCATGAACGGAATGAGAAACCTTAGTTCTAGTACACAAGTCTTTGCCAACAAGCTAATTATGTGTTTTCACAAATGAATTAAAGATGACCATAATTAGATAATCATGAAACTTTCAGCTATATCATTTAATATATTTTAGTATGTTTTTGTTTAATTTTAATCCCTGAAAACTTATGAACCATGGAAGACATCATAGTGTCATATTAGCCGTTAAATGTTTACAATTAAAATTTTTGGGACTTTGATTGTTACAAATTATTTTAGGATTAACTGTAATTTTAATACCCTCAATTAGCTCTATTTTTCAATTTGATCGTTTAAATTCCTTCTCCTCGACAGCAGCCCCTCTCCATCCCCCATCTCTCTCTCTCTCTCTCTCTCTCTCTCTCTCTCTCTCTATATATATATATATATATATATATATATATAAAAAGTTAGAACTTATATTTGATGATATATTATCTTGGTCCAAAAATTATACCAACCATGAGATATTTGTATCCAAATGGTAACTAATAAATCTCACCGTGTCCACTACAGGTGGAGGTCACCGGTGCGGTGGATATACTACAAATCCTTCCAAAGTAAATCTCTCTCTCTCTCTCTCTCTCTCTCTCTCTCTCTCTCTATATATATATATATATTCTTTTATTATTTTTTTTCCAATGTTTTAAAAACCGGACCTGTGATAGGTCGGACCGGGGTTCAACCGTGGTTCAACCGGATTCAATTGGAGTTCAATAGACTTGGTTTAGTTTGGTTCAAATAGGTAAAATATCCATATTTACTTCTTGGTTTAGTTTGATTTGATCATAAGTATGTTAGTTCGGTTTAATTTTACAACTATAAGGTCGATTAAAACCAAATAAAGAATCAAATGGTCTAAATTTCTCATAATAATTTATTTTGAATTTTTTTACAATGAAAAAATAACCAAAATTGACCGGTTCAATTGTGAACCGGTTCGACCGGTTCACCGGTTGAACCCGATTTTGATAAAAAAAACCGACGATTCTTTAAAAGACCCGTTTTAGTCGAACCGGACCGATTTTTTGGCTTAAACCGGTTGGACCCGGTCCAACCGTCGGTTCGGTCCGGTTTTTATAACATTGTTTTTTCCTATTTTCAGCCCGGCCATCTTCCTCCTCTTCTCATTTTCTGTTCTTTCCCTTACCATGGACAGGCGGTCCGGAGGTTTGAATTGTCCTATCTGAATACAATTTTGGTTGTCGATTGATCTTTATTATGAACCGGTTCTAGAATATCATCCGTGAACTCAATCTCTTGTAAAGTCTTGCTAAATTTGAAAGATCGTCCTAGCAAGAAGGTTTGTACAAATCCAAAAATTTGTCAGAACCGGCACCGATAATAGAGTAAGTTAAAAATATGGAAATCTGTCTGACTCTCTAGCCTAGTGGTATTAGAGCGGACACTCGGAGGGGCCGGCAAGGTTCGAGCCCCCCAATTGTGTGTGTGAGTGGAATTTCAAAAAAAAAATATGGAAATCTTGAACCTATACATCGCACCTTGAAATTGAAAAGTTCCTACGTCTGCATGCACAAATAATAATAGGTTTTGCTCCCAAAATCTCAGTCGTAACACGTATCATACAAAATTGTACACGAGTACGTTGATCGAGCCACGCTTCGATCAGTGCATGAGCAGCCCCTTCCCCCTTTCTCGAGTTTAGTGTGGGGTCGGTCAGGGCAGTTGAACTGAAAGGAAGTAGCTGGGATGTTGTTGCGTTCTCTCTCTCTCTCTCTCCCTCTCTCTCTCTCTCTCTCTCTCTTACTGTTATTTTTACGTGCATGTCTGTGCTACTGACTGATTCTTCACTGCGTGTGTGAGAGAGAGAGAGGTCTTGGCTACTGCTGTTGACACTTCCCACCCTATTCTCACCTTCCTTCACATCTAACTCTCTCTCTCTCTCTCTCTCTCCTCTCTCTCTCTCTCTCTCTCTCTCCTCTTTAAATGCTTCCTTCAGCTCAGGACAACGTTGATCAATAACCCATGGAACCACTCGATCACGAACAACAACAACAACAACAGCTGTCGCAGAACTTCCCTAACTTTGTATACACCACACTTGATGCACCACCACCACCGCAACCTGACCCCTCACAGTACTACAACACCCCCAATCCCCTCTCCACCACGCAACAGCAGCTACAAGAGCAACAAGCGTTACTGCTACTACAAGGCGGTGGTGGTGGAGCCGCGTTGACTGGAGGAGGAGGCGTTGATTGGTCGGCGCTGCTGTTTCCGGGCGCGGGATCGCAGCTGCAATCCGCGTGCTGCGGTCCGGAGGCGCTGGGGAGAATGTGCGAGGCCCGCGAAGGGAACGGTACAGGCGGCAGCGGGGGCAGCATCGGCGGCGGAAGCAAGGAGGACGTGATGATGATGACGAGCAAGGTGGGTGGGGGGAAGGGAAAGAAGGTGACGAGGCCGAGGTTCGCGTTCCAGACTCGGAGCGCCAACGACATTCTCGACGACGGCTATCGCTGGAGGAAGTACGGCCAGAAGGCTGTCAAGAATAGCAGCTTTCCGAGGTGCGTCCGATGAATGCGCATAGCGCTAGTATTTTGAACTTTTTCTTGATGAATACATGCATGCATGAGACACCCTAAACTTAGAGATGCTTAACAATTTTGTTAAGCGTGATACGAATAATAGCTAGTGCAAGTAATTAATAATCAATGGATAAGTTTATTAGTACAATTTTATTGAATTCTTGACAGAAACTCAATGTTTTAAACATTTACTTTACTAAGCTAATATTCTGTACTATGTTTTGGATTTGACTAAAGTAATGAAGTACATGTGCTGCATATTTAACACACTTTTTTCTTCTTCTTCTTCTTATTCTTCTTCCATTTGTACGACTTGTTCATCTACTCTCAACTGTCCTTTCTTATATATAGTAAACTTCTTGAAGTTAAACTCGTTGAGCTACACCACTCCGACATGAATAAAGTGTTTGATCCTTTCAAGACCATGCATTGCACCAAGTAACCCTTAACCCTACCTAACAAGTTTACCTCTTTGTAGGCTTCTGTTTCTTAACCTACAAGCAAAATCCAATGTGAAAAAAAGCTTCAAACATTTGTAATATATATATATATAAGACAACAATTGTAGTATATTAAATAGGATTGGAAACATAATATATATAGGCCGCGGCTACATGGACCGTGAATGGACGTGACCATCTATTGTCCGCAGGGGTGAGCATTATTCGGTTTTGGACCGAAAACCGAACCGAACCGAACCGAATAAGAGGTTTGGTTCGGTTTTAAAAAAATTCGGTTCGGTTTCGGTTTTGAAAATACTAAATTTTCTTATTCGGTTTCGATTTCGGTTTTGGGTTTCGGTTTCGGTCCAAAACCGAAAACCGAATAAGAAATTTTAATTAATTAATTTATACATATGTGTGTGTGTGTGTGTGTGTGTGTACACTATATATATAAGTATTAATATATATATAGGTATATACTAAATATATATAGGTATATACTAAATATGTCTATGTATATTTAGTTACTATATATATTAACAAAAAAATCTCAAAAAAATCAAAAAATATGAATAAACCGAATAAACCGAAAACCGAACCGATTTAATTCGGTTCGGTTTGATTCGGTTTTGGGCCAATTCGGTTCGGTTTCGGTTTTGCTTATTCGGTTTCGGTCCAATTCGGTTTTGGGTTATTCGGTTCGGTTTAAACCGAATAAACCGAATGCTCACCCCTAATTGTCCGTGCCTACATTGCGGGCTCGTATTGGAGCTAGCAGGAGGGTGGGCTCGAAGCTAACATAGGGGTGGGTGGAGCCAATGGGAACGTGTCACCTGGGCACGGACTATGGACGGTCACATCCATTGGCGGTCCCAAATATTTGGAGAGAGACAAATTGACGAGAAAGAAAGAAAGAAATAGACGGATTACTTTAGTTCACGCATGCATTTGTCTCGCATCCGCAGTTTGGTATGTTTGGAGAGGAAGAAATATACGAATTTTTTAGAGTGTTTGTACTTAAAATATTGGATACACAATATTAAATTTGATGTAAACAGAATGGGAATGGATTTTGTGCACCCTTAGACTTGTGTCAGTTGATACTCGAACTATTATAATAAAATTACATTCTCCCCCCCACACCCCCCCCCCCCCCCCCCCCCCCCCCCCCCACCCACACACACACACACACACACACACACACACACACAACACACACACACACACACACATATATATATATATATATATATATATATATATATATATATATAGATGGATTCCATGCACAATATTCTTTTTTTTTTTTTAGAATGTTTGTACTTCAAATATATGGAAACGGATCAAAAGTTCCGTCCGGGAGCCCCTCCCCCTCATGCGTCGGATCGAGGGGGTCCACTCGATCCGACAGTGGAGGGGGGAGCAATACTTGACGGGGCTCTCGATCCGGATCCTCTCTCTCTCTCTCTCTCTCTCTCTCTCTCCTCTCTCTCTCTCTCCTCTCCTCTCTCTCTCTCTCTATATATATATATATATATATATATATATATATATATATATATATATCGAGGACTTCTAACTCAAGTGGTTAGAGTGAGGCATATTCCCTCTAGAGGTTGCAGATTCGAGCAACGGAGAAAGTAATTTAAATTCCTTTTATATATATATATATATATATATATATATATATATATATATATATATATATATATATATATATATATATATATATATATATATATAGAGAGAGGACTTCTAACTGGCTTAAAGCATATTTCCTATAGAGGTTGCTGGTTCCAGCAACAAGGAAAGTACTCTAAATTCTTTCACTTTCGAATTAAAGTGAGGTTGCAACATATGAGTGGTGCATGATTTAATCCAGCCCACCCCAGAAAAAAAAAAATTCATATATTTTTTTCGGGTATATTTTTGTGGATCAAGCTATATCTAGTCCATCCTAATCCACTATATCCCACTCCAGCTCAGATTCTTAGTTCCGCGTTAAACACAAACTTAGCATTTTTCGTTATGGTTGCTGGACCATGTCAAGGATAAAATGGTAATTTTTTACCCCTTTTTTCATTTTTTTTTTCTTTGTCGTGGGTCACGGTTGCTGGACCAGTAGGATGGTAAAACAATTAAAAAAAATTACCATTTTAAAAAAAAAAAATCATTTTTTGTTTGAAGTGGTTGTTGGCAGGGCAAGCCCAACAAGCCAGTGGGCTTGGGCAACCAACCGGCCCTAGGGCAACCAACCGGTCCATAAATTAAACAAAAAAAAATTCATCCAGCAAAAGGAAATGAAAGGAAAGGAGTTGGAAATGAAAGGAAAGAAAAAGGAAAGTAGCTTGAAAGGAAAGGAAATGAAAGGAAAGGAAAGGTGCTGGAGATCTGAAGGATGATTCTCTTTATCTTCGAATTATTTGAGGTAAAATACAAGATTGTTGGCCTTTACTTGTGAAAAAGTATGGTATTTGATGTAGCAGTGTTGTATTGTTTTATTTGAAACATGGTTAACTTTTCTTTGGACGGTGGTTCCAGTGCCGGTCTATCGGTCTATCTGATCATCTGTCTAATTAGGTTTTTAAGATACCTCCTGCTTAAGTATAGTTTAGTTGTTGTGCAAACATGTGGTTTGCTTCATATAAATGTGAGCTTTGTCTTTTTAGTGTATTCCTTCTTTTCAGCTTAAAAGGGATTGGCGTGACAATTTTATGAGATTGTTAGGTTGCTGCTGCATGTAGCATCCTAGAAACAATGATTTGTCCACTAAATGTTTAAAGCATTCCTTGATTCTTTACAGACTTGAAAGTTATTATGGAAAGTTGAGATGTAGAAAGTCTCAGTTCTATGTGGGTCTATATAGTGCATACTCGATTCCTTTCCAGCCAAATCAACATATAAAACCTTGAGAATATTTGTGTTCTTATGTTATTTGGTACTACTGAACTAAACAGTCTTAGCTCAAGATCTAGTGAGTCCAACAATTAGGTTATCTACCATCTTAATAAGATAATAACCACATTTTTTATGTAGTGTCACTCCTTGCAATAAGGGACAACCAAAGTTTGTTCTGGCTGGGACAACCCATCATCGTGGGCCGGCCCTGGTTGTTGGTCTTACCCTGCCAAGAATCTCACATAATTTCTTTCAGAATTCGTAGGCATAGTAATCATGGAAACGTTCTAGAGTTAAAAGACAAATATTTTGTTTCTCGCCTACTCTAGGAAAAATTCTGAGAACAAAGACATAACACGGCAACCCTCCCGAACCAAAACCCCTCAAAATTTCTATTCTGTCTTTCTTCTCCATCGGATTAAGGGCTTCCTGGATCGATCATTTGATTCGCCGGCGGGTGCACAGTCTTAGGGTCATTCTCGATTTGTTGTATCTTGGAAGTAGATTGACATCTTTCATGTTATAACGTCTTTAACATTTATCAAATTCTCATTACTCACTGCTCTTTATTTCTAGTTTCTACGGGTTTTTTTTTTCTTTTTCTTTGTACAATTTTAGGATTATATCCAAGAAGTGTATCTTCAGCCAATCATCATAATTCGTAACAAAAACAAACCACCTTAGATAGCATCTGAGTGTACAATGCAAGCAGTACCAAATACAAGATGTCCCAACATTTTTTTTGTGGAACCATGTGTCCCTTCATGTGGCAGGCTCTGGACTTAGGTTGATAGGTACGAGTGATAGACGTGAATCCTTGTTTGGTCTGTCGGAAAAGGTATCAGTTCTGTCGGGCAAATGGTCTTGATCTTGGATTCTTTCTAGGATGTTGGGGCACAACAAAAATAAATCCACGAAATCAGATAATATCTCAGAGAAAATTCACAACCACAAAGACAATGATTTACGTGCTTCGGCCAAGATGTCTACTTCCATAGACGAGAGTAATTTAGTTCCACTATGAAGAAGAAAATGAATTACAATAGCTCTCAACACTTCTCTCCTTGCACTCAAGAACTCTCTATTACAAAGATAAAAAAAACTCTTAAATTTTTTTGTTGAACTTATTCAACAACTTTAACTCTCTTGTGTTGAACTTATTCAACAACTTTTATTGAGCATACTGAGATCTGCTTGTGTTGAACTTATTCAACAACTTATATTGAGCACTCTTGGAGATTTTTTGTTAAGAACCTTTAGACCCCTTTATATATCATAGAAATCCAATCCTATGTATGATTAAAATCCAATCTTATGTAGGATTATATATTGAAAATCCAATCTTTTGTAGACTTACATATATTAGATATCCAATCCAATATATGGTCAAAGTCAAATGGTCATGAACCTATTTTTGGACACTTTCTTTGATAGGAATATTCGGACTAATCGAGCATGTCACAAGACTGATCATACGGATAGCATGCTCGTATACGTAGGTGCTGCTACATCTATAATGAATTCGACATCTTATTAGCAATTGACACAGTGCTGATAGCAATAATATCAATATTTTAGATAATGAACTATGAAGGAATATGCTCAAAGGATATCTAAGCTTCTGCATTGAAGTTAACCTTTACAAAGTCAGCATCAAGAAAACTCTTTCAGAGTCTCATTGGAAGCCATTTAATTCAAAATAGCTCTCCTTAATTACATCCTGATTCCTGTTGTTCTAATAAAAGACACATTTGATTCAAAGTCATTCCCTTATAATTCTTTTTTATCTTTTATAATTTGATTGAGCAATTTACATTTCATTTTACATTTCCTCATAATTCTTTTAACTTTTTCTTTCTTTTTTTTCGTTGATCGTGTTGGTGTTTGTGTTGCTGAAGAAGTTACTACCGCTGCACGCACCACACCTGCAATGTGAAGAAGCAAGTCCAGCGCTTAGCCAAGGACACGAGCATCGTCGTCACCACTTACGAGGGAATCCACAATCATCCTTGCGAGAAACTGATGGAGGCGCTCAGCCCTCTTCTCAAGCAGATTCAGTTCCTCTCACGTTTCTAAACAGTAACCTCTCCTGGATGAATCTACAGATGGGAATGATCAAGAATAGATTCCTTCCTTTCAAACTCTAATGCTCCTCCCTTTGTAATATAGCTGCATAAAGACCCTGCTGTGTACTCTACAAATTAACAACAGAACCTCTTCTCTTTCTTCACAGCTGTTCAATCAGTTTTTGCACCTGCAGCAAGAGTACATGTCACTTTACAAATTAACAACAGAACCTCTTTCTTCACAACTCTTCGTAATTTTGATAAACAGAAAATTGCATATATGGCATCATACTTGTGTAAAATTATTTTGAGAGCATCTAAATTGCAAAAATTGTAAAATAAGACACAAAACGCAGCATCTATATTGCAAAAATTGTAAAATAAGACACAAAACGTCCTTTTAAAGGACATTTTTAGTCCACAGCGTCATCTGCAGCCACGTCTTTTAACTCTCCATTCTCTCTTAATGTCTAATTAATGTGTAATTGAGCCTGAACAGCCATAAATTGCAAACGGTCAAAGTGGGAGGATTCAGAAACGATGCAAAAACATCGACTTTTTTGAACATTTTTTCATAAACCGTCGCCCTATCGCTAATTACTCTATAATATGCTCAAAAACGTCCTTTAAAGGGGGCGTTTTTCGTGCAAACATTAAAAACCCTATTTTGTAATTTTTGTAACTTCCATGCTTTCAGAGTAATTTGACACAAGTATAATGCCATATATGCAATGCAATTTTCTGTTTGATAAATTGCAAGTACTACGAAAAGAAAAGGTTTTGCATGACCAAACATGGTCTTCTATGATTATTCTTCAAGTGAATGAAAACCGATTTGCCACATGGAAAGATCTCCAGATTCATAGTAACTACTCAGCCCCAACTACCATTACTTCAAGGCCCATTAGGCTAGCTATACACAATCAAGTAGTAACCCTTTTCCATCAACCAATTATCAGAGGCGAGCCGATCTCAGAGCCTCAACAAATCTGCAGCAATAGGCTCAATGTAGGCTCAGTAGGCTCAACAAAAACATATAAACGGAAAACTTTCATGCGTAAATCCTGTCAAGACGAACAACTGCATACACAATCGTCTTGCAAGGGAGCATCGACATTCATATTCCTGAACACAGATCCATTGGCTAATATACAGAAGTTTTAACAATACTTCTTTTTTAGCAGAAATAAAATGAATCAAAGATGAATAACACCGCTTTCTTGCCTTCTACTTTCATCAAGTTTTAACAACATTACTGCATCATTCTCACCACAACTTTGTCAAATAATGTAAATTTCTAAGAGACCAGCTTCTCATGTAGGTTGCCTAGTACAGAAACTTTTTCTTAACCAGGATCCCCCATTATTTCAATACATAGCAACTCAAAAATAGAAGTAAACAAATGTTCCAAAAGCGAGTAACTCCAGCAACTTAAGCTGCTGCAGCTTGCAACAGCTCTCTCTCTGCTCGCTCACGAATCCTTTTCTCAAGCTCCGGCCTGAAATGCCTGATCAAACCCTGCACTGGCCAGGCAGCAGCATCCCCAAGTGCACATATAGTGTGCCCCTCAATTTGCTTCGTGATCTCTTGAAGCATGTCAATTTCCTCGATTTTTGCATTCCCAACCTTCAACCTCTCCATGATCATCCACAGCCATCCTGTCCCCTCTCGGCATGGCGTGCACTGCCCGCAACTCTCGTGCTTATAGAAGTATGACAACCTTGCAATTGCATCCACTACATCAGTGGACTTGTCCATCACAATTACTGCTGCTGTGCCTAAGCCAGATTGGACAGCCTTGAGTGCATCATAGTCCATCAAGACATCATCACATATATTCTTTGGCAGGAGAGGAACTGAAGAACCCCCAGGTATAACTGCCAACAAGTTATCCCATCCACCCCGAACTCCACCACAATGCCTCTCGAGCAACTCCTTCAATGGTATGCTCATCTCCTCTTCCACAGTGCACGGCTTGTTAACATGACCCGACACACAGAATAGTTTCGTCCCAGAATTGTTCTTTCGACCAAAGCTGGCAAACCATTCGGGCCCTCGCCTCAGAATCGTCGGTGACACGGCCACTGTTTCAACATTGGTAACAGTCGTTGGGCAGCCATACAGACCAGCATTAGCAGGAAAAGGTGGCTTCAGTCTTGGTTTCCCTTGCTTCCCTTCAAGACTCTCCAATAGAGCTGTCTCTTCACCACATATGTAAGCACCAGCACCATAGTGTATATGGACATCGAAGTCATAACCAGATCCACATGCATTCTTCCCCAGGAGCCCAGCTTGATATGCCTCCTTCCTTGCCTTCTCAAGGTTTAACCGTTCATTCACATACTCCCCTCGTATGTAGATGTAAGCTGCAGTAGCCCTCATGCCAACACCAGCAATCAAACACCCTTCAAGCAGTTTGTGTGGATCGTGGCGCATGATTTCTCTATCTTTGCATGTACCTGGTTCACTCTCATCGGCATTGACAACAAGATAGGATGGACGGCCATCAGATACCTTGGGCATGAATGACCACTTGAGGCCAGATGGAAAGCCAGCTCCTCCACGGCCACGAAGACCAGATTTCTTCATTTCGTTGACAATCCAGTCTGTACCTTTAAGCACCAGGTCCTTGGTCCTATACCAGTCGCCTCGCTTCGTGGCACCTTTAAGGAAAGGGTCATGCAAGCCATATAGGTTGGTAAAGATACGGTCCTCGTCTTTCAGCCCGCCAAAGTGGGTTTTCTCTGGAGGCGGTGGTGGGGGTGGAGGCTGAGGGGTGCTTGTTGTAGTTGCAGCCTGAGCGCTGAATGATCTGCTAGCAGAATCCACAGTTGCCCTTGCTGGGATATATAGGTTCTTGAGGAGCCCCTGGATAGAATTAGAAGGCAAATACCGAGTAAGCAAGCCATAGGCTAGTAATTCTTTCAGAGTCCATATCAGATCTACAGCCTAATCTATATGAAAGTCGTGTAAAAGAATCTAGATATCATCTAAAAGAGTAAAATTGTACTCTATATGAAAGCCATGCAAAAGAATCTAGATGTATAATCTGTATTATCCGAGTAAAACTGAAATGCCAGGAACATTATGTGAAGCAAGTTTTAAAAAAATAAAGAATTTGTACGATAGAAACATAGACAAAAATATTTTGGCAATTGCATGGTAAAATTGAATTACATCTTCAAGTGCACTGCTAAGATCATATTACATCTTCAAGTGAACATGCAAAAGAATCTAGATATCATCTAAAAGAGTAAAATTGTACTCTATATGAAAGCCAATGCAAAGAATATAGATGTATATATCTGTATTATCCGAGTAAAACTGAAATGCCAGGAACATTATGTGAAACAATTAAGTTCAAAAAATATAAAGACAAGAATTTGTACGATAGAAACATAGACAAGAATATTTTGGCAATTGCATGGTAAAATTGAACTAAATCTTCAAGTGCACTGCTTAGATCATATTGCATCTCAAGTAGGAATAAGGATGCACTAAAGAACTAAAATTTAGTGCAACCCTTTAATCTCCTGAACATAAAGAATGCAGCATGTAAGAACAAATAGCTACTTAGGCTTCACATGCTCATTATAATACCATCATCTCCCATTACTTCAAATGCATGATTCTAATGATTACACTTTACAGTACTAGTTCAAATCCCAGATTGACCTTTTTTTCCTGATCCGAGGATTAGTCAACCAGGTTTACATTTGTTGCTGTGGAAAACAACCATAGACAACGAATCTTGGGCTTAAGGCTGGATAAGTTTTCCAAACTCACCTATTGATCCACGAGGATGTTCATCGATGTTACAGCTAGACTTCGAAGGTAGAGGAATTTGTGTAGGAGTTCAGCCTCGAAGAGTTTCGATGTGATAAGGAAAGAAGTGCAAAACAGAGTATCGAATTATACGTGTTTTCTAGTGCAGTACAAGCTGATACACCTTCAATAAAACCATCGTAACTAGAATTGCATGTGAATTTTCAGACGAAATAAAAAAAAAAAATTGGAAACTACACCACCATACTGTTGGTTCAGGTATTTGTCATCTCAAGCTAGTTCTTTTGTTTAGTGTGTCAAAATTCGAGTACAAAGTCAGTAATATGCATTGTTGGAGTTCTGCACTTGTTACCGTTTCTAAATGGGATTTGGAAAATCTTTCTTAGGCTTCAAGTCTTCCAATTAAATAGGTGAATCATGTCCCTTTAGGTATTTCCATATACTTGGAAATCATTTTTTATTATTTAGGATGTCACAAGGAAATAGAGAGAACATTTGTTGAGGTGAAGTCTTGTTGGCTATACAAGGGGAGGAGCCCTTGCCACTACAATCTCATGAAGGGATTAGAAACACATATTTACTTCTATTCATACCAAAAAGGAAAGAGCGAAGGATTTATTTTCATAGAGGTTCTAATAAAAGGAGAAAGGAGAAGATAAGCATTTTGGTTTTTGTTCCATTCCGCCTAGTCCAAGTATCTTCATCAACGACATCCAATCTATGGATTAGACTTGTCATGCACTCAGTCCATACTGTTTCACATCACCTACACAAAGAGTGGTTAACAAAACTCAGATGGTATACACTTGCATTCTCCAAAGCCAAATGTCTTGTGTAGCCACAATAGTGGTGGTGAGCCATCACCAATACCACCAGAAACCTCTACCAGAAGCCACCTCAACCTATTCTTCATTTCCTACCACTTCCTACCCTACAAACACTCTGAAATACCTATCAGTGTTTCAGATGTACAGCATTTCAGAAAACCAGTTCAACACCCCCACCCACCACATAAAATGCCATTTCTGCATGCAAGGCCAAGTATATAATTCACAGGGTTGCTGATTTAAATAATAGATCATGCCAAAGCATTATATTACTCTGAAATAGTAAATAACACTTATAAGTAAGCAACTTCATTTAGTTAGAATTCAACAGATTTGGAAGATAAAATCAAGGAATCGAACACCTAGTCCTTTGCGCTCACTAAATGAGGACCGAAGTGACGCATACATAAAGAAAAAGGAAGAAGACATACAATTCACACAAATCATTATACTTCTTAGATATTACTAAAAACAATTAATTAGGTGAAATGATGATCATAGGATAGAAATAGATTTTCATCAAGTGTCTTTTGTTAAATAATAAGAGTCAATGACATACATTTTTGACCAACATGTTATGAAATAGATTTAGAGAAAAGTGATACATGTGTGCAGCACTCCATTCAAAAACCTAAATTAGGTGAACCGTGTAATCATCCTATTAGTACAACTAAGTGTAAGATATAATAATCTAACATATAAAAAAGCATATTTACACCAGCAATAACATTAAACAGAACCGTGTTATAAATTTCGGTAGGCAAAATTGGTGCGCCAGACGGCCACCTAGCGCCTAGGCCGCATAGGCGTCGAACTGAAAAAAAAAATTTTAACATGTAATATACATAACAAATTTGTATGTATAATATTGACACAAAGATTTATGTGTCTCATGGCTAGGGGAATGTGTTTAACACCAGTTGGGTGGATCGGCTACTTGGTCTTGAGTTTGAATCCTGATAACGTTAACTTTTTTCCATTTTTTAAACAATTGGTCATGAGTTGGACCCAGTCCGGTCTGTCAACCACACCCTAACACAGTAACCCATTCACCTAACCCAATTAAAAAAACTAAACCCTAACCCAGTAGCAAGTAGCACCGAGCGTCGCTTCGAACCGCGCACGCCTCTCGAGCATCCGTCGACTGGTACTCCTCCATCTCGCCTCCGCCTCCGACACAGGTGAGCTTCCTCATCTTCCCACTTTTATCTTTCTCTTCCATTGTTTTGTAGATATTAGTTTTGTTTCTCTTTCCTCTGAGATTTGTTTTTCGAGAGAAGTTCTCTCTCTCTCTCTCTCTTTCCATTTTTGTGTAAAAATTAGTATAAGGGGGTGATATTTCGAGAGAAGTTCTCTCTTTCCTTTGAATTTTTTTCCATATCCGCCTAGTAGGCCCGCGGCTGCCTAGCCCCGCCTAGGACCAAACAGCGCGTAGGACCTCCGCCTAGGGGGGTTCAGGTGCGGCCTGACACTGACAAGGTTGTAAAAATCGCTAGTCGGCCGCTAGTCGGTTCGCGGGGACTAAGAATTAATCGGATTAATAGGAAACTAGTCGAGGACTAGTCGGATTAATCGATTTGATTTTTTTAAAGTATATATGTATATATATGCAGTTAAAATAATAATATATATGCAATATATGCTATATGTCATCAAAGTATTAACTTAAGTACCCAAAAAATAATATATATGCAATGTATGTCCTTGGTATGCACATTTTCTGAAACTTATTCTCCTTCTCTTCTTTCTCCTTCTTCTCCTTCTCTGTCGGTTGCTTTTAGATTTTTAAAAGAACTGAATTTTAGGTAGGATTTTGATCTTTTATTCCTTTTTTTGGAACCGAGACCTAATCGGCCAACTAGGCCCGTCTAGCCGCCTAGTCGGCTGCCTAGGTCCAAATATTGCCTGAGCCATTTTTTTTGCCGACTAGCCCCATAGTTGAGTCGACGAACCGACTAGTCGGTGGAAACAGAATAATATTAATGGACAAAGAATAAGCTAAAGCAACACATAAAGATGGTGAAAAAAACTACAAAAATCTCTAGTTTCTGACATGTTAATCACTTCAATAGGCAAGCAGATGAATAGATAATAAACTTCACATTTAGAAATTAATCACCTTGATAGCTAAAAAGAGAAACTAGGGGTGCAAAAAGATAAGAAGACAACCTTAGCCTTTTCCTCCACATCCTTCAACGTGGCAGCCTCATCAAAGATCACATCACAGCTTGTAAACACACTTTTGCCCTCTGGATCCCACAACTTGTAGCCTTTGACTCCGTTTGAATCTTAAGAAAACACATTTCTTTTCTTCGACTCCAGGTCGGTTTTGTTCTTCTGATTTACGAGTAGGCAGGGCACCCAAACACTCGTAATGAATCATAGCTCTCCCTTCCAACCTCTTCAAGAATCTGAAAATCAATTGCTTTAGATGGTGATCTCTTGACCAAATAGTACGCAAGCATAATTCTTCGCCCATAAGTTGTTTGAAAGACCGGACTACAACCGAATGCTCTCTCCAGTAGTGTCTTATTCACGCGCTCTGCTAGCCTGTTTTAATCTAAATATCCTGGAGGTCTCAATTGCCTCTGTATATCCTCCTCTACGCAGTAATCTTGAAACTTTGTGGAAGTGTACTCTCCTCCATTGTGTGTGCGCAAATATTTTATCAGTCTTCCCTTTTGTTTTTCCATGTTCGACTTCCACTCACAGAATCTAGCAAATACTTCTGCCTTTTGTTTTTGTTTGATAAAGTAAACACAAACCTTCTGCGAGAAGTTATCTATAAAGGTGATGTAGTAGTCGGCACTCCTTAGAACGAACATGTAATGGCCCTCATACGTCCAAGTGTAGATAATCGGGGACTCATTCAGTTTTGTGAACTTCCTGCTTGAAGCCAACCCTATGTTGCTTGTCCATCGTGCAGAACTTGCATAATTCTAATTTGTGCTCCTTCTGACCCTTCAGTAACTCCTTTTCTACAGCTCTCGTAAACCCCTCACACACATCTGGCCTATACATAAATGTCATAGTCTTGCGGTATCCTCCACCTCCTTCTCAGTACCACAACAGCACCACCGTAACCGTGCTACCGTCCAACTGATACAAGTTCGACGACAATCTTTCTTCCTTCATGATCACCATGTTGTTCTTTACTGTCTTCAATGAATCGGCTTGACCAATGAACTTGCAACCCGACATGTCAAACATGTCAAGAGAAACAAGGTTCTTCTTCAATTCTGAAACGTATATCACATTCACAAGTGTCCGCACCACCCTATAAAACATCTTCAACTTGATATTCTGAACACCAATGGTCTTGAAAGACACAATGTTCCCCACGAGAATAACACCACCATTGAACTCCTTATGGCGTAGAATGACTCTCTATTCTAACACGTATGATACAAGCACTCAAAATCAATAATACATGCCTCCAAAAAACTTTTCTTCCCGCTATGCAAGATAAGTATTTCACGCACCGTCTCCTCGATTTCTTGAGCAACACGGGCTTCACCTTGACCACTTGAATTGGCACTTCTACCCTTCTTCTCTAGTCCTACTTGTATTTTGGGCATTGTTTCTTCATGTGTCCCAACTATTTGCAAAAAAAAATGCATCGATCTCGTGTCCAGATGATTTGGACTTCCCTCGGGTACTCCTTCCATCCTTACTCTTCGACCTTCCTCTTTCATTAGAGAACAACCCGGATGACTCATCAATTGAATTTGACCTCTTTATAATCTTATTATTAAGAAGAGTAGTAGTCACATCTTCCATCTTGAGATCCTTTTCCATGAAGAATTGTAGTCAACAAATGGCCATACAACCCAGAAGCGAAGAAATGAACAAAAGTTCATTGTCCTCTTCTAACTTTACTTCGAGACAAATAAGGTCGTTTACTATCTTGTTGAGGTTGTTCAGATGACTTAAGAATTTGGGTCCCTTCCTTCATGTGTTGACAATAGAGTTGCTTCTTGAGGTAAATAGCTTGTTAGACAACGACTGTCATATACAAACCCTCGAGCCTCAACCACAGACCAGCCGCAGAAATTTCTTCCACGACATCATACATGACCTCATCCGCGATATGCAGTCAATTGTGCTTTGTGCCCTCTGATCCATGTCTTTCAATGAATCCTCCGTCATATCCGAAGATCATTTATCCTTCCTCATGACAGCCCTAAAGACTTCCTCTTTAACAAGTAGAGGTTTAACCCTTCTCTGGTCTCTACCACAAAGAGAAGTTCAACTTTGCAATAAATTTCTCCACCTCGAACTTTCTTAGTCTGCATTTCGAAATTCCAAATATCCCTCGGACTTAATTAAACCAAATGATTTTAAGAAAACGAATCTAGGAAGATATGGAGAGGACCAATGATGTCACCTACAGTTGACTTAGATCTAAAAATTTGAAATACCTACCGTAGTTCTTGTACCAATTGTTGTGCAACATGCGGGAGCGAGAACACAAAAATATCCTTATAATAACGAGAATAAAAAATCAAAATAATAACCGAACAATAAACACAAAGTACACAAGGATTTATGTGGTTTGGTCAAGAGCAACCTACTCACAGGACAAGGGAAGAAATTTGTATTGAATAAATAAGAGAACTTTAGAAAAGAGTTACAACGCACACCGTAACCACAACCCTCTCCTTTAACGAGATCTCCAACGAGCTCTCCTTTAACCTCTCACAAGGACTCCTCTAATGGCTCTCTAGCAAAATCCTAGATTTTAGCAATCAACAGCCTCAAACACTTCTCACCTACAAAGTGGGTTGGTCGAGGTATTAAATACCAACCCCCCCCCCCCCCCCCCCCCCCCCCCTCCCTCCATTACTTAACCTAGGCCTAGGAGCAATCTGGACCATTGAACCGAAGAAAACAGATTTTTCTCAACTAGTCCCGACCCGACAGCATGCCGGCAGTATAGTTATGTAACCGAAAAGTTATGGCCACAAATTGCCGGACCAAAAATTTGAGTATACCAGCGAGATACGCTGGTATGTCATTCTGTGATACTCAGCAGAATCCGTCTGTTATATTCTCCTTTCGAGCTTCTCCAAACCTATGGACAGTGCTCGCAGCTCCAAATACAAACATGAGTCACATCCAACATTCAATAACAAAATAACAGCATTGATGATAATCGATTTAAACATAATTGACCCCTTCATTATCAGCCATGCTAAAACATGACAATAGGAAGATTTTAAATCCATACCGCGAATAGAATTTCACAATACCACAAAAACTAACAGCAATTACTTCGTATATTTGATATAGTTCCTAATTGATATCAGCCAACGATATAAATAATACTATGACGATAAAATCCGGAGAAAATTCACACATACCACTCATTTCCTGTACTGATATCGGAAAAATAAGACAATTTTACAAAAGGATCCTAAATTTAGGGTTAGGGTTTTCTCTAGACCACCAAAATTGAATAAAGGATCAAATTACAAAACTAGATCTCGATGAGAACAATCAGTAGTCCCTTTCAGTATTGCTGAATTTGGAAATGGAAAGATCGAAGCCAAGTAATTTGATGACTAGATCAGGTCTTACTACAGGCGATCGAGAGAGAACGTACGTGTTTGGATCGGGAGAGGAATCGAGGAGCCAACACCATGGCTCGAAGCTCTCACGAACGAGAAAAATATAGCTCTTTTAAAACTTTTTCTACTTCTTCCTCTTCTTCTTCTTCCTTTGGATCAGTCACGAGGAAAAAACTTTGATACAGTAGGGGTATCAAAGTGTATGACATGTGGGCCTCTCTTGCTTTATAAAACGTGTACATATATATATATATATACATAAATTTTGAGAGGGCCCACATCTCATACATAGGGAATATCAAAACTTTGATATCCCCTACTGTATCAAAGTTTCTCTCGTCGGAAAGAGAGATTAAAGTAGGAGAGTGACGCTCAACCGTTGGATTGTGTCCTTGCAGCTGATGCAGACGTCTGAGCTGGTAGACAGACCTAGCCGGGAGAAATTATTCAGTATGCCGTACTCACCACACCACGTGGCTTGAGCTTCACTGTCACGCCCCAGAACCAGAATATTGGAGAGCGGGGGAATGACTCAGCCAGCTACGTATTACGGGTAGATGAATACCGTATAATACGATCAATGTTGTCTACAAGACGAGGGGGTACATACTACATGAAAGTCTCCCTATGGTCACTTCACATCTATTGTCTCAATCATTCGAACAAGAAACAGAAATAGAGAACATGTGAGATAAAGCAGTAATGCGTCCCAAACGCTCAGTCAAAATGTTATTAATATCTGGCTTTACAAGACACAGCCAGATGATGTAGTAAGTATACACAATTGTTATCAGCTGCAGTCTGACTTAGTTACAATTATGCAAAAAGTATATACTAGACAATCCGACTAACATGTCGGTGCCAAACGGCAAAGTATAAAGTAATTCACAAAACGAGCGGGGAAGTAAGAAACCCACTCGAGTCCTCCTGCGATCATCCCTCTAGTGTTGACCATCTTGGAGGTAGAAGTAAGCTGGATCCTCGGGGACCGGCTCTAAATCTGGCCATGCAAAACCAGAGAGGTTAGACCTCTAATAGCAAGTACCGCAAGGGAGCACGATATGAGGAATGAAGCCAGTAATAAGAGAATATAATAATAGATCTCTGCTATCTACTAGGATTCACATAACATCACGATACTTCGAACCAACCTCCCAACCAAACAAGGACAGAAGTTGGCTCGTCATGTCCTGACATTCTGATCATCTCAGTTAGGTAATAGAGTAGATACAGTACACAAACAAATCAATTTAAACGGCCATGCAACTACTACGGCTTGCTACTGTGAGTCCCAAGTTATCCTGGGATTATGCAATAAAGGATTCCTCAGTTCTTACTATGTACAAGCAAGGCTAGTTTACCCAGTCAATCAATTGCGTCAATCATGAATTAGACGAGTCCCAGCGGGACGTCCGTCATCAATATACAATATACCATAGATAATATAACCAGATACCGCTCCCTGCCCGTGTGGTAGATTTGCAGTATCTGTGGGGACCAACCGGCCTGTCGGGCACTACTAGTCCCAAGAGGGCTGCTATGTAAGAACTCGGGAATCCATTCTCTCCATGCAATCAATATTTTATTTAACTTAATAGTCTCTATGTTGAATGAAGTCCCATGCCGTGGGTCATGGTCATTCAAATGAGTACTTTCGTACGGGGTACGATATGCACAACGATGCCCGTGCGGTTAGGTTGTAGGTCTTACATAGCGTAATGCAACAATCAAAATTAACCACGGAATAATCATGCCTTGACCATAAAGTACACGTTTTGTTTTTGTAAGGTAAATAAATAACTAAATAAAATAAATAAATAAATAATTTGAAGCCTGCATGTGCCTGTATGCCAATATTCGAGATTTGTCAGTCGATTGCAATAGTTCATAGTTAATATGAACGTGTCTCATTCATTCAATTCAATAAGACGACTAACCAGTCTCTTAGTTCCAACTAGGAACACATGATCAATTATTATTAAATTAAGATAACAATCCCTGTTTATTAATGTCAAGGCAATAATTAATGTTAATTAATACCAATCCATGTCAATCAATGTTAATTAATGTCAATCAATGTTAACTGATGTCAATCAATGTTAACTCAGGGACGAGAATCAGCCAAAAGGCATTAGGGACTATAGTTCATGCGACCAGGTAATTGGGATTTCATGCGGCTCAATGCCTATGCGGCCGAGAAGTTACAAGCCTTATGCGGCTGGGGTTCTCGCTCATGTGACTAGGGTGGAGCCAAGCCTCATGCGACTCGCTGGCATGCAGCCAAGAGGGTGCAGTATCATGCGGCTGAGGAAGAAACAAAGTCTATGCGGCTAAAGAAAAGTAGTGCCCATGCGACGGAAAAATGAATTAGTCCATGCGGCTAAAAATCTCTTATGCGGTCGAACTCTTCATGCGGCTACGATGGACAGGAGTACGTGCGGCTGCGGCCAAATGAAAACTCATGCGGCTGCGGCTAATGGAAGCTCATGCGGCTGCGGCTAAATGGAAGCTCATGCGGCTGAGAAAACTTATGCGGCCAAGATAATGCCATGCGGCCGAAATCTTCATGCGGCTGAAACTCTTCATGCGGCCAGCTCCTCTTATGCAGCTCAAAAAGACTTGCCGCATGAAAACTCATGCGGTCAGGTCTGTCATGCGGCCAGGATCTGTTCTTCTTCTCCGAATTTTTCTAAGGACGGAACCACGGAAACCAATCCTTCCAAGCTCTCTAAATCCTTCATTCCAAGCCCAAATCTGAACTTCCATAGGTCAAAATGGGGTAGAACAAAATTTTCTACAACATGGAACCATCAAAACTTAAGGATAACAAAGTTTACTAAATCAAAACCTAAGAAATCCGAAAATGCATTAAACTTAGATCTACAAGAAATGAACCATGGAAATTGGAAATGCTAAGTACTTGTCACGACCCGCACCCTAAAGTTAGGGCACGAGAACGTAACAACGTTCAGCCTACGCCGCAGTGTCGGCGGTAGAATGCTGTCCTAGGTCTCAATGCATCTAACAGTATAAGACTAAACAGTTTATACTCCCCGAATGGGGGTGACATAGCAGAATGTAAACTCAATCACATCTAAGGTAGAGCATAAAGGAAGATAGATAAAACATGAAATCGAAAAGAGATACAACAGATAGAAGTCTAAGTGTCTAAGGTACAAACTCAGAATACATCTCAAAGCTCAAATACAGTAATCCATAAAATAAATACAACTCCAGACAACTGAGAATAGCTAACTAAATAACCTCTAATGGGTCTCCTCTAGGCTAGCAGGCAATTTTCAAGCTATCTGTAAAATTTGTCAACGTATCCTGTCAGGAAAATGAGCAAGTACAAACACCAACAACAGTTCCATATGAATTGAGAAATACTATAAAAGACAGTAATAATGAAATACAAGACAAAGATATCGGCGACTTGGGAACCATTTGAAAGTCGAGTTACAACCCTTAAACCAAATAAGGACCGGGGTTGTAACCCTTCTTTCAAACAGAACTTAGTCCCATAACCATGGTACAGTATAAAAACAGGTAGAGCATGTGAGTAATTCATAGCATGGTGAGAAGTACAGAAAGTAAAGCTGAACTGGAATATAAGATATGCTAATAAATGTAAAAGGTGATTTGAACTATTAGAGCGATATGTGATCGGCTAGGGAAGCAAGAGATGGTTATCCACTTGGCCCGGCAATCCGCGGTGACCTCAACGGAGAGACATGCCGTCCAACCTGGATAACTGGCAAGGGGGTATCTGCTACACCCTTCGTGAGGTGAGGGTGGCGCTAGCAAAATATAGTTACAGGGAGGCTTTGATCACATAACCCCTAATAATTCCCCCATCCCCGAGTAGTATCACGGATCCGAACATGGCACGTCATGACACAAGGTTCGAGAGCAGGGGGCCAGCCCACTCCCAAATCAATGTCTATACAAGTACAGGAACACAGAAATATCTCATACCCATATACCAAGAAAGTCCAGGAATAACATCTCATGATAGGATCCGACGTATACTAGTCCGTGAACCGTCGTGTCGGAAATCAAGTAAAACACTACGACTGAATCGGATATAGTAGATATCAAGACAATGAAAACTATCAGTGAATGTACTCGCCTGATATCTGAATGTCCAAGGTAAAAATATTGTCCGATGAGAGGTGTCTGGCTCCTAATTAGAACAGCACAAGTCACAACATGTCCAGAAGGGTAATATAAAGCACTACAATGCATTCTACATGAATCTAGGTCAAACTAGGCCAAAGTCAACCCTTGGTCAACTCTGGTCAACTGCACTAGTCAAACTAGGTCAAACTAGGTCATGTCCTAACCCAGTAAGTCTTACTAGGCCTAACCAAGACTATCCTAGCAAGCACACATCAATACAAGGCTATACAAGCCAACATACACCCAACTCTATATAGCATGCAATTATTCAATACTCAAATAGGCAAGAATTCACATTGGATATACACTAGGTAATCTATTACTTTAAGCTATATATGTCTACACATATATACACATGCATATATTGGTATTCAACATTAGGTCTATAATCATGGCATTTCAAATGGTTATATAAACTTATATATTACAACATAATATGCAAACATATATATAATATACATACATAGCTAAGTTAACTATATTCATAAATACTTATTTAAGAGGCTATGTGTGTGTATGTGAACATGGCAAAGGGGCAAGTGAGGGTTAAATGGGCATATATAGTGTATACATATCAAAGAGTGTCAAAGTGTAAGTGAACAATGTGTCAAGTGTGATAGTGTCAACATAGTGTAAGGGGGTACATGAGGTAATATAGGATTTGTGTTAACATAGAACATTACATCTCATTAACTTGTATATTGCATACACTACATCTATTATTACATTACATTCATGCTTGCATTCATTCATCATTTATTTATTCTCTTGCACCACTATATGCACCATACATTACATACTATAAAACCTACATATTCATTACAAGCCATACTTATACATGCTTACATTAGATAGGATACTTACACCTCATACATCATTTATTTAACCATTTACTCATGCTTGTATTCTCTATTTAATTACATAATGTATATACATTAACATGGGTTAAAATCAAATAGAACATTATATTACACACAAGGGTGCACAAAATGCATATGCCGAATAGTAACTCCTACTAATAATCAATACTGTACCATCTCAGCATGAATTAAAATTTAGGATTAAAGTATGTTATAGATCTATGTGTTAGCTTTCCGTAACTTCAAACGGATCACGTTTTCGTTTCCGGAAACTCCCGGAATCGCGAAAACACCGAGAACGCATTTGTCTTTCGTACAGCTGACACTCAAATAATTCTCCAGAAAGTTACAGAAAGAATTAGGCCTATTAATACATGTTTTTTGAAAGCTAACTTCAATACGCTTCTTTTAAAAAAAACGGGAGATTAAACCGAGTTTTGAGCTAGAAGTTATGACATTTCTAAGTTAGGGCTGAAATTAAAAACGTGGATAAAAATCATGACGGATTATGGTAGTTTAAGACAAAAGAACACAAGTATATAACATAATATATCAAGAACTCACTCTCTACACTAATATATATATATGAGACACTATAGAACACATCTCCAATACAAAAATATGAGATTAAACATGTAATAATTCATTCATACATAACAACAACACATAGTGTGTCCAAATTTGGGATTTTCTCACATGGACACAACCACAACACAAAGGACACTCATATGACCTCCAAATGGATACGAAATGGACACAAATGGAGATACAACCATGGGGGTCATTCCTATGGGTTCAAAATAGACCTATATGCATGAGGAAATGAAAAGGAGAAGGGATTTATATCTCCCGGTAGATCGAATCGAAAAAAAAAGCCTTCCCGGAGCGACACCGACACGTAGAGATTCCAAAAGGACACGAACGAGCTCCGAATCCTCCCAAACTTGGATAGCTTCCTCCTTGGCTAGAATGGAGAAGGAAAGAAGAAGATTTGGTGGCGAAATGGAAGGATTTGGTGGAGAAATTACTAGGGATTGCTCTCTAGGAATTTGGAGAAGAACAAGAGAGAGAGTGTGGATGAGAATAATGAAATAAACTTGAGCCTATCCTCTCCCAAAGTGGCTGGCCATATGGGGCTATTTGTCCTATTATGGTAAGGTCCAAAATGCCCCCACTAACCTACTCTATGAGTATTAGGAAAGGGCTAATTGGTTGGGGCTAAATTAGTCATTCTAAAGTCTCTAATCACACTAACCTTATCCATAATAATTAGTCTAACCTCTAACTAAAATATTTCTATCATGTGGACTAAAATTAATATCATGTGGGCCATGCCTAACTAGTGTGTGGGTCCCACTAGAGTCAAACTACCCCCGGGTCCCCGTTTCAAGTCGGATTGAGTTAAAATTCGAACCTGACTCAAATAACCCCAAAACAATATCATAAATAATAAAATAATATCAAAATAATTCAAAGAGGTCAAATGCAAAAAATATCCTTAGACCAAAAATGACATTAAAATATCATAATCACATGGTTAGGCTCTAGGTCAAACAGTCTCTAGGGTTTCACTAGCAAAACGTCAAAACCACAAGTCATTGATTTAAATAATTTTAAAATGATTTAAAATCACCAAAAATCATATCATGAATTAAATATCATTATTAAAATAATTATAAACACGAAATTTCAAAATTACCCTCATTTGGAAAACTGGGTGCTACAACTCTACCCACCTTAGAAAATTTTCGTCATCGAAATTTAAGATCGATAGTACTCCTTCTAGAGCCTCTAACCTACCCAATATCTAAGGAAACAAGCAGAACACCATCACATGTCGGGTCAAAATAATTGAGTCAAGGCTGGATTTCTAATTGAAATAAGAAGAAATTTAGTATAATGGTAGAGATTATAGTTTAGCCAGTTGACCAGAAAATCATATCAAGAAAATAGAGTACAAGAAGACCGGTTTTAGTGGGACATGATATACCTACACGAAGGTGAGCTCGTCTAGGTCTTGCATATAAGATTTGTTGGAGGGTAACAGCTAGTATTACATTCCGAATATCAAAGTCACGATAAGGAACGTCAAGGATCTCAATTAGAAAGTGGGAGTTCAAGAGGTGGTAATTAATGCACAAAAAAAATAATGAAGATCGAGTTAGTCATCTGCTTCTGATACTCTTAAGTTCATCTGGTCATAACTTGCCAATCATATCTTTACCTCACCAGTCTCCATATAAAAATTTAACCTTTACTTAAACCCTTACCATGACTACCGTAGGCAATTCCCAATTTCCAAACATCACTCTTGAAGCACAGCCCTCACATTTAGGAATCAACATTAACCATTTATTTAAATTTCTAAGTTCTTTCACATTGTCTTAAATTTGACCCAAAACCTCTAAATTCCGTTTACGAATTCCTTGAACTTGTTCAAATTGTTCTCCTCGTATTATTTAATTTAAATCTCTAGGCCTTACAAAACTTATCTTTCATCATAAAATCAACTTTCGTATTTTCTTCGACATACACCCTTGAATATTATTCTCCTAAAAATATTTTACAACAATCTCTAAACTTTCATAACTTTATGCTCTCTCTATCCCTAGTCATTTCCTCGCAACATCTTATTTAATATCCTTATTAAACACAACTAACTTCTCTTTTCCATTACTAACCTTCTACATAGCCTCAGAGTAAAAGTTTTCCCCAGAATCAATAACCAAGATTTTCAAAGTTCTCAAAACTAGGTTGACCTCTGATATCCTCATTAGTTTTGAATACACCTATAAACTATCTCATAATCCCAAAATTTCTCTAAATATAATTGTTTCCAGATTGGCAGTATACATCTCTTTATTCTATTCGAGACCTTTACCACATCTCTATCTCAAGTTTCCATATGGAACACTCCACATTTGATTTCCTTTAGATCATCATAAAATAACCAGTTATGTCTTCTCTGAGCTACATAATTTACGTCACTTCCTTAACATTTCTCAGGCAAAATGATATAAAAATTCAAGAGTTGTCAAGGTATAGCTGACAGAATTATATACGAGACAGAAAATTGATATAATCAGGACAGGTATATAAGATAAGGAATGATGGTAGTAAAAATATTGGCAGGAAAAGAATGATAATAGAATCTGTTCTTCTTATCTATTTAAAAGAGGGACCCATTTTTTTTGAAACAAGAATTATAATACCAAATCCAAAATAAGGCCTAGCAAAATCATTGGTTTATTGTATTAAGAAGAAATAAATTTTTGTAAGAAGTTACACAAGGTTTATAAAAATAGCTAAAGCTACATCCTAAGTAAACAATGAGAAACAAAACAAAACAACAATAATTCCTTCTCTTCTCTTTTTTTTTGAATGACTGAAACAAAAGTAGCAAAAACATGTTCAAAAATATTTAAGGTACAATCTGATAATCATATGCGTCTATCCAAAATCATGGTACTCTAAATCCTCGTCATACTAGTGAGCAAGGCTACGATAATCACAGAGTCCTTGACTTATGCACATACCTCTATAATCATGGTATTTAACATTTTTGCGATACCGCTAGCTTGGCTGTGAAAACCTTAAATTCTCCCACCCGAAAAATATATCCAAAATCAGACTATATGTCATCACCATGCTGGCTAATGTGACTATAGAAGACAAGATTTCCATAACTTAGATGACCTAGCCCATATAATTTCATCTTGCCAAAAATTAAATTAAATCAACAATGAATACCAAAAAAAATTAAATTTATCAACGAACATCAAAATTCAGAAATGAACAAAATCCTTCAAATCATATAACTACAAACTCGGATGCTATAGCTAACATCAAGATTCAAATTTCAACAATCTTCATCAAAATCAATAAATACAAACTCAAATTCAATAATAATCCATCAAAATCAAATTCAATAGCAGAAAGTAAAGATAAATCAAATCAAGGAAAAAGAAAAGAATTTTCAAATTGGAGTTAAACAAAATTCTCAAGGGTCGTCCCAGGAATCTCTCAAGGGATCCTAATTGTGATTGAGTATCTTCAAAAATATATCCTAATCCTACTGCAGGCTGTAGTGGTACTCTAATTTGAATACCACTACACAAACTCGACCTGCATGGGCCGCCACTAAAAACGTGTCACGACCCGCACCCTAGAGTTAGGGCACGAGAACGTAACAACGCCCAGCCTACGCCGCAGTGTCGGCGGTAGAACGCTGTCCTAGGTCTCAATGCATCTAACAGTATAAGACTAAACAGTTTATACTCCCCGAATGGGGGTGACATAGCAGAATGTAAACTCAATCACATCTAAGGTAGAGCATAAAGGAAGATAGATAAAATATAAAATCGAAAAGAGATACAACAGATAGAAGTCAAAGTGTCTAAGGTACAAACTCAGAATACATCTCAAAGCTCAAATACAGTAATCCATAAAATAAATACAACTCCAGACAACTGAGAATAGCTAACTAAACAACCTCTAATGGGTCTCCTCTAGGCTAGCAGGCAATTTTCAAGCTATCTGTAAAATTTGTCAACGTATCCTGTCAGGAAAATGAGCAAGTACAAACACCAACAGCAGTTCCATATGAATTGAAAAATACTATAAGAGACAGTAATAATGAAATACAAGACAAAGATATCGGCGACTTGGGAACCATTTGAAAGTCGAGTTACAACCTTAAACCAAACAAGGACTGGGGTTGTAACCCTACTTTCAAACAGAACTTAGTCCCATAACCATGGTACAGTATAAAAACAGGTAGAGCATGTGAGTAATAAAATCATAGCATGGTGAGAAGTACAAAAAGTAAAGCTGAACTGGAATATAAGATACGCTAATAAATGTAAAAGGTGATTTGAACTATTAGAGCGATATATGATCGGCTAGGGAAGCAAGAGATGGTTATCCACTTGGCCCGGCAATCCGCGGTGACCTCAACGGAGAGACATGCCGTCCAACCTGGATAACTGGCAAGAGGGTATCTGCTACACCCTTCGTGAGGTGAAGGTGGCGCTAGCAAAATATAGTTACAGGGAGGCTTTGATCACATAACCCCTAATAATTTCCCCATCTCCGAGTAGTATCACGGATTCGGACATGGCACGTCATGACATAAGGTTCGAGAGCAAGGGGCCAGCCCACTCCCAAATCAATGTCTATACAAGTATAGGAACACAGAAATATCTCATACCCATATACCAAGAAAGTCCAGGAATAACATCTCATGACAGGATCCGACGTATACTAGTCCGTGAATCGTCGTGTCGAAAATCAAGTAAAACACTACGACTGAATCGGATATAGTAGATATCAAGACAATGAAAACTATCAGTGAATGTACTCGCCTGATATTTGAATGTCCAAGGTAAAGATACTGTCCGAGGAGAGGTGTCTGGCTCCTAATTAGAACAGCACAAGTCACAACATGTCCAGAAGGGTAATATAAAGTACTATAATGCATTCTACATGAATCTAGGTCAAACTAGGCCAAAGTCAACCCTTGGTCAACTCTGGTCAACTGCACTAGTCAAACTAGGTCAAACTAGGTCATGTCCTAACCCAGTAAGTCTTACTAGGCCTAACCAAGACTATCCTAGCAAGCACACATCAATACAAGGCTATACAAGCCAACATACATCCAACTCTATATAGCATGCAATTATTCAATACTCAAATAGGCAAGAATTCACATTGGATATATACTAGGTAATCTATTACTTTAAGCTATATATGTCTACACATATATACACATGCATATATTGGTATTCAACATTAGGTCTATAATCATGGCATTTCAAATGGTTATATAAACTTATATATTACAACACAATATGCTAACATATATATAATATACATACATAGCTAAGTTAACTATATTCATAAATACTTATTTAAGAGGCTATGTGTGTGTATGTGAACATGGCAAAGGGGCAAGTGAGGGTTAAATGGGCAACATAGTGTATACATATCAAAGAGTGTCAAAGTGTAAGTGAACAATGTGTCAAGTGTGATAGTGTCAACATAGTGTAAGGGGGTACATGAGGTAATATAGGATTTGTGTTAACATAGAACATTACATCTCATTAACTTGTATATTGCATACATTACATCTATTATTACATTACATTCATGCTTGCATTCATTCATCATTCATTTATTCTCTTGCACCACTATATGCACCATACATTACATACTATGGAACCTACATATTCATTACAAGCCATACTTATACATGCTTACATTAGATAGGATACTTACATCTCATACATTATTTATTTAACCATTTACTTATGCTTGCATTCTCTATTTAATTACATAATGTATATACATTAACATGGGTTAAAATCAAATAGAACATTATATTACACACAAGGGTGCACAAAATACATATACCGAATAGTAACTCCTACTAATAATCAATACTGTACCATCTCAGTATGAATTAAAATTTAGGATTAAAGTATGTTATAGATCTATGTGTTAGCTTTCCGAAACTTTAAACGGATCGCGTTTTCGTTTCCGAAAACTCCCGGAATCGCGAAAACACCGAGAACGCGTTTGTCTTTCGTACAGCTGACACTCAAATAATTCTCTAGAAAGTTACAGAAAGAATTAGGCCTATTAATACATGTTTTTGGAAAGCTAACTTCAATACGCTTCTTTTTAAAAAAACGGGAGATTAAACCGAGCTTTGAGCTAGAAGTTATGATATTTCTAAGTTAGGGCTGAAATTAAAAACGTGGATAAAAATTATGACGGATTTTGGTAGTTTGAGACAAAAGAACACAAGTATATAACATAATATATCAAGAACTCACTCTCTACACTAATATATATATATGAGACACTATAGAACACATCTCCAATACAAAAATATGATATTAAACATGTAATAATTCATTCATACATAACAACAACACATAGTGTGTCCAAATTTGGGATTTTCCCACATGGACACAACCACAACACAAAGGACACTCCTATGACCTCCAAATGGACACGAAATGGACACAAATGGAGATACAACCATGGGGGTCATTTCTATGGGTTTAAAATAGACCTATATGCATGAGGAAATGAAAAGGAAAAGGGATTTATACCTTCCGGTAGATCGAATCGAAAAAAAGCCTTCCCGGAGCGACACCGACACGTAGAGATTCCAAAAGGACACGAACGAGCTCCGAATCCTCCCAAACTTGGGTAGCTTCCTCCTTGGCTAGAATGGAGAAGGAAAGAAGAAGATTTGGTAGCGAAATGGAAGGATTTGGTGGAAAAATTGCTAGGGATTGCTCTCTAGGAATTTGGGGAAGAACAAGAGAGAGAGTGTGGATGAGAATAATGAAATAAACTTGAGCCTATCCTCTCCCAAAGTGGCTGGCCATATGGTGCTATTTGTCCTATTATGGTAAGGTCCAAAATGCCCCCACTAACCTATTCTATGAGTATTAGGAAAGGGCTAATTGGTTGGGGCTAAATTAGTCATTCTAAAGTCTCTAATCACACTAACCTTATCCATAATAATTAGTCTAACCTCTAACTAAAATATTTCTATCATGTGGACTAAAATTAATATCATGTGGGCCATGCCTAACTAGTGTGTGGGTCCCACTAGAGTCAAACTACCCCCGGGTCCCCGTTTCAAGTCGGATTGAGTTGAAATTCGAACCTGACTCAAATAACCCCAAAACAATATCATAAATAATAAAGTAATATCAAAATAATTCAAAGAGATCAAATGCAAAAAATATCCTTAGGCCAAAAATGATATTAAAATATTATAATCACATGGTTAGGCTCTAGGTCAAACAGTCTCTAGGGTTTTGTAGCTTCCCTTCCCGGATTATTAAAATAGTTTCATTTTATTTATTTTATTTAAAGGGTGATTTTAGAATAATGGTACGAATTTCGGGAGCCAAATAAATGGTGTGATCGATGCGTTCACTGATATATAGTATTGGTTTAATTACGGTGTTATTAGGGATATTATTATTATTATTATTATTATTATTATTATTATTATTATTATTATTAGTATCGATGTTATTGCTAAATAAAACTAGTTACCTTTAAGTTGGTTATTATTCCATTGTCAAATAGATTATAGATGTATATGTGATCATAAATGCTCAATATTAGATAAAGATAATATTTGATAATTCAATTGATTTTAGGAGTATTTGTTATATATAAGAGAAAGAGAAGTATGTATGTATAGAAATATTATATATGTGTGTATTTATATGAATAAATAAATATGTTACCTATGCGTATATTTGCATGAATGCGTATAAATATAATATATAGGAATATATAAAGGATTATTGTATATTAAATATGGGTAGGAGTATATAAATAAATATGTATATGCTTGTATATACATTTTTGTGTGAGAATATAATATATATAAGTGTACATGTATGTATATATAGGTGTATACGAGTATATATAAAAATATATAAGGTATATAAAAATATGTGCATATATATACAGGTGTATACATGTATATATAATTATATATAAATGTAAGTGCGTATGTAGCATTTTGTATATATACGTATTTGTGGGAATAATATATGAGGGTATTTATATATTAATAATAGTACTAATAGAAAAAGAAATAAAGAAATAAATAAAGAAGAATAGAAAAGAAAAGAAAAGAAAAGGGAATAGGAAAATGTAGCAGTTGGCCCACAAGGGGCCAACTCGCGCGCGCCTCAGCCAGAGGAGGCCGACCCTCCTTAAACCCGAGCTAACCCATAGTAACAACTTCCTAACCGAGCAACATATCGTATAAAACGCTATATAAGAGCAGATGAGAAACCGAGCTCGTCAAACTAAAACCCTAACCAAATCCTCTCGAAACTGGCGCCGCGACCACCCCCTTCACATGGACGGCCACCCCGCGCCTGCAGCGCCGCCGAAGGCCGACCGCCGGACGGCCAAAGCAGGCTGGAACCGCGCGCACAGCAGAGCGATGAAACGGAGAAGTAGCAGCGCCGAGCCAACTTCGCGATGCTCTCCCTTCCACCTCGTTCGACCTTTCGTCGAACCAGTGGTTCAGGTACGACTACAACCTATGCAGCTTCGTTTCGATTCATTTACCCCGGCTCGATTTGCACTGCATATTTCGTAGGATCGACCCAAAGTCGGACAAAAATCTGACCAAAAACAGAGTAAAACTCAGTCCCAAACACCCATCTTCACGACGATTTTCCCACCAGTTTATCCTTCGAATCAGGGAACTTTCTAAACAAAAGTTTAACCCAACATGTAGGGCATCATAACCCTTCTCGTAGGGTCAGATTTCATTAAACAGATAGGAAGTTATTTGATTCCGAAGTTGACGAAAAATCTGTTTTCAAAATTTAGAATTTCATCCACACAACGTCCGTCCCGCCATTCCGGGCGACGTGGTCGCGCACCGAAGATATCGAAAGCTACGTAACAGCTTCATGGTCGTGTGGGCTTTGACGAAATTCAAATTGGTCGTGTGTGCGCGACGAATTCGACGTGTATCCGTCGAAATCGCCCCGTATCCGTCCAATACAAATTCAGTCATAACTTTGTGCACGCTCGTCAGATCGAGACGAAACTTGTGCCAACAGGACTGTATCGTTTTTCTGGTCCTGCATGCCAAGTTTGGTCCAATTCTGAGACAGTTGAAATTGACGTCGTTTTGTGGGCCCCACGGTCCGACTCAACGGGCGATTTTGTGCACGGGCCGTCGGAATCCGACTCTGGACATACGGTTGGGTTCGTATCGAAAAACTGGATCCGTAGACATATAGTTTGACAACTTTAGAGACCGTTAACTTTGGCACGCTTTTCGGTGCAAAGCGGGTCCAACGGCGGACATCGTTTTTGCCCGAAATTACCGTTTTGTCCCTGTGTCCAGAATTGGACTTAAGGGCAGGCAATCTTAGCTAATTTGACTATTCTGAGAACATTGGTGATGTTTATTTCAGCTTTCGGGGACTGTTGTATGGGTTTTGACTATTGTGGCACATTGAGTTGTTCAGACTGTAGGTTTCACCAGCAGAGGACCCAGGCGAGTACGGTTTATTGTTTGCATTTCGATATTGATCTTTACTATATTTCATTGATTAGTCATTAGTTATGTGATTTTTTATACTCTACTATAAATTGTTGAGTCGGGAATGAGAAGTACCAAGGATGTGTGATCAGACCGTAGACATTGTAGATATCGTAGACATTGTAGATATCGTAGACATTGTAGATATTGTAGACATTATAGATATTGTAAACATTGTAGATATCATAGACATTGTAGATATTGTAGACATTGTAGATATTGTAGACATTGTAGATATCGTAGACATTGTAGATATTGTAGACATTGTAGATCTTGTAGACATTGTTTATTTTATGCAGTAGACATCGTAGACAGTGCTTATTTCCTGCAGTAGACATCGTAGATATTGTTTAAATTCTGCAAGTAGATATCATAAACCGTGCGGTGTAGTACCCCAGACCGATCACATGTCAAAGGTACTTCTAACGGTGGAAAGTATATTGGTCTATTTATTACTATTGATTTTTCACACGGCTTTATTGTTATTTTCAAAACTCATGATTGATGCCTAACCTTTGTCTTATAGTCATTTTTTTTATTTGAAATTGCATTCAGTGAATTGTGTTCGTTCCATTCCTGACTGGAAACCAACATTTTCAGGTTAGCCGTGGATTCACTTAGCTTGGGAGTGACGGGAGTACTTGCAGACAAGCCTAGAGACTAGCTAAATAGTTGAGTTGTAGTCATACATTTAAATTGTACAAGTTTATATTCTTCTACAAATGTAAAACTTGTAATCATTGTAAGTTAAATTAATTATGTGAATGAGCATTGTTGTGATTTGATCTTCATGGCCGTGACAGCGTTCTACCGCCGACACTGCGGCGTAGGCTGGCTTGGACACATCTCGTATCCGTTTAAAAAAAAAACGGGTGCGGGTCGTGACAAGTTTTTATGGTGGCCCATGCAGGTCAGTCTTTGCAAATAATGCGAACTCGTGATAGTATGTAAGTTAGTTGTACTATTGCGAGCCTGCGACTAGAACATGCTCATTCACGAACAAGGATTAATTTAATTTAAGAGAATGACTAGGACTAGGAGTCCCTTATACCAATTTACCGATGGGTAGTTTAGGCCATGCAATTTAGGATGAGGGTTATTAATTTTGATAGTTGTCAAATCCCGATAGGTACACTACTGCCTCTTGATTGGAAGATATGGTCCAATGTGGATAGATTATTCACTTGGAGCGGCAGAGTTTCCTGGAATTGATGATCTCACCTAGATAAATTATTCAATTCCTTCTCGTTGCCTCTTTAGATATCATCATCATATCTTAGTCCAAATTGTCTAATTAGTTCCTATTTTTGCCCTAAGAGTTATTATTTTATGATATCCATAGATGAACCTCAAGTTAGTTTCGATTCAAAAGTTTTCCTCAAAAGGTTTGAATACACATAGAGTAGGTACTAGAATGTTTGTATTCCTTTTTCTTCAGTTATTTCCTCTCTGTTCAATCTTTTACAGATTGTGACTGATAGGACAAATATTTATGCCTTACTACATAGTCGGCTTGTTTGAATCTCTAGAAGTTCATGAGTTTTTCTTACATACCTAGTTAAGGGAATATTGATTAACTCGTAATGGCAGGACAGCAGCGCACTGTCGCCAATTATTTGCATTACGGAGACTATGGATACACTGCAGCCAGCAGCGCACTGGCGAGGCACGACCCCTAGAGTTGGAATTAGTTAAGAAAATATAGGTGATGGGATATTGCCAAAACTATGGCTAGTGGTCCTCTCTTTTGATCGACGTTACCCTTGAGTCAATATTGGATAGGGTTAAGAAGTGTCTGACTTCGTATCATATTTGAGTTACGAAACCAAGGGTTTACCACAGCCCGAGTATACGGGCGAGGCGTAGTCCTCGGTAAAATAATTTCAGGCGTGAATACAAGTTTAGGGTACTATAAAGGATAAGACCGTGTCCTGTATGTCCCATAAGTACCCAAAGCCAATACCAGTGGAAGTTTTGCAAGTTGGGTAGCACGTCTCCCGATCTAGCAACCCGTGGCCCTTATGATATATTAACAAGGTAATTGACTGACAATAACAGGTTTATCCAGACTATAGGAATTAGAATCCCATAACCCATTAGTCGATCAAGGCCTTATGGATAGAAGATAGTAGGTTGCCTGTATAGGCAAGAGCACCAGGTAAGGATTTGACTTTCTTAAAACTCGAACTATTGTGTCTCCTTTCCAAAAATCTCGCCTATTTATATTTTGACCCCCTTAACCAATTCTGCTATTACAGCCTAGTTTTACAAGCTTGCTCTTATCAAGCTTGATTTGAGACATATGTTATTGGGGACGCCCGCTAACATATTGTCTAATCAGAATCATTGTATTATGGTCTGATCAACCATGATGCATTTGGTTCGCTTTTTTTTATCTAATTACCCTACGTGGATTGAAATATAACTATTTCTAGGATCTCATCCACGACTGCTTGACAATTCCTCTTGAATTATACGTTCGCCTTTGAATCACGTGGTTGTATTCAGTAACATCCTTCTTGAACTCTTTATTATTTTTGTCTTTCACCGATTTGGAAAGACGAAAGCTCGTGATGGTGGAGAGATACAGAGTATTTCCATGGCTATGATAATGGTAGGCACAAGTGTAGCTACCATCGGCCAGTTAGGTGATTGAGTTACTCGTTCTCCCATCGACCCTCAAACTGTTATCGGGACTTTCAAGCCATCTGAATTTGATAATGATTATGGTTTTACCCTTAGTCGTAATGCCAACCCAGGAGACTATCTATTTTCAAGAAACAATTCATTATGTCTCTAAATATTTTCTTGAATATTGCCTTTACTTTCAACCCTTATGCCTTGACTCAACCGTCCCTCGACCAAAGCCCATAATCACTAGCTTAGTCAATAGATAGCTTAAATACCCTGACACATTAGGATCTACCAGTGGTCAACAGCAATACGTGAACACCACAACTCTTGTGACAATAGTCCGACAGACTGAGCGTCAATAGAAATTAGCGACTCAGTTGCTAGGAAATCTTTCGTAAGATGTGCCTTAGAGTTGGTTACCCTGTCGATAACCCTTATATACTGTGGACGAGTAAGTCATTCTATGTTATCGACCATGTGTCATTGTACACACTCGTTTTTTTAAAATATTTATTGAGGAGCGATAATTGACTTGACTTATATCTAACGTATTTCCTTACGCTGTGCCTGATTCTTGTTAACAAGAGTTGAGGTACAATAACCGAACCTTGGAAATTCTTCTGACCTTATCATTCCTGAAACCATAACCTAGCTTCTAAGGTGGGTAGACTGTAAGCCTTCTAAAATTTTAGGATATACCAGGATTTCCGAGTGATTAGAACAACTTCCATTAGGATGATAGTCAGAGCCCATGGACTCCCACTTTTCATTTAGATCATTTTGTGTCCCCGGCCGTGTCATTAATATTCGGAGCACGAGACCAGTTGTTACCTTCCAACAAATTTTATATGTAAGATCTAGACGAGTTTACTTTCACCTAGGTATATCATGTCCCACTCAACCCCGTCCCCTTGTACTCTATTTTTGTGGTACGACTTTCAGGTTAGAAGGACTAGCTATAACCTTTACCATAGTACAGGTATACTTCCCAACCTCCATTAGAGCCTTAACCACGACCCCATTCCTTTGACCCAATATATGGTTGTGATCTACTCGAAGCCCACTATGCACATGCCACTAGTGTCCACCCAGTTGAGACCTCAGGTGCTACTTAAACAGAAAAGTCACTGAAGGCACACTTTGAGCTTTAGGGACCTAGCTAACCAACCTGACTAGCAACCTATTCTAAGATACCCTAATTTAGTAGAAATAGTTTTATCATTGAAATCTCGTCCAGTCCATATAGATTGCAATCCAAGGTTTACCCAACCAGCGAGGGATGTCCAAACAGGAAGCCCATTAAGACTCAGTAAAACCATCCATGCGTACCACCATTTTTGGACTGTAAACCGAATTATTTGAAATAGGTCCCTATACCTACTATGTAGTCTCCACCTCTTACAATGCGATGTCATTCGTAACCCTTATTCCATCTACCAGGAAGTTGCGACACGAACTTGTATTGCACTTTATTCCTTGCTCGCGTGGTTAAATAACCACGGAAAAGATCACAATCTTGATTTCTCCTATTTTCGTTCTATTATGGAATTTAATTTAGAATTTTGAGAACGGAACTCCTGTATCGCACGGGTGGCAAGCTCCTCTAAGAACGAAGGGTTCTTGTTTTAGCAAGTGACTGGACTAGAGTAGCCCAATCTAGTAAAATAGGTCAATGGCTCATAAACTTTCCTTCAGTCTGTACCATTGGGGATCCTTTACTGCTCTAGAAATTTCTTATTCGCCCTTGATTATTTTTATTTTTATCTTCCTGTCTTTCTCATTGTAGAGTAACGAATGGTCACGCTTAGAGGAATTTATTAATATTTCATAGCTACTTGTGTAAATGGGTTGCTTGTTAGATTTTGGGTTGTTTGATAGATAAGGGAAGATCATAGAGACCAAAAGCAATAGATATTTATTGGTAGCAAGTGGTTAGCAATTAGTTGAATGATTATAAAGTTTTAGTGACATAGCTTTGAGAGAGTAGTGTGTCCAAAGGTGGGTAGAAGTCCTCGGAGTTCGTAGTTACAAAATAGCTAGGAGGAGGACATAAACTGTCTTGGGGAAATTAAAGATTCGAGAAGATTGTGATAATAGTGGATTTATTTATTTATTTATTTATTTTGGATTTAAGGGATAGTTATGGATTAGAATTTCGAGGACGAAATTATTTTTAAGGTGGGTAGATTTGTAGCTCCCCTTCCCGGATTTTTAAAATATTTTTATTTTATTTATTTTATTTAAAGGGTGATTTTAGAATAATGGTACGAATTTCGGGAGCCAAATAAATGGTGTGATCGATGCGTTCACTGATATATAGTATTGGTTTAATTACGGTGTTATTAGGGATATTATTATTATTATTATTATTATTATTATTATTATTATTATTATTATTATTATTATTATTATTATTATTATTATTAGTATCGATGTTATTGCTAAATAAAACTAGTTACCTTTAAGTTGGTTATTATTCCATTGTCAAATAGATTATAGATGTATATGTGATCATAAATGCTCTATATTAGATAAAGATAATATTTGATAATTCAATTGATTTTAGGAGTATTTGTTATATATAAGAGAGAGAGAAGTATGTATATATAGAAATATTATATATGTGTGTATTTATATGAATAAATAAATATGTTACCTAAGCGTATATTTGCATGAATGCGTATAAATATAATATATAGGAATATATAAAGGATTATTGTATATTAAATATGGGTAGGAGTATATAAATAAATATGTATATGCGTGTATATACATTTTTGTGTGAGAATATAATATATATAAGTGTACATGTATGTATATATAGGTGTATACGAGTATATATAAAAATATATAAGGTATATAAAAATATGTGCATATATACAGGTGTATACATGTATATATAATTATATATAAATGTAAGTGCGTATGTAGCATTTTGTATATATACGTATTTGTGGGAATAATATATGAGGGTATTTATATATTAATAATCGTACTAATAGAAAAAGAAATAAAGAAATAAATAAAGAAGAATAGAAAAGAAAAGAAAAGAAAAGGGAATAGGAAAATGTAGCAGTTGGCCCACAAGGGGCCAACTCGCGCGCGCCTCAGCCAGAGGAGGCCGACCCTCCTTAAACCCGAGCTAACCCATAGTAACAACTTCCTAACCGAGCAACATATCGTATAAAACGCTATATAAGAGCAGATGAGAAACCGAGCTCGTCAAACTAAAACCCTAACCAAATCCTCTCAAAACTGGCGCCGCGACCACCCCCTTCACATGGGCGGCCACCCCGCGCCTGCAGTGCCGTCGAAGGCCGACCGCCGGACGGCCAAAGCAGGCTGGAACCGCGCGCACAGCAGAGCGATGAAACGGAGAAGTAGCAGCGCCGAGCCAACTTCGCGATGCTCTCCCTTCCACCTCGTTCGACCTTTCGTCGAACCAGTGGTTCAGGTACGACTACAACCTATGCAGCTTCGTTTTGATTCGTTTACCCCGGCTCGATTTGCACTGCATGTTTCGTAGGATCGACCCAAAGTCGGACAAAAATCTGACCGAAAATAGAGTAAAACTCAGTCCCAAACACCCATCTTCACGACGATTTTCCCACCAGTTTATCCTTCGAATCAGGGAACTTTCTAAACAAAAGTTTAACCCAACATGTAGGGCATCATAACCCTTCTCGTTGGGTCGGATTTCATTAAACAGATAGGAAGTTATTTGATTCCGAAGTTGACAAAAAATTTGTTTTCAAAATTTAGAATTTCATCCACACAACGTCCGTCCCGCCATTCCGGGCGACGTGGTCGCGCACCGAAGATATCGAAAGCTGCGTAACAGCTTCGTGGTCGTGTGGGCTTTGACGGAATTCAAATTGGTCGTGTGTGCGCGACGAATTCGACGCGTATCCGTCGAAATCGCCCCGTATCCGTCCAATACAAATTCAGTCATAACTTTGTGCACGCTCGTCAGATCGAGACGAAACTTGTGCCAACAGGACCGTATTATTTTTCTGGTCCTGCATGCCAAGTTTGGTCTAATTCTGAGACAGTTGAAATCGACGTCGTTTTGCGGGCCCCACGGTCCGACTCAACGGGCGATTTTGTGCACGGGCCGCCGGAATCCGACTCTGGACATACGGTTGGGTTCGTATCGAAAAACTGGATCCGTAGACATGTAGTTTGACGACTTTAGAGACCGTTAACTTTGGCACGCTTTTCGGTGCAAAGCGGGTCCAACGGCGGACATTGTTTTTGCCCGAAATTACCGTTTTGTTCCTGTGTCCAGAATTGGACTTAAGGGCAGGCAATCCTAGCTAATTTGACTATTCTGAGAACATTGGTGATGTTTATTTCAGCTTTCGGGGACTGTTGTATGGGTTTTGACTATTGTGGCACATTGAGTAGTTCAGACTGTCGGTTTCACCAGCAGAGGACCCAGGCGAGTACGGTTTATTGTTTGCATTTCGATATTGATCTTTACTATATTTCATTGATTAGTCATTAGTTATGTGATTTTTTATACTCTACTATAAATTGTTGAGTCGGGAATGAGAAGTACCAAGGATGTGTGATCAGACCGTAGACATTGTAGATATCGTAGACATTGTAGATATCGTAGACATTGTAGATATCGTAGACATTGTAGATATCGTAGACATTATAGATATTGTAGACATTGTAGATATTATAGACATTGTAGATATTGTAGACATTGTAGATATCGTAGACATTGTAGATATTGTAGACATTGTAGATATTGTAGACATTGTAGATATCGTAGACATTGTAGATATTGTAGACATTGTAGATCTTGTAGATATTGTTTATTTTATGCAGTAGACATCGTAGACAGTGCTTATTTCCTGCAGTAGACATCGTAGACATTGTTTAAATTCTGCAAGTAGATATCGTAAACCGTGCGGTGTAGTACCCCAGACCGATCACATGTCAAAGGTACTTCTAACGGTGGAAAGTATATTGGTCTATTTATTACTATTGATTTTTCACACGGCTTTATTGTTATTTTCAAAACTCATGATTGATGCCTAACCTTTGTCTTATAGTCATTTTCTTTATTTGAAATTGCATTCAGTGAATTGTGCTCGTTCCATTCCTGACTGGAAACCAACATTTTCAGGTTAGCCGTGGATTCACTTAGCTTGGGAGTGACGGGAGTACTTGCAGACAAGCCTAGAGACTAGCTAGATAGTTGAGTTGTAGTCATACATTTAAATTGTACAAGTTTATATTCTTCTACAAATGTAAAACTTGTAATCATTGTAAGTTAAATTAATTATGTGAATGAGCATTGTTGTGATTTGATCTTCATGGCCGTGACAGCGTTCTACCACCGACACTGCGGCGTAGGCTGGCTTGGACACATCTCGTATCCGTTTAAAAAAAAACGGGTGCGGGTCGTGACAGGTTTCACTAGCAAAACGTCAAAACCACAAGTCATTGATTTAAATAATTTTAAAATGATTTAAAATCACCAAAAATCATATCATGAATTAAATATCATTATTAAAATAATTATAAACACGAAATTTCAAAATTATCCTCATTTGGGAAACTGGGTGCTACAGTACTAAAGAGGCTCAAAATCAAGTAAGAAAGATGATGGAACAATAATAATGGTGATCCATCAAGAAGCAAGTTTGGCACTTGCCTTGGCGGCTGAGTAGGTGGGGGAGGAGTTATGAGGAAGAAGAAGATTAATGGTGAAGTAATGAAGAGAGAGAAAGGGGATGGCTTTAAATGGAAGGGGTGGTGGTAGGTGGGGGTTTGTTTCGGTTCATGCTGAACCAACAGTATAGCTAAAGCAGAGTATAAAAGCAGGAAATAAAATACAGAAATAAAATTACAGAAAATTAATTAACATGAAACTAAAGGGGTTTAATTACAGAACAATATATGATAAATATTAAATAAATATATTAAAGCAGTAAATGTATTAGGGATACGTATTCCGGGAACGGGAAGTGACATTCACTCTCCACCAATAGTGCATTACTTCTCTTTACTCTTTCAATGTTATTGCCTTTTGGTGTGGAGATCTGATCAATTGTTCCTGATCTCATGTTCCAACCATGTCCTCCTCTATAATATGTGGATTTTTTTTTGTTAATTTGTATTGGTAGAACCCACATATCATAAAATGAGGAACATGGTTGGACTACCAAATCCTGGACAACGGATCCGGTCCTCTTGGTGTGTCATGAGACTCATGACACTTTTGTTAGATAGTCAAGGTTCATTATGTCACGTAATAAACCCAGTCTACTGAATAATTTCTTCTAGTACATACCTTGCTTCTTGTTCTTCTCTTCATTCATCAATCTGACAAAAGTTTAAATATTAAAAAAATACTACTTAAATTTATAAAAACTTCATAAATTTATTTACAGCTTGTTAGCAAAGATAAGACAAACATGTTGATCAAAATGTTCAATATATATTAGTATACAAAAAATTGATACAAAAATATTTTTGTTTGAATCATTTTTTATTTTTCAAAAAAATTGTGTTTTACTTACTATGATTACAATATACTAAATTATTTCTTCCAAGTTACATTGGATGATATATAGAATTATTTCTTGCAACCTAGTATTTTTTGAGATGCAAGGAATTGAACCTTGTACCTCACATGCAAAGGAAAACATTGTTATTTGAGCAACATCACCATTTTGTAAAAGGATCATTTCCAAACCCTAGGGTTTGCTTCTCACCCGACTGCTCCCCCAAACCCTAGGGTTTGTTGTCACGCCCCGCTTCCGTAGGAGCGATCGTCCTCGCTAAGGCGTGATGCCGCACGAGCCTAGATTGCGCTCGTGCAAGGCGGGTTCCATAACGGCCGATTTCAGCGGTTGCGACGGGGTCGTCGCACAGAAGTCCCGTGCAGAGACGTTGAATAATAGCAGCAGAATTTAGAACAAACACAAGTTATTCAAAGAAGCTCTTTATTGATATTGAAATAACGATTACATTGGGGGCGCAAGGCCAAGATTACAATCACTCAAGCTCACTCTTCTCACATTTTACAAGTTCACTCAGCTCTCTCTCATCTCTCAATTACAAGTCTTGACTCCAGCGGAAGCTTCGGAAGGCGATGTCCATACATTGTGTCCCGTATAAGTCTTTACTCCATGCAGCCGCACGTCTCGAATCGCCAAGGAACTCCGTGCCTCGACGCATCCAAGCGAGCTCCGCGCCACGAGCTTCTACCTGTGCCTGCACATGTAAACTATGTGGGTGTCAGTACTCAACTGTACTGGTGGAATGAGCTCCTCGCCCACCCATACAAACCCAATCACGTTTGATTTACTTTGTGCAACATAGACTTCTTATCGATTGTCTTTCTAATCTTGCCTTAGGATCAGTTTTATGACCGACGCCTTGCTCATTTTTGTGTCTTTATACCATCTCGTGCTAGCAACAACAATGTCGACTCAAACAACGTTAACCTATCAAGTCGTGCTTGCCTTTCGGCCAAAATCAGAGACGCAACTACGTGGTAGTACCCAATTTCCTTACGACCGTACTACAATTCCTTTATGTCGTGCCTCGCAACTCAGTGCGACTCAACCATATCGCCGCCTCGCGGCCACCTTTTGTTATTTTGATCGCCAACTGACCCAATCAAGACTTGTGAGTTAAGTGTCACTCGACTGACTTTGCCTTACGGCAATTTTCTGACTTAAACTCAAACAACTCAGCCAACTTATGCAGCTTATATGCCGACTCATCTATATGATTGGGTCACTGACTCCTAGAGCCATCGTGGACTCCTCTTAGCTTTTGTTAGACGGGTGCCCCTTTTAGCGCAAGGTAGCTAGCCCCGCTGCAAGTCCCCGCCTAACCCGTGCCAAAAGCACAGCTAAATTAATTGTTTCCCAATGCCCGCAACGATCCCGTGGCCTCGGGTTATCGTGCGGGAAAACTCTCACCTTGTCGACAAGTTGTTTGTCTTCCAATGCCCGCAGCGGTCCCGAGGCCTCGGGTTGCCGTGCGGGAAAACTCCCACTTTGTCGACAAGTTGTCCAATGACCATACAAGACTCCACACAAACTGACGTCTCACACAATCATGCTACCTCTAGTGTTACCATTTCTTTCAGGGCCAAGTTCAATATTTTTTTCTTATGCGACCGCTTCGCCGACATGTAGCCGCGAGCATACTTCTTTCTTATGAGACCGTCTCGCCGATATGTAGCCGCGAGGCCTCGTCGACATGTAGCCGCGAGCATACTTCTTTCTTGCCCTATCATTTTACTCAACTCAGGAACAACTATTCACAACACTTTCCAAACTCAATAAATCAACCGTGGCCCGTGCCTTAAAACTCTAGGACCGTGCCATCGTGTCTCAAACCGACTTCCTATCTACGCGACGCTATCTCCCAAGTCATACTTCATATGACGGGCCTTGGGATCGTGGGACTATTTAACTTGACAACCGCAGAAAGAGCGAGACAGCACTAGAAATGACTTAGGTCGATCGGCGTAACTTTACCTAACTTAATCGAGCCTATAACTTGACTCAAGGGACGAGCAAAGGCTATGCCAAGCCTTGCATTATGGAAACGTACATGCTTTAACAAGCATTCACGCAGGCGACGCCTATGACTTAGGCTATTTCATATCTTTGTGTCGAAGACCAACTTTCCTTCTCCCAAGCCACGGGACGAAGGATCGAGTGTCATTTTCAAAGCACGACGTGCACCAACTCTAAGCCGACTGTGGGACATTTTCTATGTTCTAACTCAATTCGGTCCATCGGGACTATTCCCTTAGCTATGTGGATTTGTAGCTTTTATTATTAAGCCTACTTGTGCAAGTTGAAAACACGATTTATTATGTGAAGGCAAAGATGAGGCAAGTTCACCGAAACTACCCCACCTGAGCGAGCGGTCGCCTCGACCGAGCGATGTCTTCCAGCAGCCGTTGTAAGGCTAAGGCCGAACGCCGTCGGCGTTTCGATTTCTCCGATTGACTGAGCGGGACGGGGCACTACATCATACACCACTCAGAAAAAGTTTTGTCCTCGAAACTAACTGAGTACTTACTCCTTGACTTACCACTCGAACGTTCAACGACTCTCGCGCACACTCCTCCTATGCGTTCCCTCAAATCCGAGCCACGCTCGTGCTACCCTCAATCCTTTCTTCCAAGCTTACGGTATCAAATCCTCGACACTTCCCCATTCCTCAAGTCTCACTTGATTCGACGTATCACTTAGTATGGATCGTGCACATATCTTAGGCGTCCCCAAAATACATGCATTTCAACCAAGCCTCGTGATAGAGAATCCACCATCACCACTCGAGTCGGATCGTGCACATATTCGGGCGCCCATGATATACGTGCATGTCAACCGAGACTCACGAGTGAAGCCTTCGTAATTCCTACCACTTCGCACTCGGACGTCTGCCTAACTACTAAGCTATGTCTTTCCGTCAGTATTGGAATCATAGTTCCCAAACAACAATATCAACACTGACCCCATCCTAAGGTCAAACCAAATTGATGGTACGGGGTCTTTCTACCCAAGCTCGCATCACTCCGACTTCTAAACATCGAACATCGATTCCCTACGCACGTCCTAACATTCGTCGCACGGGGTCTGAGTCATTCAGCAAAGCCATCCGACTTCAACTTACGTTCAACCAAATTTTATGACGTATCAATATCGCTCGTTCAACAAACCATCTTGCACAGACTATCTCTTGGAATACGTTCGACATAATCCGCCTATCAATCCTTCCAAGTTAAGCACGCTAAGACACGATTCATCTCTAAACCATAATTCACATTTCATATTTTCTAAGTCATTCATCCCAATTCACGTATTCGATCACGAGGTCATCTGACTTAACAATACATTGTGCCCCGATCTCACGCGAGTCAGATTATCCACGGTGGGCAAAAATCACCATGCACGCTCCCGCGAGATAATCATTCTCATCGAGACGTAACTCTTGTTTTGTGTCTAGACTAATTCATTCTCGATGCACGGATTAGACTTACTCCATCCTCAAGTTTATTCAATCATCAATCGCAAGTCCTATAAATCCTCGAATTCACCTTTGCGTCAAGCCAACAAGTCGAGACAATCAACGTTGCCGCGTCCTGATTTTCCGAGTTCGATCATTCCCGCGACATGAATCACCATGTCAACGCTCACGCGGAATGATCGCCCCCAATCCGACGCAACGCTTGTGCGAGACTAGAGTTGCACTCGCGCAAGACAAGATCGTCGATGTTGTGGTTATCCTCGTAACCATCAAAACACAATCATTTTCATCCAACATTAATCTCAATCAAAATCCTAAGCATAGCATCCAACCGAACAATAACACTTGCACGATCGTCTTTTGCCGAGTCAGAGTACCCCCGAGTTATCGCATATCGATCTTTGATACGCCTCAATACCATCGACGATATGCGTAACCTGATGATCTTCCTTTTGCAACCAAATTTCGAGTCGTGCGAATGATGCTATCGTTCGACTGGATAATCTCCTCGACATTCAAATTCAAGTTCGATCATTATCCCTCGAATCATTCACAACATCGATTTTCCCCAAACCAAATTCACGTATCGTTCATCTGTTTATCTTAAGTCATCGACCAACATATTTTCTCAATTCGCATCATTCATTTATCAATCGATCGACATCCCTGAGGCTATCGCATACACCACTCAGGGATGAAGTCATTCAACAATTCCTCAACTTATCATTCGAATCAAAATCGACTACTTCAAATTTTCTGTTCGAACCATTCCTCGAATTCCAAGCACGCTCATCTATATCGCATCGATGTTATTGTCGCTCGATAGTACCCCTATCGATAGCCATCTCACTTTACTCAATCGAGTTCAACTCATTCTCGTCCGACGCAATTCAATTCCCGCACTCGACTTTTCTAAGGTCGACGCAACTTTGGTGTATATGCCCAGCCCGACTTAGCCAACCGTGCTTACGCAAACCATCTTTTGTTTCTTATCCAAAAACTGTTCTCCTATGTTTTGCAAAATAGTTAGACTTATTGTATGGACATCCCGTGGGATAATTGACAGACAGCGCACCAATGATAACACTTTGCGGAAGCAATAATTCAGAGTTTGCGGAAACAACGAGTTAAAGAATTCAATCGATAGTCCAAGGACGTAAAGCCGTGCTCTGATACCATTATGTCACGCCCCGCTCCCGTAGGAGTGATCGTCCTCGCTAAGGCGTGATGCCGTACGAGCCTAGATTGCGCTCGTGCAAGGCGGATTCCATAATGGCCGATTTCAGCGGCTGCAACGGGGTCGTCGCACAGAAGTCTCGTACAGAGACGTTGAATAATAGCAGCAGAATTTAGAACAAACACAAGTTATTCAAAGAAGCTCTTTATTGATATTGAAACAACGATTACATTGGAGGCGCAAAGCCAAGATTACAATCACTCAAGCTCACTCTTCTCACATTTTACAAGTTCACTCAGCTCTCTCTCATCTCTCAATTACAAGTCTTGACTCCAGCGGAAGCTTCGGAAGACGATGTCCATACATTATGTCCCGTATAAGTCTTTACTCCATGCAGCCGCACGTCTCGAATCGCCAAGGAACTCCGTGCCTCGACGCATCCAAGCGAGCTCCGCGCCACGAGCTTCTACCTGTGCCTGCACATGTAAACTATGTGGGTGTCAGTACTCAACTGTACTGGTGGAATGAGCTCCTCGCCCACCCATACAAACCCAATCACGTTTGATTTACTTTGTGCAACATAGACTTCTTATCGATTGTCTTTCTAATCTTGCCTTAGGATCAGTTTTATGACCGACGCCTTGCTCATTTTTGTGTCTTTATACCATCTCGTGCTAGCAACAACAATGTCGACTCAAACAACGTTAACCTATCAAGTCGTGCTTGCCTTTCGGCCAAAATCAGAGACGCAACTACGTGGTAGTACCCAATTTCCTTACGACCGTGCTACAATTCCTTTATGTCGTGCCTCGTAACTCAGTGCGACTCAACCATATCGCCGCCTCGCGGCCACCTTTTGTTATTTTGATCGCCAATTGACCCAATCAAGACTTGTGAGTTAAGTGTCACTCAACTGACTTTGCCTTACGGCGATTTCCCGACTTAAACTCAAACAACTCAGCCAACTTATGCAGCTTATATGCCGACTCATCTATATGATTGGGTCACTGACTCCTAGAGCCATCGTGGACTCCTCTTAGCTTTTGTTAGACGGGTGCCCCTTTCAGCGCAAGGTAGCTAGCCCCGCTGCAAGTCCCCCCCTAACCCGTGCCAAAAGCACAGCTAAATTAATTGTTTCCCAATGCCCGCAACGATCCCGTGGCCTCGGGTTATCGTGCGGGAAAACTCTCACCTTGTCGACAAGTTGTTTGTCTCCCAATGCCCGCAGCGGTCCCGAGGCCTCGGGTTGCCGTGCGGGGAAACTCCCACTTTGTCGACAAGTTGTCCAATGACCATGCAAGACTCCACACAAACTGACGTCTCACACAATCATGCTACCTCTAGTGTTACCATTTTTTTCAGGGCCAAGTTCAATATTTCTTTCTTATGCGACCGCTTCGCCGACATGTAGCCGCGAGCATACTTCTTTCTTATGTGATCGCCTCGCCGACATGTAGCCGTGAGGCCTCGCCGACATGTAGCCGCGAGCATACTTCTTTCTTGCCCTATTATTTTACTCAACTCAGGAACAACTATTCACAACACTTTCCAAACTCAATAAATCAACCGTGGCCCGTGCCTTAAAACTCTAGGACCGTGCCATCGTGTCTCAAACCGACTTCCGATCTACGCGACGCTATCTCCCAAGTCATACTTCATATGACGGGCCTTGGGATCGTGGGACTATTTAACTTGACAACCGCAGAAAGAGCGGGACAGCACTAGAAATGACTTAGGTCGATCGGCGTAACTTTACCTAACTTAATCGAGCCTATAACTTGACTCAAGGGACGAGCAAAGGCTATGCCAAGCCTTGCATTATGGAAACGTACATGCTTTAACAAGCATTCACGCAGGCGACGCCTATGACTTAGGCTATTTCATATCTTTGTGTCGAAGACCAACTTTCCTTCTCCCAAGCCACGGGACGAAGGATCGAGTGTCATTTTCAAAGCACGACGTGCACCAACTCTAAGCCGACCGTGGGACATTTTCTATGTTCTAACTCGATTCGGTCCATCGGGACTATTCCCTTAGCTATGTGGATTTGTAGCTTTTATTATTAAGCCTACTTGTGCAAGTTGAAAATACGATTTATTATGTGAAGGCAAAGATGAGGCAAGTTCACCGAAACTACCCCACCTGAGCGAGCGGTCGCCTCGACCGAGCGATGTCTTCCAGCAGCCGTTGTAAGGCTAAGGCCGAACGCCGTCGGCGTTTCGATTTCTCCGATTGACTGAGCGGGATGGGGCACTACATTTGTGCCCTCACCTCAACCACGCCTCCATCCCCCCTCAAGGATCGGCGGCCCCTCCCTTTTATTCAGCACCCCGCTCCTCTCTATCTCCCCTACTACCTCACCCTCACCATCCCCTCCCACCGTCCTTCCTCTTGTTCCCCATCGCCGTCTCTACTCACAACCCCACCATGGTCTCCTATAAGGAGGTCATAGAGAAAATGGCTGCGCTCTTCTCCGAACAAGGGCCAGTCGGATCTATCGCCCTCTCGGCAGTCATCGACTGCGGAACACTGGGCCTCCTCTATAGCGGTCAAACCTCTCTCGACCCGCACATATTCAAGCCCGGTGATACTATCCATCCTCTCCAAGATGTGGAGGCCTTCGAAATTGCTACAGGTCTCCGATCTGGAGCCGGAGGCGGGTACCTTCCTGGTGAGGCTCGATTCCCCTACGGCCGTCGACCGTGTGATCAGCGATGCGCCATGGAGTATCATTGACGATCTCCTTGCTATTGAGCGATGCGATCTGGGAAAACTACCAGAAGAATATCAATTCCTCTTTGCGGACTTCTGGATTCAAATCCATAGACTTCCTCCAAAATTTCTGAATTGCAAAGCAGTCACAAGGATAGCGGAGGCCATTGGCTCGCCTAGGCCATGCTCTACAGAGGAAGAAGCTAAATGGAAAACCAACGCTCGCATTAAGATCCTCATCAACATCTCAAAGCCGCTGAAGAAGACAATAAAGACTAATATGGAGGGCCTCACTGTAAGTAATGTGGTGATAAAATATGAATGCCTTCCCCGATTCTGCACGTTCTATGCCAGAGTCGGACATTCCATCTCCGACTGCAAAAAAAAGAAATGTTCATGTCCTTGATTGGGGAGGACTGGACTACTGAGGAAAAAGCTCGGGTTACAGAGCTTCTCAAACCAAGAGTCAAAGAAGATGAGTATCGTGCCTCCACACCAAGAACACCAAGTTATCGAAGTACTCTCAATGTCGGCGCTGACCCACAAATCAACACGGAGAACCATCCCGAGGAGGCGGGGGGTAGTGCCACATTGGATTACCATCCTATTGAAACCATGCAAAACATCAGAGACCCAGCATCAAGCAGTACGGGGCCCAGTACATACGGACGCAGCTTAGACCAGATCCACGAATATCAACATTCATTATATCTACCACCGCATATAAGGGATAACCAACCAACTCCCAAACAACCGGATACCAACAAAGAACATCCAAATCAGAGATTCTCATCAGGACTCCCATTATTAAATGCGACTCCATGCAACACAAACGAGGAAGCACGTGACGGCCTGTGGATGGAGATTGACCACTATTCTCCGCCCACCATAAATCCCCGTCCATGCAAGTCAACCCCCAACCTCACCACCTGTCACTACCACTTTTCTAGCTTGGGGATATTTTGGTCATTTTTTAAATTTTGGGAATTTTTGGAATTATTATGTATTATTATAATTTATTAGAATTAATATGATTTTTGGTGATTTTTGGTGATTTTTAGGATAATTGATTTTGGGCCTATAGTTGACTTTGACTTGTGTTGACTAGAAGACTAACCTAGTGACTAATCTAGGTTATGGCCACTTAGTTAGGTTAAGTAACCTTGTTTTGATCTAATTTAATGAGGTTTAATTCATTGGAACTAGTTAGGAGTGATTTGGAGTTGTTTAGGCTAATATGGCTTAAAACTTCATAAGTCATGACTTATGGTTCTAACCATTTAATAAAACAACTTAGCCATAGCCTATGTGACTTGGCCCAAAGCCCAAAATTAGTAACCCTAACATTTTGTCCAGCCAACCTAGGGATTCCTCCACTATTTAATCTCTCCTAAAATCTAGGGCTAGCCTCTTCCTTAGGAATTTATTGCAAGAAAAGAAAGAGGTGAGTCCCCATGTTCAAAAATCCCTAGAAAATCCATTTTTCCTCCTTTTTAATCCAAACAAGTTGCAATAGGTTCTAATTATTGTTTTTTTGCTGTTGGAATTGGTTGTTCTCAGTTTTCTATCAATTTGGAGGAGTTTCACCATCAAGGAGAATATCACTCATTAGAGCTTTTTGAGAGTTTTGATACATTGTGGTAACTCTCTATCCACACCATAGAATCCTGAGATTTTTGCATCAATAGGGATCCCTAGACCTAATATTACAGTAGGAATAGGAAACCCTAGGTTTTTGTGTCGTTTCGTGTCCTAACAGGACACGTATCAATGTCTTGTTCTTAGTATTTGTAGAAATGCCACTGTGGATTATTTTGTGTTATTTTCGAATAATTTCTGAATGGGAAATTATGTTTTGATGTCGCTTACATGATTTCGAATGACTGGGGTGGTTTCGAGTCGTGTCCGAGTCGCAATGGACTCGCGGACACGGCCCCGCGCGCGGCCTGTGCGCGTGTCCTGCTGTGCGGGGGCTCCACAGGACACGATACTTGATCACTTGACACGAGATTTGACACACCCCTTGGGGCACTCACTGACACGCCACGTGTAAAATTTTGTGGGCCCATGTGGCATTTTGAGGGAGAAATCCTCGACGCACGGAAATTTCACTGCTCTGTACACTGTGCTTATTTGCCACTGATACGGCTCGACACTTTGGACACGCGATACTGTGGGGTCGATACAGGCGCTGAGACACGTGCACCTAGACCTAACCTAGGTATGTACACCACCACGTGTCCCAGTTCGTGTCGTGTCGAGTGCACGACACGCGTGCACACACGCACGAGCATGTGCACACTGCACAGTGCCTGTGTGCACTGTTTGCGTGTTTAATTCAGTTGGACACGTTTGTGTCCTCTTTCTGGGACACAAACACATGGTAAGACATGTGTACAAGTTGTATTTCATTTACCAACCATTAGATTCATGAATTCTTAATTTTTCCTAATTGATTTCTTATTAACCCAAGTTAACTGATACTCGAAATTCCTGTTACATTTCCAGTTTTCACAATTGAGTTTTGTCTGATGTTTTAACCTATTAATCACTATTAAATGCATGTTTTTAAGGCTCTAATCTGTTCTCCTATATGTCATCTGCATGTGTGTCACAATTGAGGTTGAATTGATGGGGTTTTGGGCTCAAATCTGAGAATTTAAGTTTGGGGACTGATAGTTTAGTTTGAATTCAATGTTCCTGTTGTGATATTCCTTAAACTGAGGTTTGAACTGAGGATTTGAATCTGGGAATGAGAAATGGTTCTTTGGGTTTTGTTGTGAGGCTATGATGTTTCTAATATTGTATTAACTTGAGTGAGGTAGATTTGTAGACTGAACTAATAAGCATGAATTGTTTTAATTAAATTCGTGTGTCCTTCACTGATTTTTCCTTTCCCATTATCTGAGCTTAACCCTCATGTTGTCATGTGCATCACTCTTGGTTTTCCTCATGAATATAGCCATTGTCTTCTTGATTTATTCCTGTGAATTATGTGTCTATGCAATGTTGGTTCTTCCTCTTCACAGATAGGTTCCAGAATTCAGAATTTTATAATTCATTAGACTGCCTAATACTACCCACAGCCCCATGTAACATAAGTCCTTGATTCACACACACCACTCACCCCATCACTCAAGCCCTCATGCACACATCCACACACATGTAGACACTACACACACACATTGTATTTTCTGTCCCTCCCTCACTGTTTCACACATGCATCACTCTACACACACACTCATACATTTGGACACTTACACTAGTGTCCCCTCTCTATACACATGTGTATATGTATGTAGGTGGACACATAAGTTGTATGGTATACTCATTAGCCTATAGGTTGTATTCTAAGTTATTTCTATATTACATATATGTATATATATATTTTCTCTTGTAGATGTGTGATTATATATATATATATATATATATATATATATATATATATATATATATATATATATATATATATATAGGCATATGGATATACTAGCCTATAGGTATATAGGGATATTCATATACTTTCATATGTGATAATGGTATAGGTACATATGTGCTTTTGGCCTATGGTGTGTCTATTAGACTAGTGGGCCTAGAATTGACTTGTGTAGTCTAGTTAGACTTAGAAATGGCTTGTTAGACCTAGATTAGACTAGTTAGACTAGTTGACTTAGGTTTGACTTGGTTGACCTAGTTTGACTTCTAGGGTTGACCAGAGTTGACCAGAGTTGACCAAGAGTTGACTTTGGTCTAGATTGACCTAGATTCATGTAGTATTCATCGTAGTGCATCTTATTACTATTCTGGACTTGTTGTGACTTGTGCTGTTCTAATAGGAGCCAGACACCACTCCTTGGACAGTACTTTTTAGTTGGACACTCAGATACCAGGCGAGTACATTCTCTGATCATTTCATATCCTGCTTAGAATTATTTCCTGCAGTAGATTACTTTACTTGTACTGTCACGATGGTCACACGGATTGGTACTATATGGATCCTTTCTTGAGATGTTATCCTTAGGGAGCATCGGGTACTCTATGTTCTGTGCGTTTCACTTACATGGCGTATCATATGCTTCCTTGGTTCTTTGATCACTTGTGATATGTATTCTCATATCACAGAGTCTTCTTTGAATCCTTATCCCATTTATTGGGTCTATCAGAATCCCCATTTATGGGACTTACACTGTTGGATTACCCCCAGAATCCCTATTTATGGGACTTACACTGTTGGGTTACCCCCAGAATCCCCATTTATGGGACTACTATGTATCGCTGTTGGGTTACCCCCAGAATCTCCATTTATGGGACTACTATGTATCACTGTTGGGTTACCTCCAGAATCCTCATTTATGGGACTACTATGTACCACCCTTCGGGGGCTGTTACATAGCATCATATAACATAACATGGCTGGATCCTTGTGTATTGATTGGGGGTACGGGGGAGTATTACATGTTCATATTGTACTCTGACTCACTAGCCACATGTTAGTTCTCTATTTATTGTAGATATTTCTATTACAGCTTTCTCTCTCTGTTTACATACTGCACTTCTCTCAGTACCTGTATCTTACTTTACTGCATGATTATATCTTCTAACCTGCTATGAACTGTTGAGATGTACTGTACTCGCTCCTGTCCTGACTGGACCTGTTGAAAATATTACAGAGGACGAGGAGGAGGCTGGTGTGGATACCTATTACGGTGCCACCTTAGATGAGATATTGGACCTGGACCATCAGCAGGCCCCACTAGCTGTGGATGACACACCCTTAGACTAGGATGCTTTCATTTCAGTATTTCATGGATGATTGTACTTATTGATACTTGGGATCTGGGATTTGTATTATTTTAGACACTTAGACTTTCTGATGTACTTGGGATTTCCTTTCATTTCAGCAGTTTCATTTATCTATCTATCAGCTATGTTATCATCTGTTTTTCCTTGAGTTTTATATCATATCGTGCTTCTTCTTCCTTAGTTGTGATTGAGTCTACTTTTATCATGTCACCCCCATTCGGGGAGTATAAACTGTTTAAGCTTATATTGCTAGATGTTGTGACCTAGGACAGCGTTCTACCGCCGACACTGCGGCGTAGACTGGATGTACTCACGTCTCGTGCCCTAACTCTAGGGTGCGGGTCGTGACACCACCCATCATCATCAGACACCAACCACAATCATCATTCCATAATAGCTCATCATATGTCCTCTTCAACTACCCCTGGCATAAACTTCCCCACTCCAAATCACATGAACCAGGGGCCACCTTTCCACCATCCCTTAAATATCACCCACAGCACCAAAACCCCCCATTGGCCCGAACACACAATTCCCTTAGCCATCCATATACCAGCAAACTCGCTCCCACTCGCACCATCCTTCCATTATCCCCTCTCCATTGGCTCCCCCACTACAATGACTCAAACCCAAGACGGAGGATTCGTGATTCGTGCGGCTCATCCACACAAACATTCCTGGAAGTGTCGCGCCCGCAAGGCATCAACTCATCCAACTCGCCCAGGTTGCACCGAACTTCGGCCCAAGAAGCGACCTGGCTCTCCACCGTCATCACCCAATCGCAACAAGCGTCCAATGAGTTCCTCTCACCCAAACACCCACAATGACAAGGTCGTGGTGGCTGACCTACAACAGTCACACGAGCAATGTTAGTGCTCTCGTGGAACTGCCGAGGTATGGGGAATGCCTCGACAGTTCTCACACTCCGCTCATTCCTTCACGCAACTCGCCCCTCCATCTTCTTCATCTCTCAGACCATCTCCTCCGCCTCACATACTTCCCACATTCTTCCCTCTCTTGGATACTCTAGTACATTCTCAGTTCCACCAATCGGCCGTTCCGACGGGCTATGGATTGGTTGGGCTGACACAATCAATGCAACTGTTACATTCTTCTCCAACAACTTAATCCTCTTAAGCATCAACGACAGCGAAACCGACACAGCATGGAGTCTGCTCTGTGTGTATGGCTGTCCCAATAGGCGAGACAAATCCCAGCTTTGGAACATAGTGAGGGAGCTCTCCGCAAACATCACCACTCCCTGGTGTTGCATAGGAGACTTCAACGACATATCCCGACCGGAAGACAAGATGGGAGGACGTAAGTTTGATCCCTGTGCTGCAGCCCCATTCAACCGAATGCTGAGCCAATGCGGCCTCATAGACTTGGGATGTTCAGGTCCAGCATTCACCTGGTCTAACGGACGACGTCCGGGATTCAACATCAGAGAAAGGTTGGACAGAGCGTTTGGTGATCCGGATTGGTGTCGCCTACACCCTTATGCAACAGTCTCCATGCTACCCCGATACAACAGCGACCATGCGCCTATCCTTTTAAACACAAGCCATAAGCTCCCGCGTGCAAAAAGGCCACTCAAATTTGAAGCATACTGGATGAACAGTCTGGCATTTGCAGGTGTTTTATCATCAATCTGGAAGGATAAAAGCTCTCCCAGTGAGCGAACACTTCTCGATAAATTGCACAACACCCTGGCAGGATTGCAGAAATGGAGCAGAACTGAGTTTGGAAACATCAAATCCCGCATAGCTTCCCTCCATCAAGAACTCACTTCTATTCAGACAGCTGAAATATCAGAGGCGAATGTGCAAAAGGAGCAGGCTATTAGCAAGGAACTCAACGACCTGCTCGCTCTGGAGGAGGCGTACTGGCAGCAGCGGGCCAAATGCAAATGGATACAAAATGGAGACAAATGCACCACCTACTTCCATGTCAAAGCCACTGTGAGAAGAAGGCGTAATGATATCCGCTCCCTTCTACTTCCATCTGGAGAATGGACCTCTGACCCCTTGCAGATCTCCTCTGCCATCATCGAGCACTTCCGCAACCTATTAAGAGAGGATCATACTCATCCGATGGACGCATCCTTCACCATCACTCATGCGCCTGTGCAGCCTGAAGAAGGCCAAGGGATTGGTGCGATCCCCACTAGAGAGGAGGTTGAAACTCTATCAAGAGCATGGGCGCGCTCAAGGCTCCTGGACCCGATGGCTACCCAGCTATATTCTACCACAAAAATTGGCAGATCGTGGGGGATGAGGTTACCAATACAGTTCAACAAGTATTTGCCTCGGGGAAATTACCGCCTAATATGAATCATACGCACATTGTCCTCATCCCGAAACGAGAAAATCCAGCCACCCCAGTGGATATTCGTCTTATCGCGCTCTGCAATATGACATACAAGATCATATCAAAAATTATTACTTCGAGGATCCGACCACTTCTCGAAAAACTCATATCCCCTACGCAGAACGCCTTCGTCCTGGGACGACACATAACTGACAACGTCATTATTGCGCATGAGATTTTTCACGCCATGAAGCACCTCCCGAAGAAAACAAACTCCTTCGCGCTTAAGATCGACATGTCAAAAGCATACGATAGAATCGCTTGGCCCTTTATTAAATCTGTTCTGCATGGAGTCGGGATCCAAGGCCATGCCAACGACCTCATCATGCAATGCATCTCTACGACAAGTTTCTCTATCATCATCAACGGCTCACCGGTGGGGAGATTTAAACCAAGAAGAGGCATCCGACAGGGGTGTCCGATGTCCCCTTACATCTTCATCCTATGCTCCGAAGTGCTATCCAGACTCTTCTACAACTATGAACGAAGTGATCTATTTCATGGCATCCGACTCAACCGATATGCACCGTCCATTTCGCATTTGTTTTTTGCTGATGATCTACTCATTTTTGGACAGGCCAAACTCTCATTCCTAAGCGCGATTCAGGACATATTAAACATATATGCAAAGTGGTCTGGTCAATTGATTAATTTCAACAAATCCTCCATCCACTTCAGCAAGCATGTCCCAGCACAAGTTCGCAAGGATATGGCATCAGCGCTCCAACTTGAAACCATGTGCAGGCAAGATAAATACTTGGGTCACTATCTCCTTCTACCCAAACGAAGCTGCAGCACGTACGCACACCTCATCGACAAAATGAGCAATCGACTTCAAGGGTGAAAGTCTAAACTCTTGTCCCATGCCGGTCGAGCAGTGCTCATTGAATCGACGTTGGCCTCAATCCCTATATACTATATGTCGGCGTATAAAATTCCTAAAGTTGTCACTGACAAGGTTGCGCAACACCAACGATGCTTCCTGTGGGGTCATGGGACCGAAGAGAAGAAATTTTACTTTATTTCCTGGGACAAATTCACAAAGCCTAAACGTGAAGGAGGGCTCGGCTTCAGGAACCCAGTATGGGTTAATGAATCTCTGATTGGTAAACTCATATGGAGATTTTTAGAGCAACCGCAACAGCTGTGGGTTCGTCTATTGAAGAGTATCTATCTACAAAACGTAACCTTTTGGAATTGCACAAAGGGAAGACGAGCCTCGCCGACTTAGTCAAGCATGCTCGACAGCCAAAAATATGTGGAAGATAACTTCTGTTGGAGGATACGAGGAGGGTGGGTCGACATTTATAAGGAGCCATGGATTCCTAGTCTACCGGGCTTCAGAATTCTATCTCCCTGCACAAATGACACAGGTCCCAGACTCGTAAGAGAACTGATGATCCCAGGAACCAGAGCTTGGAATGAGCCGCTCATCAACTCCATGTTCACAAGCTCTGAGGCCAATGCTATTCGCTCAATTAGCTTGAGTGGCGACGACGGACCAGATAGCCCTATCTGGACGTGCACACGGAATGGACTCTTCTCCTCCAAGTCCCTCTATGAGACCATTCGCAGACTTGCCCCTGGTCCGTCTAATACTGGCATATCTTTCCCATGGCAACGGCTTTAGAAGACGACCAACCTTCCGCCACGAGTTATAGTCTTCATTTGGTGCCTACTGCACAACGCACTCCCCCTCATGCATGCCATCAATAAACGGGTACCCAACATCCCCCCGCAGTGCCCGTTCTGCTTCTCCACCATGAAGACACCAACCATTTGTTCCTGCACTGCAAAGTTGTGCGAGCGTGCTGGTTTCTTAGTCCATTGGGGATTAGAGTGGAAGAACACTTGGACCTACATCACCTATTAGAGTGCTGGATTACTGATCCGTCCACGTCCGAAGCGTTCCAGATGGGAGCTGTCATACTTTGGAGCATTTGGCGGGCTAGGGGGATTGTGTTTTTCGACACATTAAGCCGAACCCCAAACGCATCATCGACTTAGCCATCAGTATGCTCAACTCCTACTCTGGCCGAGGACCTGAACATAATACGAACCTGCAGGAGCTTCGCAATGCAGCCTGTATAGACTCGTCATGGTCGGCCCCAGCTATTGATAGCATCAAAATCAACGTAGACAGTGCGACAGGCCCCTCTACTATTTCAGCTGCAGCAATCGCACGAGACTCGGGTGGACAGTTCCTTGCAGCGATGACTTGGCACTCCCCATACCTCTCCTACACAGAACAAAGCCTTACAGCCGAATTGCATGCAATCCGCTTAGGGCTCCAACTGGCACTTCATTGGCCCAACAGAAAGATTATGGTAGAAGGAGACTCTATCAGGCTCAAAGGATATTCTGTGGCAAGTACAAACTCACTCCTTGGATGCTGCAGGATCTCGTCAATTCCATAAGCGAATCTATACCATCAGAGAATCCCCCAGTCTTCTGCTTTATTAGGAGACATGGCAATAGAGCAGCTCATAACCTGGCAGAATTTGCCATGATCAATAAGTGTTCTTCATATTTTGATACTCCACCTGATTGTATCAATCAGGTCTTAGTCGAGGAGACTCCTCCGAATGTATCGCGTTTGATTTATCAATAATAAAATCATTCTCCTCCTTCACCTCCTTCAAAAAAAACATCACCATTTTGTCTTATTTAATTATTTATTATAAAAAATTATAATAAAGACGGTCGCTCCATATGAACATGTTCATGGCCGGGCCTCAGTGGCAGTCCTGGTCCAGGACATGTTGGACGACGGTCCAGGACACAAAGACTAAAGGAACACCAACATGAGTGTATCTAGAATAGAATAAAAATATACTATGTTTTATCCATAAATTAAAAGAAATGTGCTATAGTGGTTATCATGATAGACTTATACATTAGAGGTCTTTAGTTTAAATCTTGGTGGTAAAAAAACTTCTTTAAAAAAAATTGATTTCAATGCAAGAACTAAAGATGACATCTTTAAATGATCCAATATCCAAATTGATTTCAATGAAAGAAATTCTTTTAAAAAAATTCAGAAAGTTTTATAATTCATTGGTCGATTGAGTTACATGGATCTTCAATGCTGAGAAAAAACTGAGAAAGAAAAGATGACTTGATTCTACTTCCTAAAGGCACATCACGGACTTTGATAGGCTTCTTGACTGCATATATTTGGTTCCAAGAAAAAACTTCAATAGAGCAACTAATGGGAAATTTGTGAAAGGCTAAACTTAGATTTCTGTAATTTTGTGGGATTCCAACAATCTTGCGTGCAACAAGTGATTGAATAGTAAACAAAGGGTCTCTAGAGTCATCTTTTTATACATACCAAAAAATTTAGCACACATGTATTTCTCCAATTCCTGGCTATGTCCCAGAGGAGTAGATATGTTGTCCCCAAAACTGGTGTGCCCATGATATCCCCTCTCCAATAAATAGAACACATTTTTATTTAAAGAGCTCAATAATTATGGATATGAAAAGTTATTTTTATTTAAAGAACTAAACAGTTATGGATACAAAAAGAATTGTGGATACGAAAAGTTTTTATTTAAGGAACTAAATAGTTACGGATACAAAAAGTTGTATTTATAGGAGAGGAAACAGGATGGCACATCAAGTTTGGGAACAGATCTGGTCGTCCCAGGTGCTTCAAACATACACTCTCATTGTTTCAGTCTTTCAAGATAGGATAAAGATTGGATAGTCATTTAAATACCAAACCCCCATATACACTATACACGACGCAATATATACCATACACAACGCATCTGAGAGAAAATTGTGAAATATGATTTCCTCCTATTTTTTAGGCAACATAACCCTCTCTTCCGTGTGCAGAGACAATTGGAACACTTTTGATTGAATTGCCATTAATTCATATGGCAGCATCCATTGCCGTTGAATGGCGCATCGTCAAACAGCAAAAACCGAGACTCTAGCCAAGTAAAATCGTGAAGTATCCAATGTGTTGCAACAATGCACAATTAAGTAAAATCTTTATGGCGTTACAATTAGCAATATCAAGTTCGTTCTAAATAACATTAACAAATTCTGACCAACTGTTCATAACATTAACACACTCGGACCAATTGTTCAGAGTCCGGCACACCACAAGAATAATGATTCCTTTTGGGACACTGGTTTCGAATCTCCGGTAAAGTGCAAAAGCCTGGATTACTGGCTTCTTGCAGCTTAAGATACACAGAGACGAGTTTCATAACCTGCATCCTTTGACTAGATAACTTCGACTAGAAAGTGTTACTACCTCCTCTGTTAACCTTTCCCACCCTGGCAAAGATGGCAAAGATGAGTACAAATCAATATCAACCAGGGCATGGGTTAATCTATCACATAATTCAAAACTAATAAACTGGAACAAATACGAAGTAACAAATCCTATACAAAGTTTCTTCCTTTAAGACTTGACGGAACTCGAAGTTATATTCATTCTACGAATTTTCTTTTTTTCGTATATCACTTCAGGTTGGGAAGTTTATGTAATCTTAGTTCCTTCAAACGCTAGTCATAGTTCCTTCAAAACCCCAGTAGCTAGAGGTGGAAGCTGGTACAGATTTGGGAAGAACAGCAACGAAGGATCATTCATATTTGAGGAAGAGAGAATCTAAAAACAAAAGCATCTTTCTTTATTAAAAGAAGTAACATGGGACAATAAATTTTAAAATTTTAAAAGGGCCATGGAAGTACACCTCTTCCTACATTTAGTAAAATTTTTGTTGTTATTTTAAAAGGGAAATTTGTGTACAGGTCCCACGAACATTTTGAAATGATGTGAAAGTAGTTGTAGAATAGTCATTTAGTTTAGGGTCCCTGGATCATAGTACAATCCTTATTATTTATTTAAAAAAAAGTTAAAAATAATGAAAAAGATGCTCTTTGTCCCTCAGTTATTCAGTGGGTCATTCTTTTAGTTCTAACTTCTCTCCCCTCTCCCTCACGATTTATTTCTCTCCGGTCCCCCCCCCCCTCCTCTCTCTCATTCCCTATCCCACTCCAACTATCTTCTCTCTCTCTCCACTGTATCTCATATTCTCTCTCCTAATTCTCTTAACTAATTATCTCCCTCCCTCCCACTCCCATTCTCTTCTCTCCCCCGAATTATCTCCTCTCTCTATATATGTATCTAAAATACACATTATCTGTCTCTGTGTGCAAACAATATTATTCGAATTCATAATCTATTCTTTTAAGAAAAATCTCAACAACTAGGCTAAGTAACTTTTGGTAACAAGATAACACAATAGATATACTATTTAATAACACATTATGTTTGTTACAAAAACTTGACAAAATTAAAAGGGAAGGAGAAGAGAGAAAAGGGGCGGATGGAGATAATTAAGAGAGAGAGAGAGAGGAGAGAACTAAGAAAGAGAAAGGAGAGCAGGAGGATGAAAATAGGGAGGGGGAGAAGCGTGCAAAGAGATAGAAACAAAAAAACAGGGGCACTGAATTAATGAGAGGCTAAGGGTGTCTTTTTCTTATTTTTACAATTTTCTAATGAACAATAAATATTTTGTACTTTGATTCAGGACCCTGAACTAAACGGATTTTCTATAACACATTTCAAATTTATTAGGGACCTATACACAAATTTCCCTTTATAGCACTAGCAACAATTCTGGGTAAAAGTTCCAGAAGTAAGCTCATTTCATTTTTAGCTCAATATATGTGTCACCTTCCCTCGGAAAAAAAAAAAGTGTTATCCAATCTCCTATTAGCAACTTGAGGGAACTAGGGATGATTACGTAAGTCCATAGTGCATCTGGAACAAAGGCCAGTTCAACAAAAGCCCCCGAATCTCATCTCAACAATCAACATCTAAGAAGCATGGACACTCCAAAATTCATGATGTGTTTGTGTCATGTCGGACACACATATCGGACACTCTGAAATACCTATGTTGCATGGACACGAATTCAACACGTTTAAGACACGGCGACACGGATTCAACACCTATTTTGGTGGGCCATAGTGTATTTTGAAATATTTGTGCGTGTCCAATACTTGTCCGACACAACACGGCATGAATTTCGGAGTGTTCGTGCTTCTTAGTTAAATACACTAGGACACCAAAATAGAAGTTGAATTTGTCAATCCGTGTCTGAAATGTGCCATGTCGAATATATGCAACATAGACCAAAATCTCTTTAAGGGCTAAATGATGGGAAAAGAATCAACAATAAATTACAACAAAAACATTTGTCTGTTATTAGCATAAAAAGTAAATGTACACCTCGATCAATTGAACTCTAAGAGTGAAGGTGAGAGCAGACACGTGTTGCTATCACTTAATATTAAAGGACGATTTTGACATCATTGTTAATGGAAGAGGAATATTCCTGTTCATGTGAGAGTAGAATTGGGTCTCAAACCTTTTCAATTGAGCTTAAGTCCAACAATTTGGCGGATCAACATGTTGGAACCCAACCCGTAAAACTTGCTTAAGTGGCTATTATCCAAAAAAAAGATATGGCAGGGGCGACACGGTTGGAGAGAAGGATGTATAGAGCATGGTTGGGTCTTCATCGAGTTTCCGATGGCAGGAACGATGACGGATCCTCCAGTTTCCGGCAATGGATTTGCAATAGGAGCGATGAGGTGGCAAGGCGATAGTACTCAGCAAATAGGTCTTCGGGAATCACTCTGAGGATGTTGTTGGAGAGTGGACTTTGGAAAGCTAGGTTAGGGTTTGGGAATTCAATAGCTTTGGGCTTGGACCAAGTTTGGGGGGGAGGAAATGTTAAGAGTACAAAGTTGAGGTTGTGGAGAAGGAGTGAAGGAGATGCAGAAAGGTAAGGATCTGATACAGTGAGGAGGGAGTAGTTTGTCCTTTTTGGGAAGAGTAACATTAGTTGGAGTAACAATAAGAAGATAGGAGATTTTGGGAAAGAAATCCTGAAACTTGTTCTCTTCTTTTAATTTGGGCTTTATGCATATAAATCAACATTACTTTTAGGTAAGTTTCACAAATCACTCATGATTTATCTATTTTGTTTTTTTTTAATATTTTTCATTGTTTTTTTTTCTTGTTTGTATCTGAAATAGAGTCCGATAGGGTCCAATTTGGGTGGATGGGTCCAGATCCAACCATTGATTTTTTTATGCTGCACAATTGTGTAGGCACTCCCTAGTTTCTTTCAAAAACTAACTCATCGTACTTCCCAGGTTTTGGGCTGGTAACCACATGTTCCCATAAAGTGTTCTTACTTGGGCCAAGACATCCCATAAAGAATAATATACTTACCAGAGGGGGGGGGAGGGAGAACCCAAGAGATAAAGTAGTGAGAGATCACCAGAATACAGATTGGAGATTGGAAACTGTTGTGTTAGCAGAGATATCTGTACAGAAAAGGAAAGAGTAGTGTTCTCAACCTCTGACGGTATCTATGTTCCAGCGTCCTAAACCTTAATACTAAATGGCTTCTCACTTCAGGATGGATTTCTAAAACAGTTCGAGTCACAAGTGGTTTAACGTTAACATACCTGTTTAATCATCAGAGAATCACACCATTAGCCCAAACGTAAGTTGTTACTATTTATTAATCGGCTTAGATGGATCAACCTATTTATGACTCGCGACTTTTTTTTAGGCATGACCAAACATTCCTCATATACCAGGATAGTGGATTGCGTGTAGAGTTGCCATCTTTGGCTTTAAGTTCACTCCTTTAGGGTATCCCATGTCATCTGTCCCAGGCTTACCCAGTGACTACTCCAAGGTACGGAAAAAGGAACCACTATGTGCAAAAGCATCTTTAAATAAATCAATCAAGAGTCAAGGTTTCCTTTAAATAACAAGTGGTACAAAATGATAGACTCACAACTAAAACTACAACAACATCTATACCATTTGAAAGATTTTCCATTAACCTAACATACGATAATGTTTCACATTATTACATATCTCGTCTTGCGGAATGTTTATGCCATTCCCCTCCACTCTTTGGCATAATATGTCATAGAGATGAATGACATTCCCTTTAGCAAATTGTATTATCTTACCTCTTCAGTCTAGAGAAACAGAACTTGGAAGGAGCACCTCATCTCATATGAATGAGTTTAACATGCATAACCAAAAAAGTAGGTCTACCAAGTGGATCTTCAAGTTCCACGGCATGGCCCTTTCTTGTTCATAGCTACATTTTGTTGGAATTTGGCACCAAACTACAGGGCGGACGTCAAATTGACAGAAGTTCATAAAATCTGTCACTTCTGTTATAGAACGTTCTTATTTTCCAAAGTGGACCCATTCTGATTAGAGAAGGCTCGACTGATGATGAGACTAGATGACGTGTGATATCCGGACCTGTATTACACTGATCAGAAACACTTTTATTACCTATTTGAAGGGTCATGCTCCACAATGAGGCACTTAGCACTTACTAACATGACATGACAAGTCATATTTCCTATTTTGGTTAGGAATTATGATGGGAACACCAATTTTAGGAACACCGTATCTTGGATTTTGTTTGAAATAGACATTATCCAAATTTGTCTTGCTCAATCTATTGCTACGCCATCATGAGGGGGTTATTTGGATTGCTACTTCTCTTATTAATTCATCGAATTCAAAAGTTAAAGCGGAAACCATATCACAAGGTCTTCGGTTGGCCCTCAACAAACCTATGTTATCTGGAATCTGTGTCGGGTACGGGTGCATATCCAAGAGTCGGGTACTTCAAATTCATAATTGAAAGGGACACATGGACTCGGCTAAAAAGGATCCAAATTTTGGATGCGGGTACGGGAATACGTCTCTCTCTCTCTCTCTCTCTCTCTCTCTCTCTCTCTCTCTCTCTCTCTATATATATATATATATATATATATATATATATATAACTGATCAAGTACCATTTAAGATGACATGCAATGTCACATTAAACCCGCATGCCAACAAACTCATCTCTTTTCTTTGGCATATTCACCACATTAAATCTGCATGCCAACACATTCACCTCTTCCTGCATTAACACCCTTGATTAACAAGTAACAACATTTGGACCCTTCAGCTCCCGAAGAAATAGGGTGATGACTATTGTCACTAACTCCTTTTTTCCAAATAATTTTTTTTTTTCATAAATGAGCCTACTACTCCCAACATACAATTGACAAGAACTCCACCTTCTGCAAAAATAATTCCTTCCCTGTCCCAAAGAACTTTATGGCAATTGTCAATAACACTTTTCCTTGACAGCTGACATAGAGTTCTCCAAGGATTTCTAAATGGAAACTCCAGCTCTCAATAACTCTTCTTCTTCATATGTCAAGTACAATTGTTATCATGGAGGATCCGATCCGGATTCAGTACCCGTGTCATGTCGGGTGGACACTAGTACTTTGCCCTAAAGTGTCGAGTGTGGGTAACATAGCAACAACACTCATTTCTCGCTATCACGGGATACAGTTGTCCGAATTGCTACTTCTCTTATTAAATATTAATTCATTGAATTCAGAAGTTAACACAGAAACCCTAATGCAAGGTATTTGGTTGGCCCTCACATTGCAATCTACAATAAATACAAGTAGTTGTTGATGCCCTCAACATCACTAAATGGATCCAAGAGCATGTATAGTCCCTGACACTTTTCTCATATGATACACAAGTGTTGTGCTATTTTACATTCAAATCCTCGTATTACTGGAAATCATATCAGCTCAGGTAGTACTAGAAATTGCGGCAACGGTGACATCTCATCATCTGTTTGGCAACTGGTCATACTGTTCATTTCAGTCGGTGGTGGACCTGCACATGGCGAGCGGGAGCATCCGCCCCACAGGATTTTTATGTTTGCTTCCGTAAAGTACTGACCCTGCCCCCTCTCGTTTTTTTAATGGTTTTGCCCAATCACAGGAAATAGTTAGTTAACATTAAAATATTTAATTATTTATAGATAACAAACACCCAATTCTAAATTTTACACTTATTCAATAAGAGAAGGTATTTCAAATTTTACACTTCTATAAGAGAAGATATTTCGTATGAAACTTTTGAGATTATGGATATTCCTTCCCTCAACTCCACATTATTCCCTATTTTTGTTTCAAGTCTCGTTATGTATATCTCACTCACACAATGACAGTAGGGATGATATTTACAAATAGGCTAATATCTATCAAATTGAACAAGTTTAAGAAAGATAGTTATTCTTGATAATGAAAATAAATTAGCATTCCTATTAAGTTAAGATTACCCATCTACAAGGTTGTAAAAATCGCTAGTCGGCCGCTAGTCGGTTCGTGGGGACTACGGATCAATCGGACTACTCGGGGACTACTTGGGGACTAGTCGGATTAGTCGGTTTAGAATTTTTAATGAATATATATATATATATATATATATATATATATATATATATATATATATATGCAATATGTTATAAAAATATTTTAAATGTTAATTGTTGAACTTTTAATTATCTCAGACTACAGTGCATTTTCTTATTCATTATTTTGCATAAATTTCTATTTCGATAAATATTTAAATAATATGTTAACAACTTACTATTTTGCACGGAGAGTTACAGCCGCAGTAGCAAGCAAAAGCAAAAAAAAGTAACAAGCAAAAATTAAAAAAAGAGCCACAACAACAGCAGCAAAGAGATAACAAAGCAAAAGTAAAAATAAAAAAAAGAGTAGGCTAGTCACTTTTTTCAAAAATAGAAAAAGGCAGCAACAAAGTAAAGAGTCGACGACGGCTGCCTTGACGAAGTCGACGGCAGCCTAGACTAGTACCAATTTAGCTAATTTTGGATGGATCAGCCCCTTAATCGAGTCGACGGTGGCCGACAAGTGACTAGTAGGGGACTAGCCCCTAGTCGAGTCGGACGGCGGCCGACTAGCGACTAGTCGGGGACTAGTCGGCCGCCTAGAGGGATTTTTACAACACTGCCCATCTAGACGGGCACGGACAAAGACAGGAGACGACATGGTTAGCGTCGGTTGAGCAGGACTTCCGTACGTGTTGAGGGTGATTCGGGGTGTTGAGAGAGATTCAGAGTGGCATGGGATCAGATAAAAATGACAGCTATAGTTATAAGAAATGTACCGGATAATGAGGTGTAGTAGGAGGATTTGTTTGGGTGGTGGTGACGGGGAGGAGTCGTTCGGATTTCTTGCAATTTTCCTCAATTTTAAATTTACCAACATGACAGGACAAGTCATATTTCCTATTTTGGCTACGAATTATGATGGGAACACCATATAATGGATTTTACTTTGAAATAGGCATTATCCAAAGTTGTCTTGCTCCTCAACTTGAGCTACTGCTGCGCCATCATGAGGGTTGGGTTATTCAGATTGCTACTTTTTTTTCAGATTGCTACTTGTCTTACTAATTCATTGACTTCAGAAGTTAAAGCAGAAACCATATTACAAGGTCTTTTGTTGGCCCTCAACAAACGTCATTGCTCGCCATCATGAGGTAGAATTGTCCAAATTGCTACTTCTCTTATTAAATATTAATTCATTGAATTCAGAAGTTAAAGAAGAAACCATAATGCAAGGTATTTGGTTGGCCCTCACATTGCAATCTACAATAAATACAAGTAGTTGTTGATGCCCTCAACATCACTAAATGGATCCAAGAGCATGTATAGTCCCTGACACTTTTCTCATATGATACATAAGTGTTGTGCTATTTTACATTCAAATCCCCATATTATTGAAACTCATATCAGGCAGTACAAACAATTGCGGCAACCGTGACATCTCATCATCTGTTTGGCAACTGGTCATACTGTCCATTTCAGTCAGTTGTGGACCTGCACACGGGCGAGTGGTAGCATCCCCCCCCCCCCCCCCCCCACCCCACCCCCCCCCCCCCCCCCCCCCACCCAACTGGATTTTTTTTGTTTTGCTTATGTAAAGTACCGACCGCACCCCATCTCGTTTTTTTTCCTTTTTTTTTATGGTTTTTCCCACTCACCTTAAATTTATGGATAAAGTCGAGGAGGAAATAGTTTGTTGACATTAAAATATTTATAGATAACAAACACCCAATTTTAAATTTTACACAACTTCCATAAGAGAAGATATTTCGCATGAAACTTTTGAGATTATGGAAATTCCTTCCCTAAAGTCCACACTATTCCCTATTTTTGTTTTATGTCTTGTTAACTTGTATAGGCAGCTCTTCACTTTTATGATCTTATCCTCCAAGCCTATTAAAAAATGCATTTCGGAGTTGGACCTAGTTTTATTAAAAAGATTATTTTGTTTTCTGGGTGAACCAATCAGCTTTCACAGGCTACTCTTTCAAGAATCACAGGTATTTTTCTCCTCTCTCTTTTATCATCCGAGTAATATAATTCTTATTTGTTAAATACCGATCAAATTATGTTATTGATCAATTGTTCTAAAAAAATTCTTAGATGTGGTCAAATAATTATAAATTCATACTTGATAATTTTCTGTTACTAGCATTTAGTACCTCAACGACATTTCTTAGGTTACCCCCACCCCACCACACACACACTAATTCAAATAATTATTAATTTAAACGACCAAGAGGTAGCTAAATGTATCTGCATCATGTGATTTGTCTTCCAGTGATTGACAACTTAACAGAAATGGCAAATGTATAAGATATACACAGAACAAATTATTATTTTATATAATGATATATAGAAGGATGTGTAACCCAAGAGTTTACTTGGGAACACATCAAGCATCCAGAATCTGATGAGGCATTTCTCTCGCAACTGTTCCTAGAAGAAATTAAAAATGTAACATAACACCTTTTCCTAACATATTCAAGTTTTGCTATTCAGAAAGCAAAAATTGTCATGCTTAATAGTTCACATATATGCTTGCTTCAATTAACAAATATAATATTGAACATTCATGTCTTAAGGAGTAAGCAAGATTCATTGTCCTCTATAGGGTTCAATAACAATATACTAGTGACTAACCTTTTTAGCAGGAGTTCCTGGTCTCAACAGATTGTTGCCAAATCCAAACTTACCTTTCTTATCTGATGGTTTTAAGATCTGAAATGAACATGTCAAAGTATCATCAACGCTCATCACAGCACCAGCATTGTCAAATTCTCCACAATAATTTGGTGCCGAAAATATTGTCACTAGCTGGCGCTTTGCAAAGAACTCATAACCATCTTCCACAACCTGTTCAAATCCAAAATTAAGCCAATTGTTCCAAATAATACACTTGCCAGTGAATTACAATATATACACATGTACATTGTCAGAGAGATGTATTAAGACTGACATTATCAGTTCCATCAAATAGACATAGGACCTAACACAAGTATGGACCTAAACTACAACCAGTCATTTCAATCTCGTAAATAGCAGATGAGATGAAAGATTGAAACATGAAGCAGAGAATGAATCTATTCCATTGAATTGGCTTATTTAAGGACAACGGGCTTGAGGAAACTAGCCAATGATGATTATCTATTGGATTTTAGGTATCAGCACTAGACCAAAAAAGGGTTAAATATCTATAGATCATCTGGATATAACTCAAGTCCAAGAAAGTCAGTGTTACTGTTTGCGGTACCTGGTGAGCACGACAAATTAGCTCCAAATTCATCTTCTCAAGAAACTCAGAGACCGTGTCAGGCCCAAAGGTATAAGAGACGCCTCTGTCATTTTCCCCCCAACCTTCAATATCTTTATCAGGGTCAGACCATAGCAGATCACAGAGAAGGCCTTGGTCAGGAACATCCACTGGGCGAGTAATATTTCGTATTTGATCCAAGTTGTTAAGAGTGGGTGACAGCCCCCCATGCATGCAGAGTATTTTTTCATCAATTAGTGCAGCTACTGGAAGGCAGTTAAAACAATCAGTAAAAACCTTCCATAGGCGGACATTAAACCTTCTCTTGCACTCATCATAGAATCCATAGATACGGTTAATGGAAGCACACTCATGGTTACCCCTCAAAAGAAAGAAATTCTCTGGGTACTTAATCTTGTAAGCAAGGAGAAGACATATGGTCTCTATGCTTTGCTTGCCACGATCGACATAGTCACCTAGAAACAAATAATTTGCCTCCGGGGGGAATCCACCATATTCAAACAACCGTAGAAGATCGGAATACTGGCCGTGAATATCTCCTGTCAATTACAAAACAAACATGGAAAATACAATGTCAGCATTGGAAAAGCATATATATATAACTATATAAACACGTAAACATGAACTTGTGTTTGGGTGGGTTGGTGGAGGTTGTGAGGGGGTTGATATTATTTTCATGAGACTTCTAGAAGGATGTCATTACTAAAAACTCTCTCTTTTTTTGTGTCCATTTCTTGTGGGTCCCAGCTCGGGACCGTGACCGCTCCGCAGCCACCCAGCCATCCCGTGCCCAGGGGAGGGCTCGAACTTAACCACTTGGGCTAGGGACCTGGGACTCATTACTAAAGACTCGTGTTGTATTTTCATTAGAGATAGTGTCCGAATTTCTAAACAATCGCTTGCATTCACAATTTTTTTGGTAACTTTATCAAGATTCTAATTCCTAAACAATCCTTTACTTAATACCCTTTCTAAGTTTGTACCAGTGGTATAGTCTGCCTGCCACTGAACTAGTGCACTCAAATGAAAGGTCACACCGGACACTTTGTCGCCCTATTTATTTCAATATTTATAAACCACTGATTCAGGAGGACGCGGCTCTCGTTCACACTATTCAAGGGACCAATAAGGAGAGTGAATTTAGTCTACCAACATCCATGCCTTTGAGATATCTAGTATATTGATAGATGTCATAATACCATCAGAAGACAACCAATCAGTAAATGTGTCTAAATTTTGTATTTATAAAATATTTCAGCTTTCAATATTCCTTTTGACCGACACTTAGAAGCATTAAAACGTAATTACATTCTATCTTTATCCCACACTACAAGAGGAAAACAAAAGTTTTAACAAGATATATATGAGTGATATCATTTGGGATACCGCTTCAACGTGGTAATGTTTCCATTTTCTGTCATTTCCCTAAACACAGAGTACAACAGGAAGGTATCCAACAATTCCACTTGACTCCAAATAACAATTACTTGAGAACCTTTCGCCGCACAAACCTTTAAAATCACCGATAATTAAGATTATGGGTAAGGTTAAATTAAGGAAGAAGATGCAACATAACTCTTCCTTATCCCCTTTCTTACAAGCACTCAATAAGATCATCAGCCTTAAAGTAACAAGATGTTCTGAATTTAAACATACATCGGGGGCATCCGACAGGTTACAGATACCAAACATGAGAGTACAAAAAGAAAATTTAGCAATTTCCTTGACACGCCCACCATACCCTACCATTTCTCGATGTTAATGTCACGTTTGGGAATAGAGTTGGAAGATATATACTAAAAAAACTGTGGAATTAGGGGGTGTTTGTTTTTTTTCACTAATCATAGGTGTGACACTAATTAGAGGTTTGGTCCCACTTCGCTAACTAGAGCCTCTAATTAGTGGTTTCTAAAAGTTGTCGTCTAATTAGTGGTTATATGTTTGTTTTTCAATGTCTATTTAGACATCAATTTTTTTTTGTATTCTTATTATTATAAAGTATATGAAAATAAAATTTTTGCTAATGTTGTCAAAAAAGTTTCAATAACATCTTTAAATTGAATTTATATCAAAATAACTTCATTAAAAATTAGGTGAAATGTCATACTCCTAGACTATATCATGCAAGTCGAAGCGATTAGAACATATCATAAACAAGTCTCTTACCACTATCAACAACAATTACAGCATCAAAAACAGTAAAACTAGATTAATCTCTTAATTTAGTGTGTAATTCCGTTGTAATTTGATCACGCAATTCCTGAATAAATTGTTGGTCTTTCTTTGTATTTCTTTCTTTTTAGATTTTATATCACAAGTGTTAAAGACATAAGGAAAAAAAATACTAAATTTTCTACGGGTTATAATGTTATGCCTACCTCCAATTAGAGGTTGGGTTGCAAAGAAAGCTGCAGACTATTGTTTTCTCTTTCGGAGCCTCTAAGTAGTCGTCAAGCTCTAATTGAATCTAACTATATGCAAAAAAAAGGGCATGTTTTGTGGACCCATCTCTAGCTAGACCCAATTAGTGATTCACCTCTAATTAGAAGTAAAAAACAAACACCCCCTTAGGCCCCCAAACTTCAAATAACTCAATTTTGGAGGACTCGTGGTGGTGGTTTGCAATTAATGAAACTCCTATTTGTAACTTCCCAAACGTCGTCCAAAACCGGAGTTAACAGAACTCCAGTCTGATTGGTTTTGTGAAACTCCATTTTAAACTCACATTTCTTCTTCCTTTCTTACATACTCCAATACTGCTTTCAAACTCCCAATATTCCCTAACCTAAAAAAATTAACTCCAGTTTTCTCAATAGAGTTTCATCTTTTCAAAACTAAAAAAAACCGCACTAGCACACTTCGCCCCAAAACTAGTCCTGAAAAAAAAATGCTTTACATCCTCCCAAACCCATGTCGACAAACAATCAAACCTTCCCAATTTAGTTTTTCTTGGCACATTAATCTCCTGATGGCTCCTCCAATCTAGCTAAAAATCAAGATCATCCTATATTATAGCGATTTTTGGTTAGAAAAAAAAAAAACTACTTTTCTCACCAAAACAAGAAAAATAAACAACTCCCCCGCCATATATAGTTCCTGCCATCAAAGAACTCGATAAGAAGAATAAGTGGAGACATTTTTTACCACAAATTTTGATGGGAGCTTCGAGTTCCAAGAGGTTGGGCTGGCCGAGGAAGACCTCCTTGGAGGTGAGGCAGAGCTGGCGAATCTCGGCCTCCGTGAGATGGACCTGCCTCGCCGTCCTCCCGTTCCTGGCGTCGAGGAGCCGCCGGATGATGTCGTCGAGCAGGCCCTCGTCCATCGACATCAAAACCCTAAAAACCCTAAAAAAAAGAATTAACCAAGAAATAGAAATAGAGAGAAGAAGACGAAAGGGGAGAGAAAAAATAATAATAATATGTATAAATATTAGGGTTTTTATTGGGGTGGGTTTGGATTTGGTTGGGTTTTAATTAGTTTCCTAGTGTCATCATCGTCGACTCATTGTTTGATTCTGTGGACACAAGAGGGAGGGGGCGGTGGTCAAGTAAAATATGAGAAGCAGAAGAGAGAGATCCCTTCCCGCTCCCTAGGGAAACCTGAGAGAGATTTTTTTTTTTTTTTCCGATTCTTATTGGGTTTCGGCTCACATGTCAGGTTACGATTAGGTCCACATAATATAGTCCTTAAGACACTAACCTAGTGGTCCGAGCACATATTTCGGATTCGAATTCTTTTTTGGACGACTTGATGTTTTTAAGCCACGATCCAACTTGAAAAAATAACACCTCAAAAAAAAAAAATATTAGATCCACATCATTTTTTTTCTTAATTATTTTATCTTTTACTATCAATAGTTGGATTAGATTTTTGAGTCATTTATATTTATCCCTTAACCAACCTTAATTTTATTTCCTCTGTTTTTAATTTAATTACTAATACCCACGTTACTTTGACTAATAATACGTCCTTGTAATACACGTAAATAAAAAAAATTTGAAAAAAAAATTAGAACTTTAATATATATTTTGATAATATCATGTAGTTAGTTTAAGTATTGAATATATTTTATTATAAAAAAATCTTTGTCGAACTTTAGATATATGTTTAGATAATATTATGTAGTTAGTTTAAATATTTGATGTATTTTAATTAAAAATTATTTTGTGTATAACTTTGGATATATGTTTAGATAATATCATGTATCTAGTTTAAATACTTAATACATTTTAATTTGAATTTATTATGCATATGTTTGTAGGATTTTGGATGGAATAGCAGTAATTAAATTAATAATGCAGCGCAAGGAATTATTAATGGGATAAATATAAGGTTAAATTGTAATTTGATACCCTCAACTATTTTAGTTTTTCAATTTGGTACTCTAAACTTTTTTTTCTGTAAAAACTTAATACCCTGAAAAAAAATTAGGACAAAAAATATACAAATTTAAAACTTAAAATTATTCATCCTCCCCCACAGTCCCACGCTCCCGTCCGCCACCTCCAGCCACCCCTGCCGACCCATAGACATTTGGAAAATGATTGTTCAACCATGATCCCATCATGTTATTAGTGAAGAAAGCCTATAATGATTGGAAAAAAATTCTCGCCGATTCGAACCGACACTAATTATCGCAGACGAAGATGTGAATCTGCGATTGTCAAAATTTCAAGTTGTGTATTGGCCGGGAGTCCCGGAATCTGGTTCAGGTCCAACCCAGATCCGCATCCAGTTAACAAACTAATCTGACCCGGCCCATTCAATATTCGGTTTCGGATTAGGGTTCACTGTCGAGGCCCCCGCAGGTCCAACCCAATTTCTAATAGGTCCGAACTAGGTTATCCCTTTTTGCCCGGCCCGGTTACATGCTCATTAAAGCCCCGGCATATAAACATAGAGAGAACTTATGTAAAGGGTATAAAAGGATTTGAAAAAAAAAATTATAAGATGAATAATTAAAGCTGCCTCTGCTAACTAATTTGATCTTATCAATATAGTATACGTACTAACATTTAATATTTTGAAAAAATTAACGACCTGGTCTCAATTCAAACGTAGTCCGAACTCGGCCCATACCGAAGCTACCAAGGTGATGGTCCGGTCTAGATTTGGAATTTAATTTCTAAAGTCCAGTCCGACCTGAACTCCTACTTGGGCTACCAGGTCTGGGTTTGGATGTGAGTGTTTTTTCTTCCTCCTTTCTTGCAATATTGATTTATGACA